>QEPC01008874.1:7703137-7728343 GCA_003113815.1 Sphenodon punctatus | reverse complement strand
TCCAAACAAGCCGAGTTCGGGCCAAACTCCGAACTTCCGAACCGCGTTCGCCCATCCCTAGTATCGGCTAATGGACATTAATATTTTGTTTATTGATGCTGAATATGTAACGTTTGTGTATTTACTTTTGCATTAAAAAATTAGGATTTTATTTTTCTCACAGTTTTTACAAGATAACTATAATATTCAGGAAAATTTGATAAAACATTTATTTTAGATAATTACGTTGTCTTCAAATGGTGTTGAGAAAATTAAAATCAGCCAAGAACTTTTTGAGATATAAAGGTTTATTCATCTTGGCACAGCCACCATCTTGATGATGTCACACAGGGTGAACGACACCATTTTGGGAGAAACACCCACCGAGGTAATAATCTACAGACACTACCCAACACAGTAAGCACACCCATATATTCCCTTCCTGAAGTAGCCCATGGGCTTTGTTTTTTCAAGTATGCTCCTGTACTACATGCATGACTCCTGGGCATGCTGTATATGAATGGAGAAGGCACTTCCCTCAGAAACTGTAACCATTGTCACTTGGACTTTGCATATAAATGAATGGAGAGCTCTGTGGGACAAAAGTAGTTTTAAATTATAGAATATGACATTGGGATTTTCTGCAGAACCATTGCACAAAGTGTTTCACTTGGCTGAAATCTTTTCACATAAAATAAATATGCTAAAACAAAACCTAGGACATGCAGCTAGTCTACTGCATGCTTAGGGGCAGCGAATCTCCCATTTGCTGACTGATGTTGAACAAGTTTCTAAACATTTTTTCTGGGAAAGCATTTTTGGGTGTTCGGCCACAGCTAATGGTATTTTCAGTTTAATTTTACATCCTGTTTTTGTCCTTTGTATATGTCAAGTTGTAATGTTTTGTTGTACACTGTTTCTTGTCTGTTGGGTAAAACATTCTTTTCTTAAATTACAAGGGCAAAACTCCCTTATCAATCTCAGAAACTTATATGTTTGTTAGTTTGTATCACTTTGTTGTATTGTTTATCCCTGTGCAAACATCCCTTCTTTATACCCTCTTTTCTGAAGTATTGTTGTAGTGTCTTGTGTCCTATACTCTGTCAGCCACCCTTTCCTGCTCCCGGAAAGGAACTGCGGTGAGCAGTTGGCAAAAACGCATCAGAGAGCTTGCCCATGCTCATACTGATGTTAAGACAGGAACAGTCAGAAACATTTCTGACTTAGTATGGCACCCTACTTCCCTGTATTACAACTGTCATGTGTAAGTAAACTAGCCTTGGGAAGGGCTCACTTGGCAGACATAACCGTATGTAACTATTTTATGTGCTACGGGTTGTAACTGTAACATCAGGGGGAATGTTACATTTAGACATTATAGTAATTTTAATTTAGTTTTAAAAGAAAAGTCTGAGACTGTCCCAGAAAGAATGTACCTCCATGCTGGTCAAAGGCAGGCACTTGGAGTCCCTTGGAATTTCCCCAGAACTATCATGATACACACACACACACACACACACTTCATGTGCAAAAGAAGCCTCTTTGCTGCCAACTACCCTGATGATCACCCTGGCATCAAGGGCAATTGTGGGGGGAAATTCCCAAGAGACAGTAATGGTGACAATTCCAAAAAACTTCACCCCACTTGACGAGGGTCCCAGAGAAATGCAGCTATTGTTTCCTGACCCACCCTAACACCATCAAGGACCATCAAGAGACATCTGTTCAGACAAGCAGGAACTGCCCTGAAGCAGAGACAAAGACTTTCTGAACAGTAAGGATGAAGATGAGTCCACCCTACTGCACCCTGATGGCCATCAGATAGATGTTGCAACCGGCAACACCTCCTCAGCAGGATTCCGCGATGCCCATTGAAACCAATGGGGCTAAAGACATATAAAAGACAAGATTAGAGACTAGAAATTTATTTATTTATTTATTTATTTATTTAACAGATTTTTATCCCGCTCTCCCCACCTCAGTGACTCAGAGCGGCTAACAAAACCATTAAAACAGCAATATAAAAACACTTTAACAATTTTAAATATTGATAATAAAAAACACACCCTCCCACCCAACCCTACCCCTCATCCCTACCCACTCCACCCTCCCACTCCCCCTCGCCAAATGCCTGACAGAACAGTCATGTTTTACAGTTCGTCCAGAAGGCTGGAAGGTCCAGGGCCAATCACACCTCCACCAGGAGGGAGTTCCACAGGCGTGACGCAGTGACTGAGAACGCCCTGCTCTGTGTGGCCCCCCGAGACACCTGGGGGACCTCCAACAGTGTGCCCCCAGTCGACTGAAGGGGCCAATCCAGAACCCAGGGCGTGAGGTGGTCCCACAGGAAAACAGGGCTCAGACCGTGTAGGGCTTTATAGGTTAATACCAACACTTTGAATCAGGCTGGAAGACTATTGGCAGCCAATGCAGAGACCAGAGCACTCGTGTAATATGCTCCCAGCGTCCCAGTTCCACCAGGAGCTTGACTGCCGCATTCTGCACCAGCTGCAGCTTCCGAGCCGTCACCAAAGGTAGCCCCACGTAGAGCGCATTTCAGTAGTCTAATCGAGAGGTAATAAAAGCATGGATGATCATGGCCAGGTCTGTAACCGAAACCAGCAGCCAAAGCTGCCGCACCAGATGTAACTGGAGGAAGGCACTCCTTGCCATAGCCTTCACCTGGACATCCAGGCGGAGCTGCGCATCGGGGAGCACCCCCAAGTTCCGCACCTGGGATGTCAGTGGAAGGCAGACCCCATCAATCGATGGAGCCGTCACCTCCATCAACCTACCCACTAGCATCACCTCCGTCTTGTCAGGATTCAGTCGCAGTCGGTTAGCCCTCATCCAATCCCCCACAGCCGTCAGACAGCGGGTAAGCACCAAGACAGCCAGGCCTGGGTCATCTGGGCGAGCTTTGACACACACACAGGGCTTGTAGTCAACTTGCTGGCTTGTGTCCCTAACCATCACTCTCAAAAGAGGGAACCTCGCATTTGAACTCCCCTGGGCCCTCTCCTCGCCTTCTGGGACCCACCTTCTACCATCTGGATGAGTAAGATACCTTGCTATGTATTGTACTAGAGTGTAAGTACTGCCAGGATCTTGATCCATGTATATTAACTGCCTTCTTACTTTATGCAATTAATAAATGTATTTCCCCAATAACGATCAACAAGTTCCGCTAACGATTAATTCTAGCTCTAAATTTGCTAGGCTAAAATCTGTATATACAAGGAGCTGTATTCATGAAGAATAGAATTATTTCTTTATACAGCAATACCACCACCTGGACCCCAGGGGTATCACTCCTTCCGGAACCAGCAGTGGTACATTTCTTCAGTAATGTCATAGTAATCTACTGTGAGTGAGACGCTCTGAGTTCCAGCCCTGCTTTAAACTCGGATCTGATTAATAGATCAGATCTAAATGTTAGATCAAAGTTTAAAGTGGGGCTGGAAATATGAGTGCCTCACTCACACACAACAGCGATCTGAGGATCATCTGGGGCTGTTTATACAGCTTCGGGGGCCTCAAAGACATCGGCGTTTAACAGAGTTACATGTGAGTTCACCTCCAAGGTTTTGAACAAAAGAGTTGCCCAAGTTCTGTGAGGACGCCTGTGGGAGGCTGGGAAGAAAAGATACTTCTTGATTTCCACTTTTGTGTTTTAGTCACAAGGACTGCAATGCAGACAACATACAGAATAGCAGCCACTGAAGCTCACACAGCTTCAGTAGATTGAGTCAATGGACAGAGAGCTGCCCTCTCCTTATAAGTCCAGACCTGGGTCCCTAAATCCACCCACTACTGGTCACATGGCTTCAGGATTAACTGTTCTGCTGTCACAGTTAACTCCTTCCTAACCTTGTGTCAGTAGTTAGTGGCAGGGTGCTGGCTGACTATGGGTGTAGCCCTGCAAGGACTTGCCCACTGCACCCTGCCACACACCATTCATTTGCTTTCTCATTCAAAGAAAATTTCTCTCTAAAAACCAACCATAACAAAAGAAGACAAAAACATTTGGCTCACAAACCTATTGGAGCAGGGCCACTCTAAGTTGCTAGAGGGGAATAGGTTCTTTGAATGTCCATGAGTTCTCTCCTAGGGTCAAGGTGGACCTGGGAAAGCACGTACTTGGGGAAAAGCACAACAGCCAGCCATCTTTTCTTTGTTTGTATATTGGATGTTTTATTGAGAGCGCTTGCCCAGAAGTCTGTGCTTTGAGGAGGGAACAGTGTAACAGGGCCCATCTTTAAGCTCCTGCAGGACTGAGCAGGGGGTAATGCCTGCTAGTCGTTCCCCATACACGTACTGTCTGCCCTCCTCTGCAGACTGCTGCAACCAACCTGATTGTAACCAAGCCAAGTACACACACCTGAGACTTCGCATCTGCCTGAATGTTTGTTTGTCTTCTCCCCTGTCTCTCCCACTGTTCCCTCTCCCTGTCTCCCCCTCGTCTTTTAGATTGTAAGCCACAGGCAGGAACTGCATCCATTTCTATGTTCTGTACAGAATGGCGCTATATAAATGTTTATTATAATAATAATCATCATCATCATCATCATGAAGATGCTCTAGCTAGCACAGGCCAAGAAGATGCTGGTCAGTTGTGGGAGACAGCCATAAGAGCTGAGGCAGAGCTCAGTATGGGATGGACCACCAGGGAAGAGGCAGCAGCAGCTCATAGGTTAGGATCCTGTCTGTGAAGCAGAGAGTTTGTTTTTGGTAGCTGCCTCTTCCCTGGTGGTCCCTCCTGTGCTGAGCTCTCACTCGGTTTTTATGGTTGCCTCCCACAGCTCTCCCAGACAGAAGTGGAGAAAGGTATCAAGGCACACCCTGTTGTGGGCTGACCAGCTGGCCCAGATTTATTTTTTTATTTTTTTATTTAGGCGTCAGCTTTCACTATAGCCTTCGTATCAAAACAAATCACAATAGAATATAATTAAAATATAAATATAAGTGTAAATATACTTTAAATATAGCATAACTAAAATACATATTACACAATTGAATACATAATTAAATACTCCAATCTATAATTATACTTCTAAGTCTGATACCATCTCAGTTATATTTCCATTCTACAATTGGAGGGGAAAGGGCCTAAGAAACCAGAAAGATTCCCCTCATAGTTCATTTTTCACCACCTTCCATTTCTGAGAAGCCAGCCATACATAAGTAACGAGAGCCACTACATCTTCCTTTTTGAACTGCTGGCCCAGATGAAAGGGTCACCAGAATGGGAGCCCAGGAAGGAACTTCCCCATGAGTGAGAGGCTGGGAGACTACAAAAGGAGTTGCCTCATAAGGAGGAAGAGTCACAGCTTGAGGGAACCTGAAGAAGGAGTGGTTTGGAGAGTTTATTTTGTAAACATTGTGTGGGTTCAGCACAGGACACTCATGTAAAGGAAAACATTGATTATGACAGGGCCCAATCCTGTAAGGACTTACACCAGAGGGGAAATCTGTGTGTACCTACATCATCTCTCCTGCTGGATATGTTAGTTATATCCCGCACATCACTGGAATGGTCCCACGCAGTGATTCAGAAGTACTGAGATGGGAACAAAGAGACTCGGCAGTAGGTTTCCTTAGCAAAGAGACATTGCCATCATTCTTGTTTTAATGATTCTCATACTATGGCTCAAAGTGGCACATTTTAACTGAACTAGGCAGAGCCAGCTGCCTACGAGACTGGTCCCCAAATGGTCCAATCTGAGACTATTGATGATGAAAGAGATGGAAGACACTCTCTTAAAATCAAGAAACTCCTCACACCGTCACCACTGCTACAAGTAGGAAAGGAGATGAAATTCATTTCAATAGAGTCTGGCTTTAAATCAGACTTCACAGTAGCTTTTTATTTTATTAAGATACAGCCTGACTGAATGAAATGAATTGTTCATTGTTATCTTCCTTATAGCTCTTTCTTTTCCTCTCTTTGCCCTTCTGTTTTGGGGGAAAAGGCAAAGTTACATTGCCACTAGTTATCACATTTCCACAGCTTGAAAAGTCACAGATGGCACCTTGCTGGGGCCAGTGTGTGTGCTGGGGGGAAGGGGGAGGAGATGCTGTAGGGCTGTTATAACATCTGGATAGCTATACCACTTGCTACGCCTGTGGGGCAGCAGTTTAAATGTTCCCTGTATACATCTGGGGTTATTTTCAAGTATTACACAATGTACGTGGTACGTACGATACTTAGTACGTGTACGTGTACGTGTGATATGTGGTACGTGTACATGGTACAGACATCTGGCTGTCACAACAACCCCAGGAAAACTCCTGCATGGGGTTACCATTTTCATAGTAAACTGAGGCCCCAAACTTCAATCTTCCAATCAAAAGAGGCAGCCTGCTGATTCACAAAGTTCCATGTGCTCTTGCTTCCTAGAGAGATGGAACTAAAGCTCAGTCTACAAAGATTACCTTCATATTCACAGGCAGGGAGGAAAGCCATCCAATGAAAGAGGTTGTCTTAAGTCGGGTGTTTGACGCTGTGTTCTCAGGTATATAGTTCAGCTCTATTGAACAAATATTTTCTAGAAAAGTTTCTTTTAAAAGGTAACTTAACATTACACTTCTATCTCATGTAAAATTCAGTCTAGGCACTTTTCCCTCCATCAAAAATGTTATCCATATGACCTGCTTGTACATTTCCTCTGAAACCACTACTAGAGTCAGGATACTGGACAAGATGGGCTAGTAATGGCAGTTCTGATGTTCTTATACAAATAATCAGGTACTCCAAATGAGGGAGACATTTAGGGGGACATTGTTGTGATGGGTAGCAGACCATGACTATGGGCTAGACAAGGAAAGGGTTAATTCCCCAGCCTGATTCTTGACTGGAGCTGCACAGCTGAGGATCCATGGGTGAAAACAGACGTAACGCTAACTCCACTTTAACACAACTTTACCATTTCTTATGCATGTTGCAGGGCTGTATACGGCACCCCCTCCAACATTACCATTACCACTACCTTCTCCAGGCCTGTCTCCCAGCGCATGTCTGCCCTTGGAAGGGTGTAGAACCAATTCGGTTGGTTTGCTCCAGGAATCAACAAGAGAAGGAGCCACTCTTGATCTAGTCCTAAGTGGAGTGCAGGATTTAGTGCGAGGGGTAACTGTGCTGGAGCCGCTGGGCAATAGTGATCATAATATAATCAAATCTTATATACTCACAGGAGGGAAAATGCCAAATAAAACCACTGTGGTAACATATAACTTTAGAGAGGGGAACTATGGAAAAATGAGCAAACTAGTTAGAGGGAAACTTAAAGGAGCAGTTGCAAGAATTAAATGTCTACAGGCAGCATGGAGACTATTTAAAAACATCCTCTTGAAAGCTCAGATTAAACGTATTCAACAAATTAAAAAAGGTAGGAAGAGGACCAAACGTCTGCCTGTGTGACTAAATGGTGAGGTGAGGAGGCTATTGGAGCCAAAAGGGCATCATTTTAAAAATGGAGAATTCCAATGAGGTAAATAGGGAAGCGCATAAGCGTTGCCAAAGTAGATGTAAAAAGTTAATAAGGCAGGCCGAAAAGGAATTTGAGGAGCAATTTGCTAAAGATGCTAAAACTAATAATATTTTTTTGTTTCAAGTATATCAGAAGCAGGAAGCCTGCTAGAGAGTCAGTTGGGTCGTTAGATGACCAGGGGCTGAAAGGGGTGCTTAGGGAGGAAAAGGAAGCTGAATGAGTTCTTTGCTTCGGTCTTCACTGCAGAGGATGTTGGGGAGATACCCATGCCTGAACCTTACTTTGTAAGTGATGAATTGGAAGAGCTGTCACAAATCAACGTGACACTGGGGGAGGTTCTAGAGCAAATTGACAAACTAAATACTAACAAATCACCAGGACCAGATGGTATTCACCCCAGAGTTCTGAAGGAACTCAAATATGAAATTGCAGCCCTACTGTTAGTCATTTGTAACCTATTGCTAAAATCTGCCACACTGTACTTGAGGACTGGAGGGTCGCAAATGTAACCCTGATATTTGGGAACAAGAGGTGATCCTGGAAAGTACAGAACAGTTAGCTTGACATCTGTGTTGGGAAAATGGTGGAAACTATAATTAAGAACAGAATCGCTGGGCATGTTTATAAACATGACTTAATGGGGAAGAGTCAACAGGTATTTAGCAAAGGTAAGTCATGTCTCACTAATCTGTTGGAATTCCTTGAGGATGAAAATAAGCATGTGGACAAGAGAGACTCAGAAGATATAGTATAGATTTCCAGAAAGCATTTGATAAGGTTCCACATAAAAGACTCTTGAGAAAATTAAAAAGTCATGGGATAGGAGGTAGTGTCTTACTATGGATCGGTAACTGGTTAAAGAATAGGAAGCAAAGAGTAGGACTGAATGCTCAGTTTTCACAATGGAGAGATGTAAAAAGTGGTGTGCTCCAGGGATCTGTATTGGGACCGGTGCTGTTTAATGTATTCATTGATGATCTGGAAAAGGGCGTTAAGAGTGAGGTGATCAAATTTGCAGAGGACACGAAGTTATTCAAGGTAGTTAAAATACGAGCAGACTGTGAAGAATTGCAACAGGATCTTACGAGACTGGGTACCTGGACATCTAAATGGCAAATGACATTTAATGTGGACAAGTGCAAAGTGATGCACATAGGGAAAAATAATCCAAACTTTGGGTATTTTCATCCATCTGTGTTTGTTAAGCACCAGGGAGAGCATCGATTTTCCTATTCACTAAAGCCCAAAAGGTTTTAGAGTTCTTGGTCTGGGCAGCCACCTTAAGTCTTGCCCAGGTCATTCTAGCATATTCCGACTTCTTAGCCGTAATAAGCATTCTATAACTATGCTTAATTACACGAAATTGGCAACTTAACTCCTCGGACGGGTGTACAACCCATGCACGTTTTGCTTGAATCAACAAGCGTTTCATCGCCCTACATTCATGGTCATAAATTTCCTAGAGGTGTTAGCACAGGAGAGGATCTGGGACCCCAAGGCATCAATAATTATATGGTAACGCTGGTCAAGGGTCTTAATGTCAAGAATATCCTCCCTCATGAATGTGGCGTGCAGGGTATCCATTTCTTGGCTAGTCAAAAAGCCATAGACCTGGGCACAAACAATGGAGTTCCATCTTACTCTAGATCTACAATCCTCTAGTGTTGGCCTCCTCTTCCAGGATGGGGTAATATAACAGCATTGCCATCACATTTAATTGACATCACTAGAGCCCGATGGTCGCTCTCTACCCGCGAAATCAAAACAAAATCTGTAAAGTTTGTACGTTGCAGAATACGGATGGCAATATAATCAATAATACTCCTTCCATTAAAGTTAAGGAAGGTAAAGTCCCCATCTGGGTCTAAAGGCCCAGATCCATTAAGCACCACCAAGTTATGGGAGTGCAGAAATTTGAACATAAGCAACCCTGGATCATTCCCTTCTAGGTCTCGGGACCTCCTGCAGGATAGCCAATCATACCCATCAGGGCAATAATTAGGATCTGGATCTTGAAAAGCCCCCAACCTGGGGTTCCAATCTCCCGCAAGCACTAAAAGAGCTGTAGGAAATTGTTCATCTAAATGGACCAATAAATCACCCCAAATGGCCCAGACACCTGGATTGTAGTACCTAGATCTAATAGGGGGAATATAAAGATTAATAAACAGCAACGGAGGGTGCATGGGTAAACTCCATAAGCCCACAAAATTTTTTCCACACGCCTGGAGGATAGGTCTAAAGAAACCGCTCAAAGGCTCAGAGACCAAGAAGGCCAAACCTCCTGAACACCTCCCTTTAACTGCATCTTTGAATCCTGGTGATAAAAACACCTGGAAACCCTGAACTGCAAACACAGCAGGGAGGAGGATCAGATCAAACTCATTAAAGAAATGTACTAAATCGGGGTCTGTCCCCTTTGCCCTGCAGCCCAAGATATTCCAAGTTAGGAATTTTAGATGCACATCCTGGTGGGGTGGGGGGGAGAAAGTAAAGAACCAGCTCCAAATGGCAGAGAGAGAGAGCGCCATTGTGACCCGGAACAGCCCCTCTCACGGGATCGGGGAGAAGTGAAGAAAAGGTGACCATAGTAACCCTACACCCTGGATCCACCAGGGGAACCCCTGGGTCAAACTAAGCAAGAAGGAGAATAAGATGGAGTACCATCTAAGATGGGGAGGGCGGTCCTCGGAAAATAATCATAAAGGGATGCTTGCTGCAGAGGGCGCTTACCATTTGCTGATTGACTCTGACGCAAAATACTCTCGCCCTCCACCCCAAGCCGGGGCTCCTGAGAGAATACTTTATGACGGGGCAAATCTAGAACCTGGCTCAGGGGTTCGACAAGAGACTTACCTGTAGAGGAGAGACCTTGGTCACTCACCAAACAAGGTTGGGGTGTTAACATAGCAGCCCTTTTCCCTTGGTTGGAGTCATCTCCCATATTAGTTTCAAAATGGATCTCTGGGCCAGAATCTGGTACCCCAGTGTACTCCAGATCTTCTACCAAAACCTCCTCACGGCCCCTAACTAGTAACCCAGAGAAAGCTGGTCTGGGCCCCAGTAATTTCTGCTTCAAAGTTGGCTGGGGGCTAGCAGAAATGCAAATTGGAGGGAGAAAATCTACAAGAGGACCTACTGTACTGGGTGTCTCCAGTGGCAGAGGCTCATTAGGAAAAAAAAGAGAGCCGCAGGGTCAGGGAAGACTAAAGGCCTAACTGCCGCAGCTAAAGATTTAGTAGATGCAGGTGCTAGCGAAGCAAGGGGGTTACCCTGACAATTGGAATATGCAGGGGTACAGGTATCCATAGCCTCACTATCGGGGAGCCTAGGGTTAACTGCAATTGCTGACGCCGGGGGCTAGATGTTTCTGCTCCCAGGACAACCCGCTGAGTCTTCCCCAAGAGGAATGACTGGAACCAGCTGAGGGCGGTCCCATCCAGACCCCCCAGGTCATGCAACCATCTCAACAGCAGCCCATGTTCCACTGTATCAAACGTGGCCGAGAGATCTAGCAGGACCAGTAATGTTGAACGTCCTGCATCCATCTCCCGGCGGAGGTCATCCACCAAAGCCACCAATGCCATCTCCGTAACATAGCCAGGTCAAAACCCTGATTGAAATGGGTGAAGAAAACTGATGCTGTCTAAGTGACCCTGGAGCTGTAAGGCCACTGCCCATTCAATAACCTTCCCTAAAAAGGGAATGTTAGAGACGGGTCAGTAACTGGCGAGTGTGTCCACATCCAAAGATGACTTCTTCAATGGGGGGTGCACTACGGCCTCCTTGAGACCGGGGGGTAACCTCCCCTGCTGAAGGAACCCGTTGATTACTCCCGCCAGCACCGGCCCCAATGTCTCCTTGGAGGCTTTCACCAACCAGGATGGGCAGGGATCTAATTCACAACTGGTGGCCCTAACCGACCCCAGGATCTCCACAGCATCGGCTGGCATCACTTCCTGAAACTCATCCCAGAAAGATGGACCAGACAGAGCCTTCATCACCTCATGCTCCATTTCTACTATCTCTAATCCAGTGTCGAAGTTGCTCTGGATTTGCGCAATCTTGTCTGCAAAGTAGATGGCAAACTCCTCACAGCGGGCCTGGAACAAGTCCCCATCCAGGCGGAGGGAGGCTGGACTGACCAGCCCCCGCACCACCCGGAACAGCTCCGCTGGACGTGACTTTGCAGATGCTATGAGGGTGGCAAAGAATTCCTCACAGCCTCAACGTAGGACCGCAAATGGGCCCTACAAAGAAGTTGGTCGGATTCAGCATGCATCCGACGCCAGCGTCGCTCTAGTCGCCTGCCTTCCTGCTTCATACCTCACAGTCCCTCAGTAAACCAAGGGGCCCTGCGGTGTCGAGACAGGGGCAGGGGATGTCTCAGAGCCACCCTGTCAATAGCCTCCCCAAGCAAGATGTTCCAAGCCTGGACGAGTTCATCCACAGAGTGGCTGACAGGGTCCAGGGTTAAATCCCCCAGGGCCTCCTGGAACCGCTGAGGTTCCATAAGACTCCAAGGGCAGACCATCCTAACTGGTACAGATATTTCAAACATCTGTGGCCATGGGACAAATGAAAAAAATTACACCAAGGGATAGTATAGCCAACACAGGTGCATTAAATCTGAAATGTAGTTTTCTAGCAATCGGATTTTGCAGTGTAATCATCCATGAGAAGTAGGGATGTGCGAACGTGGTTCCGGGGTTGGGTTGAACTCAGGGTGTTTGGCCCGTCCACAAACCCCCCGAACCCGAACTCCCCCCACCCAAACCAAGTTTGGGTTCTGAACCCATTTGGGCGGGGGGCAGAGGGGAACCCAGTTTCCCCTCCCTCCAGGCTGCGCGGGTGGAAGGGGCACCGGAGCTCACCTCCCCCCCCCCGCACAGCCTACTAAAAAATGTTTTTAACCCCACCCCCACCTCAGGGACCCCCCTACCTAGTGGCGCCCCGGGTCCCACAGTGGCGGTGGCCCCGGCAGTGCTGTGGAGCGCTTTAGGTCTCTACTAGGCCTTCCAGGTCAGGTGACCTGGTCAGGTGACCCAGAAGGCCTAGTAGAGGCCTGAAGCGCTCTGCTGCTGCCGCTGGACCCGGGGCCGGAGCCCCGGCACCACCAGGTAGGTCAGGTTCTGTCCCTGGGTCTGCCGGTGGCAGCGGGGCTGGCTCCGGTGGCAGCAGCGGAGCACTTCAGGCCTCTACTAGGCCTTCTGGGTCACCTGACCCAGTCACCTGACCCGGAAGGCCTAGTAGAGGCCCAAAGTGCTCCGCAGCACCACCAGAGCCGGAGGAGCCGCCGCCACCACGGGACCTGGGGCCAGAGCCCCGGTGCCACAGGTAGGGGGGTCCCTAGGGTGGGGGGGTTTAAAAATGTTTTTTTAGTAGGCTGCACAGGGTGGGGGGGGAGGTGAGCCGGAGCTCCAGGCTGCGCCCCTCCCACTCGCGCAGCCTGGAGGGAGGAGAAACTGGGTCCCCCCTGCTCCCCGCCCCCCGCCTGCCACCTGAAAGGGTTCAGGCCAAACCCCCAAACCCTGAATGGTTTTGGGGGGCCCAAACCCCGAACGGGCCGAACCCCAAACCCCTGGGTGTTCGCACACCCCTAATGAGAAGTTATGCAGTGTTAAAAAGGAACATACTGTCAGCAGTATTTTGCCTTTAGGGGATTTCCATGGTCTATGAAAATTCTCTGTGACCAAGACCACCTCTTGCAACAATCAGCTTTGCACTTTTCCCCATGTTATCCCTTATGAATGTAAAGGGCTTCCAGTAAATTTCTACAAAACCACCATCTTAACCTTTTTCAACTCCTTTCACAAGGCCTGCTTTTGATGAGCTGCCTACAAAAGCCTTAACTGTGGTTATATAGTTGACATGCTGCGACTGTTCATTACACCAATCTAACCATCTTGGTGATACCTTGTGTCTGCATGTCTGTTTCTTGTATCCACCTATTACTTCACATCTTGCATCTGCACCAGGCGTGAGGAACCTTTCCCCCCTCCTTGGGGGCCATGTTGAAAGTTAATATAAGCTTTATAGGCAGTGGATAGGATTTGAGGGGGGAAGAGACTATATCATGGATTTGACCCATAGATCCATCCCCTGTTCTCAAGTGTATGTCCTCATCTCTACTCCCTCCCTTCTAAGCATATTCCTTGAGTGCTTGAGGGTGGCAGCAGTTTTCCTTTTTAGCTTGAAGAACCAGAGACTGTATGTACAGTTCGTTCTGTGACTCTTCCTGTTTTTTATTAAGTAATTACTTTATTTCAGTTTGAGATGTATTCTCCTTCTACTTTGGTCAGTATTTCCTCAGCCCTTTGGAAGAAAACCTTCAGCTATGGATCAAGAAGTAAGCACCCTTTCCCTTCTGAATTTCCACAAAGAGTATCAGATCAGGGTGTTGTGGAATAAGAATTAGTTCAAGAACATCTCTTGTTGACAGAGTTTATAACCCTCTGAGGCTTGTGAAAAGCACTGCAAAATAGATCAATATATTGGAAGAACAAATTCTACCAGAACAAGCAAAGGAAAACAAGTTCTGAAGCATAGCATAGCTCAAGACGGAAACTCTGGAAAAAATAACAAGTTAGAGAAGCTGTGGAGATCATTTGATCATTGATATACCTTTTCCTTCCTTCACTAATAAAATAAAAAGGAGGAAATTCCACATTAACCAGATTTAAAACAACATAAACAATTACCCAGTAAGAAAGGGAAATGCAAATGGAAAATGCAACATCATCTCATTCAGAGATTTTATTTTTCTCCTTGGCCTTCTGTGGAAATTGGAGGGAATTTCCATCTCTGCTGCTATATGGAATTTCCATTTTGGCTCCTGTTGCTTCTGATTTCTTCCTGTCTCTTCATCTCCCTTTTCTGGCAATATTTGTTCTAGTACTCTTACTGATTTATGTATTGCCTGTCCCAAGCCACAAACTGCCCTACACAATTAAAACTATATATGAAGGATACTTAAGCACAGGGGTTTGATTGGGCCAATATTAGAGCCCATTAAGGTTAGTAATAGCTTAGACATAGGGGTCCAGAGTCTTGTGGGTAGCACGACGACCACTGTGTGAAGCACTACTAGCAAATTTGAGCGCAAATATGACACCTGAAAATCACCTCAGCATGGGCTTCTACATTCTAACCCATACTTTTCTTCAGCATGGGGGTATAACTAGATAAAGGGAACTTGGCCAGAGTTTTCTTTTACCCAGCGAATCTACTGGTTCCTTAAGGCTCTCTTCTACTTCAGAATTTCCCAACAAAATGTTTTTCTTTTCATTTGGTAGATATTTCCTGTCAGGAAACCATTCCAACATTTCATTCCTCCCTCCTCCCCCTCCCATCCCATTTCCCAACTAGTCTTGAGTTTTAGGGAGCAGGAAGCGTAACGTTCATCTCATTTTAAGGATGGGAGAACACAGCAGCTCTAGCAACCAGTTTAAATCTAGGTGTTTTTAAATGAGACACCTCCACACATGCCCCTTCCCCGTGGCAATCCGCTTGTTTGAATCAGTGCGTGGGGAGACGCACTCCCATGAGCCACACACCAGCCACCTATGGCCACGCACAGAGCACTCCCAAGAAATCTGGAGTGCCCCAGGCAGACCAGGGTGGCTGCCTCCATGGATGGGGCAGCCATGCTGGGACCCACCCATGCAAAGCCCTCCTCAAGCTGTGCCCCACTTGTCCCATTCAGCAGCCACGGACCACATTCCTTGCTCTTGTTTAAAAACACTCTCCAAGTCAAAGGGGTGCCACCTGCTGAAATTAAACTTTTTGTTGACCATGCTTTGCACTTTACATATAACTGTTCATTCATTTGAGCTTTATTTAGTGATCAGCCATACATATAGCCGTAGTATCTGGCTTACTGTCAGGCCTAATCTGGATAGGGTGAAGTTTTCCTGTGAGTTGTCCCCTCAGGGCCATCCCCTTAAAGCCTAGCTGAGAACCAAACTCTGGACTCTTGCTCTCTCCTCCTATCCTCTATGCCTGAATTGCAACGTTCATTCCAGAGTGCAGCACTATGCCTGCTGCTCCTCTGACCAGTTGATGGACTAGAAGTGTCCATGCCTACAATTCAAGCCCTAGGCTGGGCCTGGCATTGTGGGGGGGAAGGCACAACACAAACATTTCTGTCCAAGATGTCTAGTTACCTATGACTGTCCCTGCTACCATGGTCTTTCCATGTAGAATATGGAGGTAATCACATGTGTTCGGCATAAGTTTACTATCTAATTGCAATGATTTCAAAGTCCCTTCATTCAGCTGACAAGTGGCTTCCAATTTACAATAGGTCTCCTGGTAGATTTCAACAGGTCTCCAAGTACCTTCAAAATTCTAGTGTTGGATTTTTATAGATTAGCAATATTCCTGAAAAAGTTGCTGTTATGGTAATACAAAATGAATAACTTCATAATAAATAAATCCCACAATTACAACATAATTACAACACAAACAGCCAAGCATGAAACTGGATTGCTAAGATTTAAACATCTGGCTATATGCTGATATCACAAAGACATGGACTCAGGTCAATTTGGCAAAACCTTTATTAATAACATTCCCGACTGCTCAAAATGCATTCGTACTGCTGCTTACTGCTCCTGTACCTCATTAATGTTGGATGAGTCACTGGGAAGGAACATGTGCAGTAGCCGCTCATCCTATAACATTTTAGAACCAACTGAGAAAATGTATAACTGTGCCAAGTACTAGACTAAAGATTGATAAATAAAGTAATATACATAGAGCAAATTTTCACTGTGGTTCTCTGTAGTAGGCTGGAGCACAAGATCTTCATATGTAGAAGGTATTGACAGTTTAAAAACTGGTCCTAATTCTTGGAGGAATCCTTGGAGGAGGAGTATGGCCTATCCTGCCATATCACCTTACCCTTGTCACCCAGTCCCAGCCCTCTGTTCTGGACTTGGTCCCCTTGGTTAAGGTCAGGGCCAGTACTAGACCACCACCAGGACCACTTCTTGCATGGCTGGCTTCTGAAGCATGGAGTGCCTTAACTCTCAAATGGCCGACTGCACAACATTTAAATTTAAAGCTGTTGAATGTTATGGATGACAATGAGACAATAAGTGTTCTTTAATTTATGTTAACTATTAGATTAGCAGTTTTTTTCTTCTTTTTATCAGTGAATCTAAATCTGTATCATGAAACAGATGCATATATTTTACTCTGCTATACTCGTGCACTTTTATTGGATTCTTTGTGCTTTATGTTAGTATAACAGAGTCTTAATTTGGCTTAGTATACATAAGGTTGTGCCAGACAAATTATTATTTATATAGTACTTCCAGGGTTCAAAGTACTTTAGAATCCTTATTTAGTTCACCCTCACAATAACCTTGTGAGGTAGTTCACTTACATTATTAAGTCACATTTTACAAACAAGGAAATTAGGCTCAGAAATAGTAATTTGTCAAAGACAACCTAGTGACTTCATGGGATAAAAAATGGGATAATAGCCCCATTTAAGAACATAAGAACATAAGTAGTGCCATACTGGATCAGACAAATGGTCCATCAAGCCCAGCATCCTGTCCTCCGACAGTGGCCAATCTCTGTCTTTTGGAGGAAGTACCCAACAGGTCACTACAGGAAATTCATTCCCTGTTGTTCAGGTTATGTCCCCGAAACTTACTTGGCTGATAGCCATTAATGGACCTATCCTCCAGGAACTTATCCAATCCTTGACCACTTCATCTGGCAGCAAATTCCACAAGTTAGTTGTACTCTGAGTGAAAAAATACTCTCTCTTATTTGTTTTAAATCTGCTGCCAGCCAATTTCATAGAGTGTCCTCTTGTTTTAGTACTGTTGAGAGAATAAATAACCTCTCCCAATTTACATGTTCCATCCACACCACTCATGATTTTATAAACTTCTATCATATCCACTCTCAGTCGTCTCTTCTCCAAGCTGAAGAGCCTGAACCTATCAAGCCTCTCCTCATAGGGGAGCTGTTTCAAACCCTTGATCATTTTGTTGCTCTTCTCTGTATCTTTTCTAGTCTTACGTTACTATTTCTTTTTTGAGACGGAGTGTCCAAAACTGTACACAATACTTAAGGTGTGGACACACCATAGATTTATATAGAGGCATTACAATATTTTCAGTTTTATTCTCTATCCTTTTCCAAATGATTCCCAACATTGTTTGCTTTTTTGACCACCGCCACACACTGAGCTGAGGATTTTAATGTATTGTCCACAATGACTCCAAGATCCTTTTCCTGAGTGGTAACTCCTAATTTAGGACCCAGCATGTATACTAAGGGTAAAAACAGACATAACGCTAACTCCACTTTAACACTACCTTAACATTTCTTCTGCATGTTGCAGGGCTGTATTGGTGCCCTATGTAGCCCTCAACATGTATAAGAAATGTTAAAGCCATGTTAAAGCGGACTTAGCGTTATGTCTGTTTTCACCCATATAGCTGGGTTATTTTTCCTTATGTACATCATTTTGCACTTGTCCATATTAAATTTCATCTGCCGTTTAGATGCCCAGTAACCCAGCTTCACAAGATCCTCCTAAAATTTTTCACAGTCCACTCAGGTTTTAATTATGGCCCCTTTTACACGGGCCACGGTGCAGGGGGGGTCAGTGTGCGCTGTGGTCCATGTGTGGTGGGTGGGGGAGGGTGTAGATGGGTGCACACCCATCTACATGCACAGTGCAATCACCGTTTTTGCCGGTTGCTCCGTGTGGGGGGAATGGGTGGTGGTGGGTGTGCATGCGTGTCCTCAGGAGCGCGAGCGCACACACACACACACCTACCCACCTGCCGCAGGATTTACATGAGACTCACCCACACATGAACACCCAGATTCCTGGGTGCTCATATGTGGGTGCTGCCCATGTAAAAAAGGGCCTATCTTGAATAGCTTTGTGTCATCTGCAAATTTGATCACTTTACGCTTTAATCCCTTTAAATGAATATATTAAACAACACCGGTCCCAGTGCAGATCCCTGGGGCATTCCACTAGTTACTTCACTCCACTTTGAAAACTGACCCTTTAGTCCTATTCTTTGCTTCCTATCTTTTAACCAGTTGCCGGTCCACAATAGGATACTGCCTCTTATCCCATTACTCTTTAATTGAGGGACCTATCAAATGCTTTCTGAAAGTCCAGATACATCAGCTCACCCTTATCCACATGCTTATTTACACCCTCAAAAATTCCAATAGATTAGTGAGGCATGACTTCCCTTTTCTAAATCCATGTTGATTCTTTCCCATTAAGCATGTTTATCAATATGCCCAGTAATTCTGTTCTTAACAACCGTTTTCACCCGTTCGCCCAGCACTGACGTCAGGCTCACCAGTCTGCAGTTTCCAGGATCACCTCTGGATCCCTTTTTAAATATCGATGTTACATTAGCTACCCTCCAATCCTCTGGTACAATGGCAGATTTTAGCGATAGGTTACAATTTGCCAGTAGTAGTTACCTTGTGGTATCACGCTCACCTACATCCAGTGAGTACTAAAACCTGATAAACAGGATATGGGTGAGTATGACATGCATAGTCAACTCCATGATGCTCTGGCTCGCTTCCTGGTGGGTGCTCTGAGAGCCGCCAGCAACCACTTCTCCCCAACAAACAGCACATCCACTGAGAGTCAGTGTGGTGTAGTGGACAAAGTACTAGACTTAGGAAACCAGGGTTCAAATCCTGCCCTACCCATGAACTTCCTGTGTGGCCTTGGGCAAGTCTCAGACTCAATTCCCCATCCTTAAAAAATGGGAATATGTGTGTCCCTGTGTTCACCTCACCCTTGTCCATCTTGGATGAATGGCCCCTCTGCACTGCTGCCATGCTCTGGTTGGGCCCATACTTTTCCAGATAGAGCTGCTTTTCTGCCTTGGTCACACACTGTAGCCCACTGATTGGCCTATGGCTTGCCCCTCCCAGCTTCCTGATTGGCTGTCTGCAGATAAAGGTGGGATGGTGGCAGCGAGAAGCTGGGCACATACCCATCACTCTAGCTTTCCTGTGCTGGGAACCAGCTCTGTCTGAGCCCCTGCTGGTATGATGATGGAGGAATGTGCTGGAAGGTGGCACAACATCAGCACAGCTCCTAGGAACAATATCTGTTCTCTACAGTGATGAAGTACAGGAATCCTCGCTGGGGTTGAGTTATGTAAATTACAACTCCTTTTGCCTGATGGTCAGATTCTAAAGTGCTCCCTCTCAAACCCTTGCCTATGTGACTCCCCCTTTTGAGACTTTAAATAGAATCTCATGTCCCCAGATGGCAGCAAAGACAGACCAAATATATATCCAATATCAACTGGAATTGGGACTCCAGCTACAGAAGGCAATGACTTTACTTGGAGGCAAAATCCACAGTACAGGAACCTCAGATTGAAATCTTTGATTGTAATAATGGGAGAAATACATTCCTCTCCCCTCCCCCCAATATTTGTATTGCTTTCATGAACAGCCAAAACATGCTGGAAAATATTTTGCTAACATTTTTGCAAAAATTTCCAGGATTTTGTATGATTTTGAAACATAAAAAAAAAAATCCAGTTTTTTTCTAGGTGTGTGATGTACCATCATGCTGGAACTCCAGTCCGCGGTATTTCAACACAGTCTTGCTGGCCCCCGTGCCACCACAGAACTGTGTAAATGTACAGTCTCCTGAGCTACTGAAACAGTTAGCTTCTTCCTGTGCTCCAGGTGACACATTTCCACCTATCATTGGCTGCCTCAAATTATAAAAGGAGCATGTCAGGAAGTAGATATTGTCTGAAGACAAGAGCTAGCTTTGGTCCTGCCTTGCAGTCTGCTTTGGACTTTTGTTCCTAGCCTGCACTCCAGCCTTCGCCCTGTTTCCAGCTGCACCCAAACTAATTCTGTGGTGCCAACCTTTCCTCTGGCCCTTTGACTATAGTTCTATTGAACCCATCTACCCCCGTGACTGACGCCAGCTACTGACCTATAGCCTTTGACCCATTCCAGCCGTGACTGCACTTCTGAATTTCCTGTGACTTGTTGCTATATTTGGACAAACCTGGCTTGATCCTGGCTTGATTTTCTGACAACAGCTCTTGGCTACCCCTATGACCACACCCACAGCTGGCCATTGGTACAGTGAATTACCCAACCCTGGGTCTGTTCCTGACAAAAAAGTCCTCTGACCAGCTGAAGCTTTTCCCTTCATTTCTCACCATCTTGCCTTCGCTGCACTCTAGAATGGTATTCATGAAGTGGCTTAAGCACAAGACTTTGTTTCTGCTCACTGACAGAACTGAATTTTTTACAAAACAGGAAGGAAAGTTTCAAAATAAGACAGCAGTGTAAACATTCAAATAAAAACACACTCCCCATATTCATTAATAGAATTTTACTTTTCTCTGAACATTCATTTGGTGGTGTTTTTAACATTACTTTTACAAGTATTTGTGGAAATTAGATCAAAACTGTTGAGGATACCAAAGCAACTATGTCGTTTTTATTTAAACAAATATTTGTGACTGACTACTCTTTGAGGGCACACACTTGGCTCTACTTTACACACTCTTGTTTATTCTGCTTTACATGAGGGCTTAAGGATCTAGTGAAAATAATTCCGTAACCCCAGTCCTATGCACACTTACTTGTGAGTAAATCCCATTTATTTTGATTTAAATGACCCATGAGTGTGTTTAAAACTTGGGTCTTTTTGAGGTAAAAGTGTTTTAGGGAGCAAACCATGATGACATGCGCCAGCATGAATTTACAGGTTCACCATCCATTTTGTTGGTGTAGAGGGGAATGGAAGAGTCACTCTGAGGGTCTTTTAATGGAAATGCAGCAGTGACTTTCATCGGTCACCATCACTTTTAGGCTTTCAGCTGCTGGAACTAAGTCAAAAAAGAGCTTGAAGAAAATGTAAAATAAAGTATCCTGATTTGGAAGCTTCAGGACTGAGTCTGCCTGTTTTGAATTTGCAGAGACTACACTTTTATAATGGCATCAGAACACATAAACAAAATCCCTCACAGTGCTATAAGAGAAGTGGCATTTAACTTGATATCAACATACTCGCATTCAGTATTTCTATGCAGCATGGGGAGGAAATCCAAGCACAATATGGTGATTTGTATATGAAGCCAATGTTGACCACAGTAGTCAGCAAGTTAACATGATGCATAGCACAATGTTCTAGTTCAGCCGCTGTAGTTTAACTAAGTGACAAAGGATTGAATCCTTTCTGACCCAACTTTTCTGCTAATGTGTATTTTCTCCCTTATCTGCTCCTGTCTCCTTTTTTATGTGAATTGTTTTTATTGGACTATGAGCAGCAAATTCCTACAATTTTATAGCATTGTGACATTGTTGTCATTGCTTTTAGCACAGGAAATGGTACATCTGTTAGTAAAGAGACTGCAAGAACTCTCCCATGAGTCACAAAAAAGCATTTGCCAAAACCAATTAAACTAATGCCAAATATGACAAGTCAGTTTAAGACCTATAGCAATTTACACTACACTGTTTGGGGAGAGGAGGAATGCTGAGGGTTGTTGGAATAAGGAAAGGCAAGATACATGTGTACGTTGAAATAACTTAAAGCCCTTTTGCTTTTGTCTCTCTCTAAATCCCTTCCTGTTTGCAAGCCAGCTTAGCAATTGATTTTTATGTTTATGTTTTGCTTTAATTTTAGTAATTTACAGTTCTTAGGTCATTTATCAGTGAACTGGAATTAACAATGGAAAAATCATTTGTTACATTCATACTTGAGTTTAAATTATAGTTTTGCCTTGAAAATGTTCCTGGTGGAGGAGGAAAGGGTGTTATTCAGTGAAAAAAAAATGAGATCTGAATTGATTTGTGCATGCCTTTACACTTGGATAAAGATTGTAACTTAATGGATTTTACTAAAGCCACACTCCTATGAAGATTGTCAGACTCGAGTTCCCTAAAGTAATGCTAGCAAAATTTCCAGTGCTATTTGAACAATTAAACCTGTGTCTGCCAGTTTTCCAGATCTGTCCTTTCTCTGCTGAGGTAGTATGTAACGGACAACTATTCAGCAGTATTTCTTCTTCCCTGAACTATTAAAGTGCTCCACAGGAGGAAGCCAAGAAAAACAGCACACGTTTTGATCATACAACTGTAAAACTAATTCTTCCCTTTCTCAACTATTAATTACACTGACAAAGCCAACATTTTGCATGTTAGCATTTAACACTCTATGTCCAGTTTTGCTAAACAGGCCTAAAGATGATATTAGTAAACTATTAACTTTAAACTATAATTAGCTTCAATTAAGTTAAAATGAATTAAGAGTAATTGCAGTTGATTTTTGACAAAAAGAGGGATAGATACAATACTGCCAATAGGGACAAATGTTGAAATAAGGTTCTCCATTTTATAAGTCTTAAAGAAAACTTCCTAGAATAATTATATTTTCCCCATAAACTTAGGGTGAACTCACACATAACTCTTCTAAACTCTGATGTCTGCAGGGCCCCGGAAGTTGTATAATAAGACCCGGATTATCCTCTGATCACTTCTTCATGTGAGTGAGGCATTCTGATTTCCAGTCCCACTCTAAACTTCGAATCTGATGTTTAGATCTGACCTATTCATCAGATCCAAGTTTAAAGCAGGGCAGGAACTCAGAGTGTCTCATTAACAGGGGACCATCCAGGGCTGATTATACAGCTTCTGGGACCCCACGGACATCCGAGTTTAGAAGACTTACATGTGAGTTTACCCTAAGCCTTCCAAAGCATGCTTCTCTCCTTTATCTTCCTAAGTATTTATAGCACCTAGGACCATCTATTGATTGCTCTGCTGTATCCATCTTTTTAGCTCTTCATTCATCCTTTGTAGAAGATGCTTGTCAGTGGAGATCACCTGCATCTTTAGTTATTCATTATAAGACTGATTTTCCATTTGCTGATGTTTATTTTCTCCCATATGGATTACAATCTCCTAAATTCTTTAGGATACCTGGTATCTTCATGGTGCTGTTGAATATCCTGGCATGTGAAAGGTTTAGCATACCATTTTCCTTGTCTTGGTCATAGATGTTCCACTCTAGGGGAATTCAATCTAGAGTCAATATTCAAAACTAGGGTCATTTTTAGATGAGATGGGGAATCTAGCGGGTTTTTAAAATCTGCTTTTAGACACACCGGAAGTCGCCCGGCTGCCATTAGAACAGA
This sequence comes from Sphenodon punctatus, assembly GCA_003113815.1. Lineage (NCBI taxonomy): Eukaryota > Metazoa > Chordata > Lepidosauria > Sphenodontia > Sphenodontidae > Sphenodon > Sphenodon punctatus. The sequence continues at coordinate 7,704,681 of QEPC01008874.1, read as the reverse complement.
GGCTTGTGCATTAGTTCTAAAACTGAATTTGTCAAACCTCGATATCGGGGGTGTGTGGAGATCTAGTGGGTTTCAAAATCCACTTTTAGATGCACCAGAAATTGCCCAGCTGCCATTAGAACAGCAGCTCATGCATTAGTTCTAAAACCGGATTTGTCAAACCTCAATATTGGGGTTTGACAAATCCAGTTTTAGAACTAATGCATGAGCCGCTGTTCTAATGGTGGCTAGACAACGTCCGATGTGTCTAAACACTCCCTGTGTGACTTTCCTAAGAGCAGATTTTAAAAACCACTTGATTCTCCTGCTCATCTAAAAATGGCCTAGGAATGTGCAGGGGGGAACATTTTTGTTTCTGTATATGTTGGGGGGGGGGGGAATCTGTTTTGTTTTTCATTTAATTTTTTATTTTTTATGTTTAAAATTTAATTTTCCATTCATTTCAGTGGGCATTCATGGCTTTGTTAGGGAATGGGACAATGCTGTGCAATCTAATGTCCACAGGGGGGCAGCAGAGGACCACTGGAAGGGAGGAAAAAGCTGTCTGCAACAGGGAAGTCTGTGTCCAGTCACTTCTCCAGTGGATGGGGGTCACTTAGATTTTGTATGATTATACAGAGTCAGGAGATTGAAATGATTTGGAAATGAAGGAATAATAGATCTTCTCCGAATAGCTCTGAAGAACCAGAAGCTAGCAGGCCAACAAGCAGCTGCAGTCAGGCAGCTAGCCTCCACCAATACGGAGTGTCCTCCACCCAATATCCCTTGTTGGCTACTCCAAGTTCTGGAAGCACAGAACGAAGCCCAATCACAGGAATTCTCTGTGTGTGTCAAGTGCTGTGGGATGTCTTAGAGATCCCAATTGGCCAGCAGAGATGCCAATCATGCTCTCCCATTCCCTCCCTATTCCCCTTCCGCTGGCTTGAATTGATACACTGTTTGTTTTGCCTGAGACAGTCTCACTGCCGTGATTCCAATTGGTTAGTAGAGATGCCAATCATGCTCTCCCATTCCTTCTCTTTCCCGCTCCCCCTCTCTTGAATTGATACACTGTTTGTTTTGCCTGACAGCCTCACTGCAGCAGGCACTGTCAGGAAAATATAAACAAAATTTAAATGAAATTTTGTTGGTTTTTAATTCTGTTTACCTTAAACAAAATTACAAAATTTTGTTTGAGTAAAACAGAAAACAAAATGTACACCACTGTTCAAAATGGTTTGCTTCTTTCTTTCTGGTTATTCTTTATGCTTCTGTCTGCTTTTCTCTAATGTGCTCCTTGCCACAACCACCTCTTCCAAAAATAGATTCTTATAAATCTACTCCAGAAAGAACTATATTTGAAGTCCATGTAGAGACTACAGGTGATTTAGAAAACAACCTTTTTCATATCAGTGCTTGTCACTGAAAACATATCACCACATAGTGTAGACTACTATAGGCTGCCTAAGGGTGTTTTCAGACATTACGAGATCACAGTCAACCACACACAACCACGCAGCGGGGGCAAAGGACCCCGAACGTCTGATCGGCATTTGCCAGATGTT
>QEPC01008874.1:7621699-7683486 GCA_003113815.1 Sphenodon punctatus | reverse complement strand
AATATTTTAGAAGCACTTATTATTGATCTCATTCTCGAAGCCTGTGAAGTTTGGGAGCTCAACTCATCCAGGGGGAGGAGATATTGATGATTCCAATTCACGAGTCCAGTGTGAATTTTGACCACAAGCAATTAACGTTTAAGCAGTAATAACATTTTATTTTCCTAATGGATCTTTTTCAAACTTTGTGGATATGATGGTCCTCACAACTTACAGCCATGGTTAAATTTTCAGAAAGGTAGGTAAAGCGGTTTCCTCAAAATCGGGGCTTCAGCAGTCCCCTGTTTCTAGGGCAGAAACGGGCAGTTAAATTGCTGCTTGTGAGAAATTTTGCCATATCGGGAGCCAGGATCAGTTTCCCAACCGCTTCCTGATACCAATGTGATTTCTCAATTCTCGCAATACCGCAAGATACCGTCCTGATTTTTACCAACTTTCCACTTACATTTTACCATATACTGTTCATTTACTGCTTACCACATTGCTGAGGTACCATTTTTCTTCCAGGTTTGTTATTTCCGCATTTCTGAACCAATCACTGTGTGACTAGCTCACCACTTAACCTCCCCACAGTGCTTCTTAACCTCCACTCCAGTACCTCCAATCAGAATTGTTGCTCTGTGTTGTCCCCTTTGCTTTGACCAATCTGCAACTGGATTGCAGGTTAGTAAAGGAATCTGTGTACCAGCTAATCAGTGACAAGGAAGTACATGGGGAAATGGAGTGCAAGAAATGCAGTATTGCATTGGTATTACCTCTTGGGATTTGAAATGGAGAGCAAAGTGGTAAAATGGGATGCCAGTAAGCAGAAAGTTGGTAAATCAAGAAATGAAATGTCAGCCAAGACATTACCAAGTACCAAGAGGTTCTTGATTTCACTGGGAGGGTATCAAGAACCGGGATTTCAATGAGATTTCCTATTTTGGCAAAAACTCATTTCAGCCCTAATGATTTCCATTAAAATCAAAACCTATATAACATAGTGAGGAAAAGGAGTAATTATTCCTAGATTGTATTCCATGTGGGAACTGGTGATTCCAGTCAATTCCTGGGGATCAGTTATCACACTGGAAAACCACCACTGCAGTTGGCCATTGTGTTGGCAGTCATAGACCCTTTTTAAACAGACCGTGGTGGGGGGGAGGATGGGTTTGCAGCCCGTGGGTGAAGCCATTCCCACAGACACATTCCCATCTACACCCACCTCCACCCAACTCCACCCATGGAACATCAGGCATTGGAGACCATTGCTCCATGCTTGGGTGATGGGTGGAGGTGATGGCTGCACACACGTTCACTCATCCCCCACGGCATTCACATGGGCGCCTCCATGCAGCGAAACTGCATGCAGATGGGTGGGGGCATCTCGTGTGAAAGGGCCATAGATCAGATGCAGAGATCACAGAAGGGGGCATCATGGGAAGCTCCACATATGTGTGAGGGCTTCATCCCATTACAGGGCTGGATTTTTTAGCTCTGCAATGCGTGAGGGAAATGGTGCTAGGAATGGGCTAACCTCACCCCCACCCCACTCGAGTGGAGCTTCCTATGATGCCTCCTACTACAATCTCTGCTTCTGAAAGTTCCCCCGCCCCCCGCTCTCTTGTGCAAGTGGCCTAAGGAAAAGCCAAGTGGACACTGAGGGTAATGTTTTCTCTTACCTCTAGGATTAGTTGCTCCGGGGCATGATTCAGGTGGTTGCAGAAGAAACTGGCACTGATTTTCTTCCCTTGCCCCCCCTGCCCTAAGGATAAATAGTTCCAATCTCCTTTCATTCACCAATTCATGATCACAGCCCCACAAAGAAGAGTCCATTAAAGCAGAGAAGAATTGTCTTTAATGTGCACTGCTTGAATGGGAATGGACATTTCTTTGTATATTCAAATTAATTTCTAAGGGGTCAGTAGCAAAGTCAGCAAGAGGCTATGTTTCTTGCTGTAACCTCCACTTTAACTACATGGGGAATTGGCTTATTCCATTCAAATGGATATCAGATGTTTGGCTTATACTAAAAAGGGAAACCCAGACCAGGGAAATTCAGCTTACAGTTGTAGGAAGGCACTTATGAAAATGTGTCATTAGGGGTGTTTTTTAAGTTAGTGAAAATCTATATTTATTTATTTACTTATTTTTACAATTTATATGCCGCCCTCTCCTGCCTCGGGCATCTCGGGGCGGCTCACAATATATTAAAACATTAAAAACATTAAAACATTAATATAAACCATATTAATTTCAGTTAAAACAATATAAAACCCCATTCCCCCCCTACCCTAACCCAACCACGCATCTCCCTCAGGAAAGGTCAAGTGGAACAGCCAGGAAAGAGGGGAGGCCAGTAGCCAAGCAGATCTCCAATGGGAGGGAGTTCCACAGTCTTGGCGCAGTCACAGAGAATGCCCTCCTCATAGTAGACACCTGGGAAACCCGGGGAACCCCGAGGAGGGAGCCCCCAGATGATCACAGGGGCCGCTCCAGGACCCAGAGGGTGAGGCGGTCCTGCAGATAGGCAGGGCCCAAGCTGTTTAGGGCTTTAAAGGTCAGCACCAACACCTTGAATTGAGCCCGGAAACCTACCGGCAGCCAGTGCAGAAAATGAAGCACCGGTGTTATATGCTTGCGGTGGCCCGTCCCCGTTAAGAGATGGGCCACCGCATTCTGCACCAGCTGCAGTTTCCGAACCAATACCAAGGGTACCCCCACATAGAGCTCATTGCAGTAGCCCAGTCTCGAGGTAATAAAAGCATGGATGACTGTGGCCAGATCTAAGTCTGAGACATACGGCCTAAGCCAACACACCAGATGTAACTGGCGAAATGCTTCTTTCACCACAGCCGTCACCTGAGCATCCAGGCAGAGCTATGGGTCCAGGAGCACCCCTAGGCTCTGGACCTGAGAAACCGGGGGGGTGGACCCCATCAATGATGGGGGCTACCATCACCCCAGCTTTCCCCACAACCATCACCTCTGTCTTGTCAGGATTTAGTCTCAGGTGGCTCACCCTCATCCAACACCGGGTAAGCACCGAGACTGCAGGGCCTGAGTTGGAGGAAAATGAAAGATATACCTGGGTGTCATCAGCATATTGATGACAACTCACTCCATACTCCCTAACAACCTCTCCCAAAGGCTGCATGTACATGTTGAACAGGAGAGAGGATAGGATGGAACCCTGAGGTACTCCACACGTGAGGCCCCGGGGGGAAGATGAAAACTCCCCCAGCACCACACACTGGGTTCTCCCAGCCAGGAATGAGCGGAACCATTCAAGAACAGTCCCGCCAATCCCTGCCCGGTCCTGCAGCCGAGTCACCAACAACTCATGATCAATGGTATCAAATGCAGCCGAGAGATCTAACAAGATCAACAGGGTCGAACAACCCCGGTCTAACTCACGGGAGAGGTCGTCGGCCAAGGCCACAAGCGCAGTCTCCGTGCCATAACCCGGATGAAAGCCCAACTGTGAGGGATCAAGAAAATGAATCTGGTCGAAATGCCCCTGAAGCTGCTGAGCCACCACCTGTTCAATAACCTTCCCTAAAAAGGGAAGGTTAGAGACTGGCCGATAACTGGCAAGGGTGTCAACGTCCAAAGATGGTTTCTTGAGCAGGAACCGCACCACCGCCTCCTTGAGACAGCCTGGCACCCTGCCCTCTCCAAGGGAGGCATTGACTATCCCTGCCAGCAACAGCCCCAATGTCTCCCAGGTAGCTTTAACCAGCCAGAACGGGCATGGATCTAATTCAGAATTGGTGGCTCGAACAGTCCCAAGAGCATTCCCTGCATCTGAGGGCGACACCATCCGAAACTCATCCCACAAAACAAGACCAGACGGGGCTTCCTCTGCCTCAGACCCATTCTCTGCTAAAAAAAAATCCACAAACAAATCACAGCAAGCATTTGATGGTTCCATGTCCAGGCGGAGGGAAACCAGACTCACCAGCCCCCTCACCACCTGAAACAGCTCAGTCGAGAGGGACTTAGTGGATGCAATGCGGGCAGCAAAGAAAACTTTCTTTGCTGTTCACACCACTATGGCATAGGTACATAACTAGACTCTATGCCGCAACCGGTCCACTTCAGTACGCTGCAGTTCAGTATATAAGAGTTTTGCCTGCAATCAGGCTACAGTCAGACTTCACAATCTGGCCAAGAGCGGGTGTGCCAGCATGTGGAAGGGAAATCCAGGGGTATTGCATTAATATTGTAGGAAATTCAGTAGGTACTACTTCCCTATCGTTCCGTATGGACATCTTACTTCCCCAATGCTGCCCATGCCTGGAACTCTTTCCCTGAACACAAATGTTCTGTTCCTGCCCTCCAGATCTTTAATACCTCCTACAAACCTATCCCTTTTGTCAGGCTTTCCCTAGCTTCTCATCCCAATGGGCTGATCAAGTGTGCTTTCTATTGTTCTATCATTCGAGGTTCCTTTCTCCCTTGTAATTCAGCTAAGCATGTCTGTGTACCTTCAACTTCTCAACTCCATAAGTGTATCCCTGTCTCAGTGGCAGGGACGGGTTTACCATCTTTTAGGTTTTCTACTAATCCATTCAATAAACTATTTGTTCCATAAGTGCCTCAGACAATGTCCTATTTTGATTTGGTAATTCTTCCACTAATTCCATATACACATTAATTAACCTAGTCCTGGCCCGGAGTTCCCTCTCAGTGGTCTCCATATCACACCCTCGCACCTCCATCTGGGTGTCTACAGCTTGGCTTTCCATTTCTGGCTCACCCCAGGGTCCTCTTCTTCCTGCATCAATTTGTGTTCCCCTATGCCACAACCCTGGGTCTCTCAATCTGACCTGTGGTGGCCTCGCCAATTGTAATCCTTGGAGTCTTATTACAGCTCTCCTGCAAACCCAGGGAATTAGAGACAGATTTCTGCTCCTGGGCCCTTACAGTGCCTGCATTCTTCATCATATTTTGTAAAAGGGTGCCTACCATAGGTCCAGGGTCAGTCCTTTCTCAGTTTGCTTGTGACTCCTGGAAGCATCTGTTCCAACCCTTGCATCTTTTCCAAGCTGTCGACTCAATCTCCTTCTGGTGGGATGTCGTCCAGGGCCAGGTTCCTTACCTGCACCCCACACACCAGCCCTCCAGGGTGTTTCCTGCCGGCCTCCATGCTGCTCCCATCTCAGGCTGTTTCCATCTGCTCAGTTCCTTGTCAGTTTCAGGGCAGCTGCAGTTTTCTCACCGGCCAGCCACTTGTCTGTTTCACAGGCAGGGCACCACTCCTGCCTCTCACCCCGCGATCATCTCCCAGCTCCTTAAGTTGGTGCATGGTCCCAACAAACCACCCCTCAGTCCTATTCTCTCCTGGTTGCATCCCAAGTGCTTCTCCTCTTCCAGGCTGCCCCACTCACTAGGCGGCACTAACTTTTATCTATGCTTTACCAGGCCTGTCCCTGCTACAACCACTGCCCTTAAAGGGGCCAGGAACCCTACCAAGGGCTCAATGTTATACTCTCCCTATGTTCTCCCCTTGCTTGCCCATCCTAAATTGTAAGACCCCCCCAGGAACAGGAATCTGTCTCTAATTTAGCAATTGTTCAGTGTAAGGCACATTGCTGGCACTATATACAGTTATTTATTATTATTATTATTATTATTATTATTATTATTATTATTATTAAATTTATATCCCACCCTTCCTCTAAGACATTAAAAGAGATTCAGGAAAGAATTATGAGTGAGGACGGATCCTGACAAAATTTACCTCAGGTTCTGATCCTGAAAAGACTTATCAAAGACTGAAACCCCATTACAGGCATTTTTCAAAATCCACTCATTCATTTAGGTGCCTGACATGGAGTTAAGAGACTCACATTGAGGTCTTCATTTCTAAAGGCTTGATCCTAGTTCTTAAGATATTGGGTTTAACACAGAAATGTTATCTAGATGAAGGTGAAAAGAGTCATGGCTGGATCCAAGCAAGTGCAGATCATGCAACTGCACAGGGCCCCATGTGTTTGGGGTGGGGGTGGGGGGCGATGAATCAAGTTGAAATGACAACATGAGTCTGAGGATGCTTTCAGGCAAGCACATTACCCACCAGTTAACCACTGGTTGCCATGGGTAACCAGTGGGTAATGGGTGGGGAAGCACTTGTCTGAAAACACCCTGAGATGCACCAGCATAAATACAGTCCACACCTAATCTTATGCTTAACTGAACATTAAAAAAAATAGTTATAGGGCATTTATATATATATAAACTTTATTCAGCTAGCTTTCGCCATAGCCATACCCACAAACATATATATACAAAAAATATAATATAATAATAATAATATAATAATAATATGATATAACAACAACATATCAATATACAGATAAGTAATATGCAACTAAAACCATAAAATAGAGTAGAATAAAATAAAATAAAATAATCAAATAATAACATCACAAAATACATCCATGATAATATGCCACAGCATCATTTATCACCACATAGATATATCACAGAAGAGCCAGTCCAGAGCCAGAACGAAATTAAAATTTTTACCTTACTCTTCTGTGGGGGACCTCAACAGGGAGATCTCCCCTAAGGTAATAGCAAATTCAATTGTTCAAGTCCTAAGACTATTCCAGTCCTATACAAGCCGATCCTCCATTTGATTTACCAAGGACATTTTAATTAACCATACCCCCAGGATCCGTCCAGGCCACTCATACCCACCCTTACTTCCAAACAAAAGAAAGGGCCACCAAGGTATAACACATAGGGTATTGTCCTTACAAAGTCCCTACACTGCAGGCACCAAAATCCTCCCTTTTCTGGGAGGCCAGATGGACAAATATGGCTACAGCATTTGCCACTACCTTCTCCTTTGTAGTGAGCAGTTGCTCTAACTGGGAATAGTCAGACAAGTAGGGATATCTGTGCCACAAAGGAGCTAACCAAGCTTGCCGTAGTTCTTCGTATAGCAGACAATGAAGGATAATATGAAAGACATCCTCCAAATGACTATCGCTACATGGGCAGGTACGATTTGCATAAGGCTGATTCGTATATCTTCCCTGAGTTATAGCCGACTTAATCAGCTGTAAACGTGCTTGTGTAAAAGCCCTACGTATACAGCGCTTGGGAAACCAATCCAAATATAACTCAAATCTATGCACTTGTTTAATTCGATGATAATTGGGTGCAGCTTTCCAATCTGCCAGTGCTGCAATATCTTCCTGTTTTCCAATATCCATTACCCTAGATTTAATGATGTGTCCCATACTAGCCCGATCTATAGTAGATAGAAAATCCATAGACAGCCCTATACTACGCAACTGTTGCATAATCTTGCTCACCCAAGGAGACAGAGGGGTCTGCTTTTGTTCTAATTCTTCCCGCAGACAAAGAGAGGTCAAACTCGATTCCTCCCGGGTACAAAGTTTCACCCAGTAACACAGGCCCTTTATTTTAATCTGATTCAAAATAGAACATGCTCTGGTTTCTGCCCTAAGACATGATCCTGGGATTGCCTGTGGTACCCCCAAAATACCACGCAAGAACTTATTTTGGACGACTTCCAGCTTGGATATAGGGCATTTTTAGATGGGAGTGCTTTCTCCCATCCCGCTGCTTTAAAATGCAACTTGGGGAAATCCACGTGGGGGAGAATCAGCTGCTTCTCTCTCAGCCGGAAGTCACCCGAGCACCATTGGAAACAGCAGCGAGGGTGACTCCCAGATGTTTGAGACATGGACTAGGTAAAACCTCAATTAGTGGGGATGTACCTAGTCTGCATCTCAAAACTTCTGGCAGTTGCCCGTGCCGCTGTTTCCAATATGCCTAGGTGACTTCCGGTCTATAGAGGAGCATCTGATTACACACACACGCACAGAGCGGTTTTCCCAAGCCGCATTTTAAAACAGTGGAGAAAGCACTTCCATCTAAAAATGCACACAATGACATTTCCCTCTTTCTAATGTGCGAGTCAGTGTGTGTCCATCAAACATTCCTATGTCAGGAAGGGGCCCACATGACCATCTCTCAGAAGGCCTCAACTTCCCTGGACCTGGCAATAAAGAGTGCATGGTGAAAAAAGTGATGCTTTCTGGTTGGCACTGTCTAACTGTCTAACAATTACATAAACACAAAAGTCAGATGAATAAATAATCACCCTGTACAATAGATTCTGTTAGACAGATAGATTTCTTGACTAGCCAAAGAGCCAGTTGTCCTAAAGCCAGTAACCTGAATGATATACATCAAATATAGAAGGAACAATTTGTGTGATTCTAATGGCAATCATTCTGCATTGATTTCCTCCCTTCCCCTCCCCCATTCATACCCAGATACATTAACTGAGGTTTCTGTTCAAGTAATACAAGTTATGAAAGTACCAGAAGTACTACTCTTTGAAGCTAAAACCAATGCTGCTGTATGGATCCTTCCAAAAGGGTGTTAGAGCACACTATCCTTGGCACCCTCCCTTCTGCACTGCCAGTGTACCCAACCTCTCCTGCCACTGGACTTGGAGACCAGCAAAAGTTGTCAATTCTCTCTCTCTTTTATGGTAACCTAAGCATTTGAGGAGAGATCCTATCCAAGTTTGCACACGCACCATTTAGCATGCATTGATTTCTCCCTTCCTTGCCTACGCTGCATATTGTTAGACTGTTCATGAGCAATCAAAAAGAGTTTCGGCACAAGAATCTAGTTCCCATAAAATTATATTCGAGCTGACAGCAAAGTAAACCAAGGGCGGGCTCCTAATTTGTATTCATTTAAGAGAGCTAGATTGTTGACAACAGTATAAACTCTTTCCAGTATGCCAGGGGTTTGTCTACATTTTTCAAATGGTAAAAAGTGCAAGAGAAGTTGGGAACACATGTTCCAATTCAAGTGGGTAGAAAGGGGTCACAGGAAGAGCAGAGCTCTAGTGTTCATTCCCGGTGCAGGAATTCAAAGCTATCAATAAATGTACTATGCAAGTGACTGTTAGTAGTCTTTAAACTGTCTCAGGACCTGGCACTGTCAGCTTGGGGCAAAGGGAGGAAGTAGGACAAAGAACAAAATGAAGTTTCAAAAAGGGTAGGTATACTAGTGATTTCCATACCTCAGTTGCCAGTACTTGCTTAGCTGATGACAGTAACTTGTATAGCATCTGTCACCAGCAAGCTCACAAAGCATTTTCTAAATAGACAGGAGGCAAGCATAGAGATCACCCACCCAGCAAAACAAGGCAGCCACCACTGGATACTCAATTACCACAAGTGGTAATTTTATTTTCATTTATTCTTCATATCTGAAGAACAATACCCTTTGCAGAACTGGGAAGTGCCTCTAGCATAAGGCTGGGGCTCCAATGCAGTACAGATTGGGAGGCTGACTGTATCAACATCAACACATTTGGAAGTGGTAATTCACCCCCACTGCAGCTCCAGACCCATAGTAGCATCAGGAAAAGAATTAAGAGAGAAATGAAATGTCTCCAGATATACCATGGTAATAGATGCATCATACAAACCAGAACAGAAGTTTGCTGTCAACAAGGTTAAACAACATGATGGGGAAAATGCCTGGATCCTGTTTACACGACAATGTCTACAGTTTCTGCTACTAGCATGGAGCAGTAGCAGTGGGAAATGACAGTTCCTCTTTCGCCGCCAGTGTGTGTAGATGCAACTAGAGTGCCACCTACTGAACCCCCAACATCAGTTCCTCCAACACCGGTCTGTTCTTGCTTTCCATCCGTGTCTAGCCTTTCACCTCTGCTCAGTTTGTGTGTCTCAAAGTACAATTCACAGCAAGGCTGCATGCAGTCCGCATGTGATAAATGCTAAATTACACTTCATGGGTTTTTATGTCTACTTGCTTGAGTAAGGCATTCTATTTAACTCTTTTTAGGGTAGTAGTGACACCTAGCAACTTTCACCTACTTAAGAAATGATATCTCATTACAGAGCCGTGGTAGTGGTTCTATAGTTTCAGTGGCTGCAAGATCTCTGAACAGCGTCTATGCTGTTCCATGGGAGACATCGGGGCAAAGATTTCCGGTTGGTGACCTGTGTTTTGATGGAGCTTGTAGAATTGTAGCCAAGCGTAAGTTACTTTTAATGACTGGATTCTGTGAAGGAAGATGTCTAGTTGACCCTATGTGCTTGTTGTTATTATAGGGTTTCTGGATTGGTTAGTAACAGGGTAGCCTTGGCCAGCCCTGTTCCAGTCACAGTAGTGGAGCTTCCTCCCCATATCAAGCAATCAAACAAGCGACTATGGCTGCTTCTAGTGGCGCTGGCCCTTTAAGTGGGCTGAGCGCTCTCTGACAGCGTGGGCGCCGCAAGCCTTTTAAAGGCCGCCACCACAGCTGTGTATGGGACTCTGTCCCAGCTTCAGTCCAGCTGACTGTGGGGCTGCCTCATCACTCCCACTCCCAGGGGGATCCTGCGCACACCTGCAGCAAGCACCCACCCACTGGCCTGCCTGAGTCCACAGCCTGGATGGCCAGTGGGTGGAAGGAGAGGAACTACCACTACCCCCACCACTCAGCCATCCACCGCATGCCTGCCTGGGTGTTCCTGGCCCTGCCCACCAGAGCAGCCGCCTGTGCTGCACGCTGTTGCTGCTGCCACAGTGCCCCAACTACAGGTTTCAAATACCCCACTGTACGCTTCTCCATGCGCATGCGCGTGCCAGAACTAGCCGTTTTCTTAATCTGGCATGCTGGCAAATGTAGTTCTATCATGCCAGATTCAGGAAATGGCTGGCCTCTGTGTGCACATACACGCAGAGAGGTGTGCAGCGAGCAGGACCTCCAAATAGCGGCAGGCCAGACAGCAGCAGCAAGTTCGTGTGGGTAGGAGGGATGGCCCGGCCTGGCTGGAGTGTTTTGTGTATGTGTGTGTGCTGTGTGCTCTGTGTGTGTGTGTGTGCTGTGTGGAAGTGTGCTCAGTGTGTGGTGTGCGGAACTGTGCTCTGTGTGTGTGTGTGTACTGTGTGGAAGCGTGCTGTTTGGAAGTGTGTGAAAGAATGAATGAGTGCTGTTTGGAAGTGTGCTTTGTGTGTGTGTGTGTGTGTATGTGTCTGTCTGTCTGTCTGTGTGCTGTGTGCTGTGTGCTTTGTGTGCTGTGTGTTGTGTGGAAGTGTACTCTTTGTGTGTGTGTGTGTGTGTGTGTGTGTGCGCGCTGTTTGGAAGTGTGTGAAAGAATGAATGAGTGCTGTTTCAAAATGTGCTTTGTGTGCGCACTGTTTGGAAGTGAGCTGTTTGGAAGTGTGTGAGAGAATGAATGAATGCTGTCCGGAAGTGTGCTGTGTGTGTGTGTGCTGCTTGAAAGTGCAGTGTGTGTGTGTGTGTGAGAGAGAGAGAGAGAGAGAGAGAGAGAGGGAGAGAGAGAGAGAGGTGAGTGTGGGTAAGAGGGGTGTGTGAGAGAGGGGATTGCTCCCTCTCCTCCATCCTCCCATAGCTGTTCCCTCTTGCCCCCATCCCACTCCCCCTGCCCGCCATGGCTCCTGGAGGGGAAAAGGAAGCCACAACCCAGCCCACGGAGGGTCCCATCCCCACCAGAGTGTTGCTGCTGTCTCCTCCTGCCTATCAATTTAAGCCTGCCTGCCTCTGACCTCCAGTCCGCCCAGAAGACCAAGGCCCGGTAGCATCTGACGTAAGGTCCAACCAGCCAAGAAAATCCCTTTTGCCCTCCTCTCCTGATCTAAGCTTGTTTGCACTGCTGCACACCTCTGGGGGACTTGGGAGAGGACTGGGGCCATCTGGGGGAGGGTTTGGGAAGGATCTGGGGGGTGCTGTGATGAGGGGGGTCTTTTTTGATAAGATTTTTGGTGCTTTGGTGCTTGAGAGCCCCAAATCCAGTAACTGGAAAGGGGTCTCACAAAATCTTGCTGTGGGATACATTTGGCCTCTGGGCCTGAGGTTCAGTTCCTTGTCCCTGCTTTCATGGGAGTGATGCGGCCCTGTGGGTGGTGTTTGATCTATGTTTGATCAGCTGGATCTTTTTGAACTTCTGCATTGGGAGTGTAATAGGGATATGTTCAAGAGAAGGAGGGTTCAGGCCATAGATCTGTGCCATGGATGATCTGTCCCTATCTTTGTGTGCATGCCCTCATGTGTTTTAAATAAGACCTGTTGTCTTTTAAGCATATAACATGAGCCCTGCTCATAGCCCACTGGAGTTCGAAAATTTTACTTTATGCCTGGATCCCGGGAAAGGCAAAGTCATCTCGGCTAAGGTGGCCCAAACTAAAGCCTATTAAGGGGCAAGGACTGAAGGATATTTGTGTGGGCCAAAGGACTGGGCTGAAGGCCTACTGTGAAAGGGTTTAAGGTTGAGGGCTGGCATAACCTGGTTAAGGTTGAGTCCTTACAGCTACAGGGGCCTGTGTGCCCCAACTGGTAAAAGGTACACTGTAAAAGAAGGGGAAATTACATAGACAAAAAACCTTCGATTTAAGAACCTAGTTAAGGCAACATTCCAATTATACTCATACTCTATCATGAGTGTCACGTTAAGGCAAAAAAAATAAATTAAAATATATATATTACGGCTTAACTGAAATTAAACTGCATGCATTCTTCATCACATATAAGTATAATTCAGTCACCATTCCACACATATGTAGATTAATTTCAGTTAAGCCGTAATTTTTTTAAAATTTGCCTTAATGTGACAATTTACTCTCATGTTAGAGTTTGAGTATAATTGGAATGCCGCCTTAACTAGATTCTTAAACCGAAGGGTTTTTGTCTATGTAATTTTTGCAAAAATACAAGCTTAGCTTCTCCTTTCCAGACCCAATATGATATCTACAACTACATGTCAACTGAGAATTTCATTTCATTTCTGTGCATGTAGGATTTATAAGAGCAAACCAGGGCTGGCATATCTTATGGACAAATTCAGCAGTTGTCCAGAGTTGCCCTTTTTAAACGGGCTGCAACTGGGGGGAGGGGAGCAGTCTGTGGGTGCACTATTGTGAGGTTGGTGCAGCGGGGGGGAGGTGCAGGTGTACAAGGGCACCCATCCCCCACGCACCCCTATGCATGCCCCGAATTGAGCAGCCTGCGTTTTCACTGTTTGTTCTGTGCGGGGTGAGGAGCGGAGATTGGTGGAGGTGCATGTTTTGCGGGAGTGCACGCACACACACACACCACTTCTTTAAAATGGGATGCACCCGCTCATGTCCACTATGCGGGCATGCATGGGTGCATCTTGTTTAAAAAGAGCCATAAGCAGAATTTAATAGGGCAGCATTTCTAGAGCTGATTTAGTGCTTATACTGGGCATTTACACACACCTTAAAGTTCTGGATTTTTTCAATCTTCTGGGTTTACAAGTCCACAAGTAAGTTCCGGATGCATTTTTCACACACACACTGCCCCGAGGCAGTTCCTGGATGCATTCTTCGCACAAACACTACCCTGAGGCAGCCTAAAGTAGCCGCAGCTGTAGATGTGACAGGCTGCCATGGAAACCAAGTGACCACAGCTGCCTGGAGCAAAGCAGTTTACCAGGAGAACTTTTTACACACAAAGGTTCTGGGAGAAGTTCTACGCAGAAGTTCAAAGACCGGATGTTTAAGATCTGGGTGAGTGATTTAGACACACAGAAAGTTCAGGATGTAACAGCAAACATGCAGGAGAAATGTGTGTGTAAAAACACCCAATATTTAGAGTTTGGTTATTTCTGCATAAGCTGGATTTCCTCCAGGCTTCAATAGTGTGCAGGATAACATGGAACTGTTTGACTGTTTGACTCCTCTGCTCTGTTAGTGCTTATTTCTATTACTAGTAGTGTCTAGCCATTTATTTATTTAATTATTTATTTATTTTAAAAATCTACCCTGCCCCTCCTGCCACAGGCAGCTCAGGACGACTTACAAATTCTAAAGCATCTAAAACATCAATTAAAATCACATAAAAGGAGGAAGAGAAAAATAACATCCCCACCACCACTGCCAACTCCCCCCTCCCGCCCTGCAATTACTCATTTCCCCCACCAACCGCCTGGCAGAACAGCCAGGTCTTACAACTTCTCTGAAAGGAGTGGAGGTCTGGGGCCAGCCGAGTCTCTACTGGAAGGCAGTTCCACAGCCGTGGCATGGCCACCGAGAATGCCCTCCCCTGCGTGGCCCCCCCCAAAAAACCAGGGGACTTCAAGCAGGGCACCCTCGGATGACTGCAGGGGTCAATGGGGGTTCTGTGTAGGCAGAGGGACTGCATAAATCACGAAGGGGCAGGAATGGGTTCTCAGGGAAGTCATTGTGACCTGACAAGGGCTAGGCAGAGCCTGGTATATTTGAATGGCCTCACTGTGCCTGTAGACCAGAAAAGCCTGGGGGAAACAGTGACTGTGAGTAGGTTTGGGGTTCAGAAAGTGCAGTCAGCTCTCAGGAGAAGCAGTGTAGAAGGCGAAGGGGAGGGCAACATTTATTTGATGGGAATTAGTACATTGGGTTGGCACTCGAGTGACACTTGCGTTCCTTCAGTGCCTACATAATAGGAGTGGGTTCCAATGTGGGTAGTGGGGACAGGGTTGAACTTGAGAAACAGGATTCCTGGGTTTTACTCCTACCTCTCCAAACCAGCATTCATCAATGTCACCGAAATCAGTGAGTGGGGTCACGGTGAAGAAGCAAATGGCAGAATCATTTGATTATCTAGATCTAATTTGTAGCTTCACCTCCGTTAAGCCCAGAATAACAACATTTATTTTAAGTGGAGCATGTTTACTCTTTTTCTGTGTGTGAGGTGTGTGTCATGGTCATGGAAGGTATATTTCTGGTGATTCTCCGTATATTCAATTGCTGAGGATTTTAAGACAGGTACTTTATTACATGTAAGATCTAGTGAATGTGGCAGAGATGAAGGAAAATGTTATTTTGCCCGTGACAGCAAATTAGCGAGGCCAGCCCCGGACCAAACATATAACTTGGCAGGATTTTAGCTTATAAATATTGTAAACTGATTACAAAAAAAAAATCTGACCTGCTTTTATGCCTTGGGAAATTGACTTCATTAAATAACATTTTGGGGTTCCAGGGTCATGGTCTGTAAGTGACTGTCAGACCCTAGCTTTGAACCAGCCTCTCCTCAATGTTCTGGGGGAATTCCTCTGGCTCTGCAGCAGTGCCACCACACCTCACCCTTGGTCCTTGCTCCGCCCTGTAGGGCTCTGTTGTACTGTCTAGGCCACTCCCATCCAGTCTGGTTGTTTGCCTGTATTGGTATGAAGCCATGCAACAGCCTCTGAAGCTGGGTGGGATAATGCTTCCTGTTTTTGTACTTCCTACAAAACTTTTCCCTGAGCCTGTCTTAAGCCTTGTTCCCTAGCCGTCCTTGCCTCTCCACTTGTTCCTTGCTCCCCACAATTTTGTTTCCCTTCAAGTCAAGCCTTGTTCCCCTTCCAGCCTTGTCCCCTTGCTCCCCTTCCAGCGTTGCTCTCCATCCTGCATAGTAAGAACATAGTAAGAACGTACGTAGTGTCATAGTGGGTCCATCAAGCCTAGCATCCTGTCTCCAAGAGTGGCCAATCTCTGTCTCTTGGGAGAAGTAGCCAACAAGTCACAATGGGCAATCCATTCCCTGTTGTTCCAGCTCCTAACAGTGGGGCCAATCCCATGCTTGCGTGCACCATGCGGTACTCACATGTGCGCAAACTGCACACGCACCCTTTGTGGGGACATTGTGCCATGTAGCCTCATGGGATCCATGCAGATCCCATGTGCTGGAGGAGGTTTGCCATCGCGGCCAATGGCCATTAAGAGGTTACTTCCTCAAAACATATGTGGCTAATAGCCTTTAATGGACCTATCCTCCAAGAATTTATCCAATCCCTTTTTAAAACTAGCTGCCCTTCCGGCCTTGACCACTTCCTCTGGCAGCAAATTCCACAAGTTAATTGTGTGCTGAGTAAAAAAAATAAATACTTTCACTTATTTGTTTTAAATCTGCTGCCAGTTAATTTCATGTTCTAGTACTGTTCTAGTACTGTTCGAGAGGGTAAAAAATGGTTCCCTATTTACGTGTTCCACACCACTCATGTTTTATAAATTTCTATCATATTCCCTCTCAGTCATCTGTTCTCCAAGCTGAAGAGCCCCAACCTATCAAGCCTCTCTTCATATGGGAACTGTTCCATACCCTTGATTATTTTTGTGCCCTTCTCTGTACCTTTTCTACTATGTGTTTTCCAGAATTGCACCCAATATTTCAGGTGTGGTTGTACCATAGATCTATATAGAGGCATGACGATATTTTTAGTTTTATTCTCTATCCCTTTCCGAATGATTCCTGATATTCTGTTTGCTTTTCTGACTGCTGCCGCACACTGAGCTGAAGATTTCAATGTATTGTCCACAGTGACTCCAAGATCATATTTCTGAGTGGTAACTTCTAATTTAGAACCCAGCATTGTATACATATAGTTTGGATTGTTTTTCCCTAGGTGCATCACTTTGCACTTGTCGACTCCACATTAAATCTCATCTGCCATTTAGATGCCCAGTCACCCAGTCTGTCAAGATCTCCTTCCTGCTTTCTCTAGACCTTTCCTTCCCAGGTCTTCCTTCCCAGACTCTGGTCCTTGGCTATGGCTTCCTTGACCTCAATTCTGGGTTTATTTATTTATTTATTTATTTATATCCTGCTCCCTCCAGCCCTAGAGCAGGTCAGGGCGGTTCACAAAACATTTTAAAGTAAGTTTTTAAAAGCACAGTATACAAAAGGGGTTACTAAAACATTGTAAAAACAAACAATAAAAGAGGTAAAAAAAAATCACTGGCAGACAAACACATACACCCTTACTCCCCCCCACCCCCCCCCAAGGCCCAGACAAACAACCAGGCCTTACAGGCCCGATGGAAGGCCAACAGGCTGGGAGCTAGGTGAGCTTCCTCTGAGAGGCAGTTCCGCAGCCACGGTGCAACCACTGAGAACGCCCTCTCCATCGTGGCCCCCGGTTCACTCAGGGGACCCCCAAGAAGGCGCCCCCAGCAGATTGCAGCTGTTGCTCCAGGGCTCAGGGAGTGAGGTGGTCTCTCAGGTAGGAGGGGCCCAGACCATGTAGAGCTTTAAAGGTCAAAACTAGCACCTTGAATCAGGCCCAGAACGCTATAGGCAGCTAGTGAAGAGCCTGGAACACTGGTGTAATGTGCTCCCTATGGCCCGTCCCTGTCAGGAGACGGGCTGCCACATTCTGCACCAGCTACAGCTTCTGAGTCGTCACCATGGGCAGCCCCATGTACAGCGTGTTGCAGTAATCTAGCCTTGCATGGATGAGGGTGGCCAGGTTGGAGTTTGAAACATATGGCTGGATCCTACACACAAGATGTAATTGGCAAAAGGCTCCCTTTGCCACCACCTCCACCTGACAATCCAGGTGGAGGCCATGGTCCAACAGGGCCCCCAAACTCCACACCTGCGGGGTCAGTGGGGGGTCCATCACCTCAGCTGCTGTACCCACCAACATCACCTCCATATTATTGGGGTTCAGCTTCAGTCTGCTCAGCCTCATCTAGTCGCTCACTGCCAACAGACACTGGGAAAGCACCGAGACTGCAGGACCTGGATTCGTTGAAAAGGAGAGGTAAAGCTGAGTGTCATCAGCATACTGGTGGCAATGCACACCAAACCATCTCACGACCTCACCCAGGGGTTGCATATAGATGTTAAATAACAATGGAGACAGGATTGAACCTTGCTGTATGCCACAATCGAGATCCCGGGGCCTAGATGTTTCTTCCCCCAGCACCACCCACTGGCCTCTCCCCAAGAGGAATGATCGGAACCATCCTAAGACAGTCTCATCCACACACACACCCCAGGGTCCTCAACCATCTCAAAAGCAACCCATGATCCACCATATCAAACGCTGCTGAGAGATCCAGCAAGACAAGAAGTGTTAAATGTCCTAAGTCCATCTCTTGGTGGAGGTCATCTACCAAGGCCACCAACGCAGTCTTGGTGCCATATCCTGGATGAAAACCTGATTGAAAAGGGACCAGAAGGCCAATGCTATCCAGATGGCCCTGGAGCTTCTGGGCCACCACCCATTCAATAACCTTCCCTAAAAAGGGAAGGCTAGAGACAGGCCGGTAGCTAGCAGGCCAGTCAACATTCAATGATGGTTTTTTAAGCAGGGGCCTCACCACCTTCTCCTTGAGGCAGTCTGGCACCCTGCCCTCCCAAAGGGAGGCATTGATCACTCCTGCCAGCACCGGTCCCAAGGTCTCCCTGGAGGCTTTCACCAACCAGGACGGGCAAGGATCTAATTCACAAAAAGTGGCCCTAACAGACCCAAGAACCCCCTCGGCATTGGCTGGCATCACTTCCTGAAACTGATCCCACAAAGATGGACCAGACAGGGCATCCAAAACCCTCGGCTCTACCCCTTCTGCATCAATCCTGGCCCCGAAATTGTCCTGGATTCGAGCGATCTTATCTGCGAAGTAGTTTGCAAACTCCTCACAGTGGGCTTGGGAAACCTCCCCCTCCAGGCAGAGGGTGGCCGGACTAACCAGCCCCCTCACCACCTGGAAAAGCTCTTCATAGCAGCTTTGAGAGCAACAAAGAATTCCTTCTTTGCCATCCTCACAACCACAGCATAGGACCGCAAATGAGTCTGATGCTGCAGCCAATCTAATTCAGCACAAGAATGGCACCAGCGTCGCTCTAACCTCTGCCTTTCCTGCTTCAGACACCACAGCTCCTCAGTAAACCAAGGAGCTCTACGGTGATGAAGCGGCGGGAGCGGACGCCTTGGAGCCACCCAATCAATGACCTCACCCAGCAAGGTGTTCCAAGCTAGAACAAGGTCATCAACCGAACAGCCTTCAAGGTCTAAAGACACCTCCCCCAGGGCTTCCTGGAACTGCTGTGGTTCCATCGCCTCTGGGGGTGGACCAACCTAATAGGTCCCGCCTCTTTCTGTGGGCTGTCATGCGCTAGGAGTCTGGTCTTCAGGAGGTAATGATCCGACCATGACAAGGGCATAGAACTCACTTCCCCCACTACCAGATCACCTGCCTCAAGGCTG
This sequence comes from Sphenodon punctatus, assembly GCA_003113815.1. NCBI lineage: Eukaryota > Metazoa > Chordata > Lepidosauria > Sphenodontia > Sphenodontidae > Sphenodon > Sphenodon punctatus. The sequence continues at coordinate 7,664,494 of QEPC01008874.1, read as the reverse complement.
GAACAGAACACCAGGTAGAGCACATGCCCCCCCCATGCATGGGGTCACTAACCAACTGGGACAGGTCCATGGTTGCCATGGCAGCCATGAACTCACGTCCCGCACCTGCAAGGCCAGCACTGGCATGAATGTTGAGATCCCCCAGGACCACAGTACTCAGGGAGCCCAGCCCCCCCCCCAAAAAAAAAACACCAGTTCCAATAGAGCGAAGAGGGATGGTGCTGGGCAGGAAGGAGCACATTACACCAGCAGCACCCCAATTCTGTCCCTGGCCAACTCAAACACAAGGTAAAGGGCCTCGATCCCTGGGATTGACTGCACTGGATACTTCCTAGCAGTCCAAGACTCCTTAAAAACCATAGCCACACCACCCCTCTGTCCCCCAAGCCTGGGCTGGTGTTGCACCGAGTACCCCACTGGAACAAGGTCCACCAAGATCAGACCTGCCTCCCCATCCAACCAGGTCTCTATGAAACACGTGCGGTCTGCAGCCTGATCCAGGATCATGTCCCGGATCACTGATGTCTACATCACTGTAGTCATCACTGATCACTACAGACCTCCCATTCAACAGCAGCACCGGCCCAAGGGGCCTTAGACCTTGATCCATCCCCACACCTGAGAGGTGTCTGACCCTGGGGACAGGCACCAAACACCTCGACCCCCGGATCATCCAACTCAATTGCCTGCCAAGACCATATCTCCCCTGCCCTACAATGACCCCTATGGCTGCTCCCCTCCCATCCGCTCCAGCCCAGTCCCAGCCATAGGCTGCTGCATCCAGACCCTGGGGGAGACCCTCCCCCTTCCCTCCCCACCCCCACAAAACCACCACCCCCAGCCCCCACCACATTCTGCCACCAAGTGGTCCTTTCCAGGAGCAGGCCCCATCTCACGCTAGGGAGCCTGGCCCTGGGCCCAACCCTCTCCCTCCTAGCAAGTTCAGCTGCCATTTATAAATTTTATACTGATAGAGGGGGGCACTTGATGACCCTGGCTCTTAATGTCTTTAAATCTAAAATCTTGGCCAAACTCAGCTATGGTATGCAGGTATGGGGTTACACCTCTGCCACCGCGTCAACATTGGAACCAGTCCAAAATAAATTTCTATGGAAATTACTTGGTGTACCTCCTGGCACGTCCTCAGCATTGGTCAAATTGGAAATGGGATTTGTTTCACTGTGGGCCAAATTGGATAAAATAATTCTAGCCTTTGCATTAAAGCAGGCCTTGGCCCCCTCAGACCCACTTTCAAAGGCATGTTATAACTTGGAGATGCAGTCTGTCAACTTTCCTGGTCAAGATCAATTTGTGGGAAATTGAATAATTTGGGCTTCTCTTTCCCCTTTTTGTTACAATTCCCATTAAAGGGTGCGATTAAAATGATTAAGGATAGACTGGATGATATTGATATGCAGAACTTGAGAAGCCAAACGAGGACGGCTCGTGCCTCTCCCTGGTATCGTTATATATTACCTCCTAGGAGTGGGTGCAATTATTTGAATGTTATATTGGATTATGGTTTGAGGAGAGCATTTACTGCCCTACGTCTACAATCATTTGACTCTGCGGTCTCTACAGGCCGTTATGCGGGTCAGCCCTATGCAGAAAGAAAATGTCCCTGTGGGGGTGATGTGGAGGACCTTATACATTACCTGTTATATGTCCACTTTATTTACAAGTAAGAACTGAAATGTGGTCTAGAATTAACCCTCCAGTGGCTTTCTCTCCCCTTGGTTTGGTGATTTTTTGCCTTTCAGATAAGAGAATATCAAATACAGAAATAGTAGCTCGCTTTGCTCTTCGGGCGAGTTTTTTAAGGAAGACATATCTTTTCGAATTGTTGAAATATTGATTTATATATTGGAATTTAATAATAATATAAAGTTTATTTATAGCCATAAGCCAAATAGACAAAGACATACAAACAATACAATGAAAACATCACACACAATTTCCAGTGGCCAATCTAGGCCTTAATACCCCCCATAATTTACATTCGAAACCCATATGTGTTATGACCCTACCTGTTGTTCCAGCGGTTGTCTAAACTGTAAAAACAGTTTCCGAAGATTAAATGCGGCCACCAGATATTGGGCTACCTGAGTTGTAATTGAAATATCTGAGTCTGCTAAAGCTAGCATAAGTAAGTAGTTCTCAGTCCTGCCTGGAAATTTCTGCAGGAAGGTAACCAAAAAGTAGGAGCGCAGTGTGTCATATAAATGACAACTAAACAGAATGTGAGCTACTGTCTCGACATGCTGTCTGTCAAATGGGCTTACTCTGTCAGAGAATTTGATAGCATTAAATCATCCATCCAACACCATAGAGTGGAGTGCATTGAAACAAGCACACATAAACAGGTATTTGGCCCTTTCAGATAGACCCGTGGTCAAATACGCAGCCATACATGGGGGGGGAATGCATATAGGGGAGATAATCCGCTACATGGGGGGAAGCCCTTATACTGGCCATTTCCTCCTGCAATCCCCTATTGAAAAGCCTATTGGCTATTTCCTTGATCATTACACCCAGAACTTTCCTGGCCCAGTATTCCCAATGAAAGCCTAGCCTACATATAAAGCTCTCCACTGCTTTTGACCATTTATTAACAAACTTATCTGCTTGCCAAAAATGCACCAACCCCCTGCCTTGAGATTTACAGAGTTTCACCCAGAATTTAAGGACCCACACTACCAGTGTCCACTTCGGCTGCCCCACTTCCGCCCTTATAGCCGCAAAGGGCATACCCCTGGGAATCTTCAAAAGTCTCTGCAGGAACCTGGCTTGGAGACTATCCAGTTTCCCCAACTTAGATGGTATAAGTGGGGTCCAAACTTCCGCACCGTAGAGGAGCTGGGCCCGCGCCTTTGTGTTCAAAACCTTAATTGCGGGATCAATTGCAACTCTCCCTGAACTGAGGAAGAGTTTAGACTCAGCCAGGGCTGTATCTCTAGCTGTAGAAAATGCTCTCTCAAAGTGATTGTCACAGGAGCCTGAAGCCTGGAAATTCAGCCCCAGAATGAAAGCTTTTAACCTGGGAGATGCTATGGCCCCCTATTGACCAGGAACAAGATTTTCGAGACCTGGAAAAGACCATAATTTTTTATTTATCTTAGTTAATTACAAGGTCGTTCTGTTGACAAAAATCTGTAAAACAGACCAACTGTCTGTTCAGGCCTACCCTGGTCTGTGACATTATAGCAATGTCATCTGCATACAGAAGACAACCCACTGAGCGATTTGCCAATTTAGGAGGAAAAAAGGAGGATGAAGCAAGGAGAGGGATCACTCCATTAATAAATAAATTAAAAAGGGTAGGCACCAAAACACACCCTTGTCTCACACCTGAACTGGTGGAAATAGGTTCAGTTAATCAGCCTGAGCACTCGGTCTTGACAGCCAGCATGGTGTTATTGTGCAAATGTTGTAGGAGGAACAATAACCTATTATCCATACCCATTCCCCCCAACTTCTCCCACAAGATGGTCCTACTGACCCTGTCAAGTTTGTTTAAGATCCAAAAATGCTACGTAGAACCTTTGATTACAGGTCACATATTTTTCAATTAAATGCTGAAGAATCAGGCAGTGTTCAATGGTGGAACAGCCTTTTTGAAAGCCCTTCTGTTCTGGACAGAGAATATCAGCCTGCGTCAACCAAGCACTGAGTTTAAGTAAAAGCCACTTACCATAGATTTTACTTGTAGTGGCTAAAAGGTTGATGGGCCTATAGTTAGATGGCAGGGCTCGATTGCCTTTTTAAAAAATGGGTACCACTATCACTTTTTCCCAAGAAGCCGGAGTGTTTCCAGTACTGTTTATTTGAGTGAAAAGTGTGGCCAACATTGAAGCCCACCAATCTATGTTGTTCTTAATCAGATCAATTGGGATTAAATCAGGGCCAGGAGCCTTTCCATGTTTGAAAGTATCAATGATCTCCACAATTTCACTGGCTGCCACCAGCAGCCATGATACTAGAAGAGCCAACTCCTCCCTAGATACTTGGGCTCCGGCAACTATAGGATCACCCGCATACAAAGTTTGAAAATGTGTGATTAATACAGAATCTGGGACCAACACTGGCAGTGAATCTGGCCTAGGTTTACCCTGGCTATTAACCAATTGCCAGAACTTTTTGTTATCCTGCCCTTTGGCTGAGGCTACCAATGTGTCCCAATACCTTTCCCAGGATAGCCGCATCTTAGCCTTGATAGTAGCTTTGTAGAGGCGCTTAACTTGGAAATACTGAGAGGGGAGACAAGCATAACTCCCCTTCCTATACTCCAAATATATTGCCACCATCTGCCCTCTAAGCAGCCTGCATTCCGCATCATACCAAGATTTATGGTAGGAATTCTGGTTTTGGAGCTTGACCAGGCCGGGAGCATAAGATAATAACAAATTGGTTATCTGGTCACTCATGAGGGAGAATTTCCCGATAATGTCCAAGTGTTCCTCCCCCGGGGTCACTTCTGACCTCCCAGAAATGCATAGGTACTCCTTCAAATGGGAGTCCACACTTTCCAGTACTGCCCCACTGAGCTTGATGGTTACATGACGTGCCCCTACCTGGTGAGAAGCCCCCTCCCTAGGCAACAAAAGTGCCCTAGGTACTCCAAGTTTGAGTTTGAGATCCAACAGAAGATGATCACTCTCCTGGCAAGAGCCCACCACAAAATTCCCAATAAGAGGTATCAATTCTGGCGAAACCGCCACATAATCCCCCACACTAGAGCCTTCAGGGCCTATATAAGTGAATTCCCCACAGGTATCCTCATAACTGGAGCCATTTAAAATGAGAAGATTAAGTTCCATTACCATTTTAACAAAAAGTAAACCTGAGGCATTTATCAATTTATCTTTAGAGTGCCTAGGGCCAAGTGAAGAGGTATTCTCAGTTTGAGCACAATACTGATTGAGTGATTCATCATCCTGGCCTATACGGGCATTAAAATCCCCCAGTAGAATTACTTTCCCTTGAGGGTGAGTCGCCAAAATTTCCTCCAGTGCCTCTGTCATAACAGACAAGAAACTAATATTATAAGATTTGGCATTTGCTGGGGGTATATATGTTGTGGCTATGATCATTGTATGGCCCTCACTTTTGATTACTACTGCCAAAAAACATGGAGGTTTAGAGTATACTGCGACTACCTGAGCTTTCGGTAAATCAGAGAGAAAACACACCAGACCTCCGCTCGGCCGACCCTTAGCTAGAGGCGAAGTAGCTGGAACAAAGTGGGACATATAATTCTCAATTACTGGCAGGGAGGTAGCCCAAATTTCTTACAGCACTATTTGGGTCAAATAGTTCAAAGCCTCTGTGAAACCGGCAAGCCTCGCCCATCCTGCTGCATTCCAGGAACATATCCTTATGCTATTGGGGTCATAACACTGCCTGTCTCAGTTTTCTGGGGACTTAGTAGCCACCGCCCCCTCAATTAAGTCCTGCTGAGGGTCTGATGATGAGGGAGTAGAGCTAACCTTTGGCCTGCCTGGCAAAGCCCTCCTAGACAGGGTACCTACTAGTTCTGCTGGCTGGGATACAGGCATAGCCAACTGACAAAATGATCATTTATTGGTTCTTTAGAGCCCCCAATACAGCACCCCTCTGCTATATCCCTACCCTCAGGGGCGCTCTTTGGGGGATATGGATCTATAGCCCTCTTACGAGACAGTCCCACTGTAGTTAACAAAGCATGAGGCACAGTATCAATCAAAACCTCCCCCAGAGTGACCCCCCAAGATGCAAACAAATCTACTTTGGACAATAGATAATTAAGAATCTGTGGGACCCGGAAAAGTACTACCAGCCTCTGGCTATCCCTAGGGGATGGTAGAATTTAGTAGGCCTGCACCTCCCAAAACGGAATTGGATGGCCCAGAATAGATGAAAAGTGACGATGGAGTAACGATTTGTTAGACCAATGAGGAACAGTACCATTAGGAAGTGGATGTACCCTTATAGAAAGTGCCTTCTTGTCCACCCTTAAAGATCTCTGGTTTATGTGATCATAATTGCCAGTAGGGTCTTCCTGCCCAAGCAAGCTACCTTGCACAGGAGCCGACAACTCCTCAGCAAGAGGAGAGGAGCTGTGAACCTTTTCCATTCCTTGAAAGGAATTACGTCTGCCCTTACAAAAAACATGAACATCAGGACCAGGATGGCCACAATTAGACTTCATTACATATTCCACCAAAGAATTAAATTGGGCCTCTTGGTTTTTTAAGACCTGGCCAATAGCCTCTAGTTGGGCATGCAACTTCTCTGAAAATTCTACTATTAAGCGACATTGATCCCCCAAGAGTCTGTACAATAGGGTAGACATGTCCATAGATGACCCCTGCACTGCAGTGAATGCATTCCCTTTCCTGGGGGTGGGTGGGTATTATTTAGACCAAACCTTGATGAATCTATCGAGGTAATACTGCCGCCTTCTAACTGAGGGCTTGACTGGAGCAGAGGCAAGGGTGGGGGGCTATACGAATTAGCTGGTAAACACACACACACACCCCAAGGTACCTTTAGGAGACATAGTCACAAGAAAGGAGTCCAGTTTCTTCTGCTTTAATGGTCTTCGAAGACAAAAACAGTAATCCACACCCAGAACACAGTAATTGTAGGATCTACAAGAGCGATTAACCCCTAACAGGGATTGTGGCCTAACCACGGTCTACGCCTAAGGTCACGCGCACAATAGTAGAATTGCTTCTTAATTGTTTTAGCTAATTAGTCTTAATTCTAATTGTTTATGATTGTTTTTTGACATGTGGCCCTTGTCACGTTTGGTGCCCAACAATGTGACCGCTGGGCTCCAAAAGGTTCCCCACCACTACCCTAACCCAATTCCCATTTACCACAGGGGTTGAAAACCTGGCTCCCAGAGCCATTTCCCAACCCTCCCAGTAACCCCCTACCTCCCAAACACCAACTCCAATTAACCCCTCTTCTAATAGACAACCCCTCAGCCCCTCCTCATGCCGCACCAAAGGGCTGCACCAAAGGGCCTGGTGCGGCTCTTTGGCACGTGCCTGGGGTGTTCATCCATGGCCAAACCTGCAGTCTGCAGCCTCCGTGTCACCTAAACAGCCGTCCCGGGCTGGAAGTCCTAGCCGGCCCTGCATCCATTCTTCCCGAACAGAGGGGGGCCCCATTGTTCCTGCCCCCAGGGTCTCTCTGGGCCCGACTCGGCCCAGCAGCAGCAGGGCAGAGGCAACAGCAATGGTGGGGCAGCCCCCTGCCCCTCCAACAGCAGCAGCAGCAAAAGTCGGGCAAGTAAGCCCGTGCGGGTGAGGGGGAATGGCTGATGGTCTGGCCAGCACCCTTTGTGTCCTGCAGCCTCCATGCTGCCTAAAGAGCCCTCCCAGGCCAGAAATCTTGGCCCACCCTATTTCCACACTCCCCAAAGGGAGGGGGACCCATTGTTCCTGCCCCCGGGATCTCTCGGGGCCCAGCTCGGGGCAGCAGGGCAGAGGCAACAGCGATGGTGGGTCATCCCCCCACTCCCCAACAGCAGCAGCAGCAATAGGCAGCCAAGTAAGCCCGTGCGGGTGAGGGGGATGGCCGATGGTCTGATGAGAGGCGAGCCCTCCTGGCTCCCAGCCCCCTCCAGGCAAAGATCAAAACACCAGTGGCTGGTACACACTGGGAGCAACAGCAGCAGTCTGCTGATTGCCAGCCACAAGACTGATCTTGACTTTGATACCCGATTCCTTTGCCCTGGGCCCAGCCCATTATTCTTGCCTTGACTTGCAAACCCATTCTGGACCTCCTGTCCGGGACTGCACCTTTTAATTCCCTAGCCTTGACCCTGGCACAATTTCTAGACCTACCTAATTCCAGACAACCCTGATTCCTGACAGTCAATGACTTCAAAACAGGTTAACTTGGTTTTCAAGTGAATAGCATTTGCTAACTCCTAAGGCTGCAAACCCATGTGAGATCTGAAAGTTCAGATGGTTTGGAGCTGAGTTTTGTGCAGCTTAAGTATCATGAACAATAAAAATCCTGCAACTAAGTTAACAACAAAGTTCAGATGCATCTGCACTATCCAGAAAAGATTCCAGCTCAATCTGACGTGCCAGTAGCTTTAGTGGTTTGGTGGGGCTAATGGAAATAAAAAGTAGTAGAAACTTGTTTTTGTCACTAAACTGAGCAGGTCCATATAGGAACATACAAACGGAACTGATCTGTTGAATGAAAAGGTGTCATTTTCCCATGATCAAATTGTTGAACATAACCACATAACTAGATTTGGAATCAAGGGCAGGGGAGAGTCCCAGTTCAATTCAATAGCTGTCAGGGCAAATGCTGTCGGCAGCGGATCAGCAGCATGAGGACCGTTGCTTGGCAACGGCCCAACAAGCGGAAGCCCCAGAAGGGTTGTGAACGCTGCTGCGGGTGGGTGGAGCTGCCCCACGCTTCAGGTGCGCTCCTGGCTCCGCCCACAGCATCGGGAGAACAGCATGTAGCTCAGTGGCAGGTTGGGGCCCCGCCCTGAGCACACCTGGCCCTGATTAAACCTTTCCTATAAAAGGAACCGGCGGGGCCTGAGTTCCCCGCCAGTAATCACTTGTGAGAGACTGGCCCCTGGTGTCCTGAGAGCTTTTCTGGAGAACCTTTGACTTCCTATTGACTTTCCTGTGAGCGTGCCCATGAGTGTTTGGTCCTTGTGTTCCCCTTTCCCTGTAAGAGTGCAACTGGGTAAGTGAGTGTTTGTCTGTGTTATTGTCATCCCAGTATCAAGAGCAGTGCTATCGTGTGGTGTGGGTTCCCTGTTTCCTTTTCCCTTACCCCTCCGATCCATTCCTAAATATTATCTAACAAGTCCTCCCTGTATTGAGTGTATCCGGCCCCTCACTCCCCACCCCGCATCCTTGGACCCTATCAGCCCTTCTTCCCCTCCCCTCCACGGGGCCTGCCCCTCCCCTTTCCCCCTCCTACACGATTCATCGCACGGTGCCCTGGGCCCTGTATATACCCCCGAGAGTCTGTACCCCCTCCCTGCGTGTTTCCTTTCTATCTCTGGGGCAATTGGCTACCTCTCGGTGAGTCCCGATGATGAAAAGGGTTGCCCTCTAACTAGGGGGGAAAGCCCACCTAACACCCTGAGGGACATTCTAGCCTTTGATAGAGAGTCCGTCCTGAGAGGTAGCTGCCCTTTGGGTCTTATTCCCTTGTCCCTCCCTTTCTCTTCCTCTCCTTCCCCCTCCTCCCATGACAATAGCCAAGCCAGGTGAGATACTATTCAATATCAAGCCAGAGGAGCAAGCAGGGTTCAAAGGCAGAGCTAGGACAGAGGCAGGAGTGAAGTGTCAGGATGTGGCCAGAGGTCCAATAGGTCAAGTCTGAGGTCAGCCGAGGGTGCCTTTCTGCAAGTAAGTACCAACTGCCGGTGAAGTTTGTACAACAAGGGCATGCAGAGAGGTGTTCTCGGTGGCTGTTCCATAATTATGGTATTAACCTTCCCTCCACCTTTGGAGGTCTGCCTAAGCCCAAACCTGCTCATCTTTCAGAAGAGATGTATGATCTTCTTGTTTGGCCAGGCATTTGGCGGGCTGGGATAGGGTTGGTTGGGATTGAGTGGCAAGGTTAGGGAGAGGGTTGGAAGATAGGGGGGCTTAGGGTATTTTAACTGCTTTTATATGTTTATATAACTTTTTACAGAAGGTTATTGAATGGATAGTGACTCGGCAGCTACAGGAGCATCTGGATCATATCGGTTTTCTTGATCCCTCACATTCTGGATTTCGTCCAGGTTATGGCACCGAGACTGCAGGCGTGGGTGGGATGGTTCTTATTTATTATTTATTTATTTTAAATATTTCTGAGTCGCCCCCATGCCTACGACATCTCAGGGTGATGTACAATTCCATAAAAACATAATAAAAACATTTTAAAACACAATAATTTAAACTTAAACAGGATTGGGGAACAAAATGTAGAAATAAAACAAAACAAAAGGTAGGGGAGAGCCAACACCCTATCTCATCTTCCCCCTCCCCCCCCCCACCTCCCCAAAGGCCCGGGCAAACAGCCAGGTTTTACAGGCCTGTTGGAAAATCAAAAGGCTTGGGGCCAGACGAGCTTCCTCCGGGAGTGAATTCCAGAGACGTGGCCAGGCCACCGAGAATGCCCTCTCCATTTTAGCCCCCCACTTGACACGGGAGACCTCTAAGAAGGCACCCCCAGCAGACCGAAGGAGCTGCTCTGGGGTGCGGAGGGCAAGGTGGTCCCTGAGGTATGAGGGGCCCAGACCGTGAAGGGCCTTATAGATTAACACCAATACCTTGAAACTGGATCGACACGCTATCGGCAACCAGTGCAGCATCCAGAGCATAGGTGTTATATGCTCCTGACGACCCGGGCTGCCGCATTCTGTACTAGCTGCAGCCTCCGGACCAGGAACATGGGCAGCCCCACAAAGAGCGCATTGCAGTAGTCCAGCCTCGAGGTAATGAAGGCATGGATGAGGGATGCCAGGTCCAGCCTGGAGATGTATGGACACAACCTCCGCACTAGAAACAACTGGCGGAAGGTGGCCCTCGCCACCACCTCCACCTGCCGATCCAGGCAGAGATTCGAGTCCAACACCACCCCCAGACTCCGAACCTGCTGAGCTATGGCAGGGTGAACCATTTTCCGCTCCTTCCTGGCCAGAAGAACTCAGCGAGTGGTGCTTGGGGATAACTTTTCATCATACCAAGGCCTCTTGTGTGGAGTCCTGCAGGGTTTTGTCTTGTCCCCTTTCCTGTTCAACGTGTATATGCAGCCACTCTGCGAGGTTGTCATGGGGTTTGGCGTGCGGTGTCATCAGTATGTGGATGACACCCAACTTTGCCTCTCTTTTTCATCAGATTCAGGCCCGGCAGTCTTGGTGCTTACTCAGTGTCTGGTAGCAGTGGGGGACTGGATGAGGACTAACCAACTGAGGCTGAATCCTGAAAAGACGGAGGTGATGCTGGTGAGTAAGGCGGTGCAGAATATGGCCCCCACTATTGATGGGGTCTGTCCTCCGCTGGTCTCCCAGGTGTGGAGTCTGGGGGTGCTCCTTGATTCACAACTCCGCTAGGATGTTCAGGTGGAGGTGGGGTGCCTTTTGCCAATTACATCTGATGTGTCGGCTTCGGCCATATGTTTCGGTCTCTGACCTGGCCATTGTCATCCATGCTTTCATCACCTCTAGGGTGGACTATTGTAATACACTCTATGTGGGGTTACCCATGGTGATGGTTCAGAGACTGCAGCTGGTGCAGAATGCAGCAGCCCGCCTCTTGGTGGGACTGGGCCGCCGGTAGCATATTACACCGGTTCTCTGATCTGTGCACTGGCTGCCTGTAGTCTTCCGGGCCTGATTCAAGGTGCTGGTGCTTGCCTATAAAGCCCTAAATGGTCTAGGCTCTACCTATCTGCGGGACCGCCTCACCCCTCGGGTCCTAGATCGGCATTTGCGGTCATCCGGGGGTGCCCTCCTCAAGGTCCCCCATGTTTTCCAGGGGGCCATGATGGAGAAGGCATTCTCTGTGGCCGCACCACGACTGTGGAATTCCCTTCCAGTGGAGGCCCGATTGGCCCCAGATCTCCCCTCTTTTCAACGTAGTTGTAAGACTGGGCTGTTCTGCCAGTTGTTTGGTGGGGCAGATGAGTAAAGGGTTGGGGGAAGTAGGTTGGGGGGGAGGGCTTTTTTAATCCTCCTTGTCATTAGTTCTTGTATATGTTTTAATGTTTATTTGTTTATTGTAAGATGTCCCAAGCTGCTGTGTCAGAAGGGGCGAGGTATCAAGATTTGTATAATAAATAAAATATATGTTTATATATGTTCATATTTTTTGTATATTTTTTTTATATCTTTGTAAGCTGCCCTGAACCTTTGTGGAAAGGGAAGGGTAAAAACTGAACAAATAAAAAAATAAGTCAAGCAGAGTGACTAAGCTTGGAGCAGTCCATAAACTAATGAGGAGGTCAGTGCTAGGAAGTCAGTCCAACGAGTCTGAAATAAAGGGCCAGATGCCTTCTCCAAACAGCTAGAGAAGGGAAGGGCTGAAGGCAAGGACAGGAGGACTGGCTGGACAAGAGATGAGGATGGTGGGCTGGAGATGAGGCTGGAGAAACAAGCAAACAGCAGCAAAAGCAGGACCAGCAGGAAAACAGGGAAACAGGACAGGCTCTGAAATTCTTCTGTCCAACTTCCTATTCCTGCTGGGTGGTCTTTTATGCTGAAGATTGGCTAATGGAGTGTTCAAGGGGCATGGCTTGTTCTTCTGTGAAAAATCCATCCTAACCAATAGCCAGGCCATTAACAAGAGTCCTCTTGGGGCAAGGCAGGATGTGCTATGGCACAATGGGTGTTTTTAGACAGACATGGGGCTGCCCATGTCCACCCACTCCCAGCCTCGCCTAGTCCACCTCAGATGGATGCAGTAGGTTCCCCAGGCTGCAGGTCGCCTGTGCAGTGCCCCTCTCCACACCATAGAGTTGCGGGCAATCATTCAACGCTCTAGGCTGGCGCTCACAACTCTATGGTGTTACTTGGGGCAACGGCCAGCTGGAAGCAGTTATAGTGTGGGTCTGCGCATCATATGGACAGCTGCTCCGCTTTTGGCTAGCGGTACTCTGCTAGCGGTACGCCAGAATGTTCCAAAGTGCTGCCGGCAGGACTGCCCTGGAGCAGGCACAGCACTTCAGACAGGGCACCATTAGACAGATAGGCCACCTGGGGGTGAAGCAGGCTGGGGCAACCAGCACTGAAGCAGCCCATCCATCCGAAAACACCCTGTAGCAAGGAGCCAGTTATGAGGGATGAGGGCCCTTTAAGAGAGTAGTACTGGCAGTGTGGTCACAGGTGCTAGCAAGACACAGGCACCTAAAGTAAAGCATGGTGTAGTGCACCTTAGGGCTGCAAGAAGGTGCATCTCCAGATTAATTAGAGGACAGCTTTGCTGAGGCATGGCAGAAGCCAGCCCAGGGATAAAGCCAGAGCCAGAGCTCAGTGCTAGAGAGGACATAGGAGAGGCAGGAGCTAGGTAGAGCTCTGCCTGCAGAGCAAGTCTGAGCCAGAGGACTTGAGAGGAGCTTGAGGAAGAGGCAGGAGCCAGGGGAGGACTCTGCCTCTAAACAGCCTGGCAGATTCTTTAGAGCTGTAGGGAGTAGGCAACTGAGCCAGCCACCTAGACCCCCTCGGAGCTGTTGAGGAGACAAGAGCTAGAACGGAGTAGGCACAGACTCCTCACAACTCTGCTCAGAGAGAAGCTGCCTGAGCAGAAGAGTTTTGTGGCCTGCAGGAAGGATGGTGCCCTGCCCACAGAGACTCTGAGTGTATGGATAGAACTGTATAGCTGCTTTTAGACTGCGCGGCGCACACGCAGCGTAAAGTCACCCCACATGTAAAAATTCCGCATACGGGATTTAGGCGCAACATTTTGTGCGTTAAAGCCGATCGCGTGTTCTTTTAAAGCCGTGAATTAAATACCGCAGTATTTGGTTCACAGCTTTAAAAGAACACACGACCGGCTTTAAAATGCGAAATGTCGCGTCTAAATCCCGCATGCGGGATTTTTACACACAGCATGATTTTATGCTCTGTGTGTGCCATGCATATCTAAAAGCAGCCTATGATACTGTATGAAATAAAGAACATTGAAGCTGAGGCTGCTTTTAGACGAACGGGTCGCCGTTGCGCGACCCACTTGCGCAATATTTCAAAATCCTGCAATGCGGGATTACACAAGACGGGAGTAGGGGATCATGCGCGTGAAAGGCGGTCGCGCATTATTTGCCGACCGCAAATTAAATACCTCACACATCGAGGTATTTAATTTGTGGTCGGCAAATAATGCGCGACCGCCTTTCATGCGCGTGATCCCCTACTTCCGTCTCGTGTAATCCCACGTTGCGGGATTTTGAAATATTGCACGAGTGGGTCCCGCGACGGTGACCCGCTCATATAAAAGAGTCCTAATCCCCTAAAGAGACAGCGATTTGTGGGGCCTGATCCTGGAAGGAATTACCCTGGGATAACCGCACCCTGTTATATATCCAGTGAGCCAGAAGGCACCTGTTCAAGGCCCACCCTTAGGGGTTTGTTATAGCAAGGGGGCACTTACATATAACAGTCAGACATAAAGCCAGAGTCCGATATAAAGCCCAAACTGAAGAATGCATTAAAAATAGTAACTCCCAAAACCAAGCAAAAGCTAATCATTACATCCAGTAACATCATAATTTAGACTGAGATTTCAACTGTGAAAGGTAGTACAGTACTTCAAGTTGGAACAAAAGTAAAATCAAATGAGTGTGGGATGTTTATTAAATTTGTTCACTGGAAACTACACAGTGTAACTGAGGACACAATTTGGGCCAAGGTCTTAAAGTACACTCTGATTTTTATAGCTAAGTCTATTCTTTATCTCATAACCAAGCCAACTTCACTAGCTCTCTCTTCTGCAAGCTGTCTTATTTTGGAAAAAGAGAAAGGTTTATGTGCTGTAGATGTAAGATGATTCTTCACTTACTCAAATGCTTAACATTAAAATTGAATTCTAAGTAATCTCCATGTCATTTTGGCAATCCCAATCATGAAACTGCTTACAATCTGGAAAGTTTAGCTGCAACGAAAAAGACAAGCATTTCTGAACAGGCCACACACATGAAACAGCTAGTAAGGAATCTCTTTTTCAGAAAAGACTGTTGGTAAATAAATTGTATTGTTTTGTTAGTGTTTGCAGTAATAATTAAATCTGCTGGTTAGACTGTTAGCAACTAGTAATGGGGGGAGGGGGGGATAAAAAACCAACCTTCTCTCCAATTATTTTCTAGCTGATTCTGGGAGACGTTAGCATGTGAAGGTTTTTTAAATACCTATGCACCATATACAACATACAATAACTGAAAGAGCTGTTTGACAGAATGAAACAATACAGTGCTAAAGGTTGGATCCTGCAGGCTCTCACAGGCAGATCTCCCAGTTAATTGAGTGAGAATGCCATCCATCAAGGCTTAGAGAGATCAGAGAGCTTTTTGCAAAAGTGACAAGCAAGGAACATCATAACCAGAGGGCAAATAGTGAGGTGCTTGAGAGAAACATAAGAATTGCCACACTGGGTCAGAACAATAGTCCGTCTAGCCCAGGACACAGATCAGCTTTGACTGCTTCATGGAAGTACACAAATGGGTCCTCAATGGAGTGATCGATTCTCTCCCATTCAGCCCTACCTCTGGGCAACCAGAGGTTTTGTCCCCAGACCAACTTGCCCAATAATTATTTATGGACCTGTCCTCTAAGAAGTTATTTAATCCTTTTTTGAAAATATACATGGAAGAACAGCCACTGAACAGTAACCATCAACTGTCTGGACAAATTGAAGGAAAGAGGATGAGTCTTTGAAGTAGCTACCACCAAAAAATGAGGGCGAAAAAGGAAAATGAGGAAGAAAGACCATCCCAGCATCCCTTCTCTCTACCACTTCTCCCCCTATACTTTCTCCTCCCCCTAATCATTTGTGCATAGACTATGATGTTAGGGACTGTTAGGCCAGAGCTGTGAGAAATATGTCCGGACACTGGAAAGGATGTTTATAAAATCTCAGGAACTGAATACACAGAAGAAAAAAACCTTAACAAATAGCTAGCTTGGCTCTTGTATTTCTACTGAGTTCCAGTACTGAGAGATGTTTTCTACACAGGCGTAGAGGGTGGTTTGGAAAGCCTTCAGGGTAAATGGCACTTCACATTCACCCACTGTCAGACCACACACAGTGTTCGCGTACGCATGCACATACACACCAAATCAAATCCTTTACACAGCCTGTCTTTCAGCAAATACTGCAAAAATCTCCGTCCTTTCCTCCAACAGAACCAGAGGATCCTTTATATCCTTTATTATTATTTGCTATTTATATAGAACCATTACAGCTTATGACACAAAATATAGAAGAAAAGGAAAAGATCTTAAAAACCTAAAACGGAGATTCCCAAACTATGAGTTAGGACCAAACATCATCAGTGGATAAGGATTGTGATTCAATTGATATTTGATAATGATTAGCTGTCTTTATTGCTGTGTCAGGTTGCACAACTATATTCTGTCTCTAAATGGGAGCATACTAGCAAAAGTGTAGGAACCACTTGGCATAAACAGAGGGTATTTTCAGACGTTACGAGATCACAGTCAACCACAGTGAACCACTGTCAATCCCGCGGCAGGGCCAAAGCGCCCCGAACGTCTGTTCGGCGGCCGCCAGATGTTCACCACAGTCAATCCCCACCATGGGTCAAAAATAAACACGCTTCCGGAGGTCCGGCCCGGACCATCTCCGAAAGCATGGTCAATGCAATTCCCAATGGGAAACAAAAAAAAGTAACGTCTGAATGGCAACCACCAGCCGAAATCAACCAAAATGATTCCCAGTCGGGGACAAAGCATGCAGCGTTGCTACCAGGTAACCAGCAACAACACAGGCCACGGAGGGAGATTTAAAGGGCACACAGCAGCAGGGGGATGTGGCGGGATGGAGCGAGGCAGAAGGGTGAGGAGAGCGGTGGGAGAGAGAGCAAGGCAGGAGGAGGTGGTGGAGGCGCAGGCGGAGGAGGAGGTGGTCGTGCTGCACCTGGAGGCGGTGGAGGGACAGCAGCAGCAGCCAGTACGGGGCACCCCGGATGGGCCACCATCGGCTTGGGGGACGAGGCACCCCGGAAATGGGTAAGGGGCTGAAGGGGGGTCGGCGGCACAGGGGCCCCAAGGCAGGTGGACGGGCTGACAGGGGGGATGGGGCAGGGAGCTGAGGCAACGCGGTAACCAACTGCCACCACCCCTTACAATCTGCAGACACAGAAACGGGTCCAGGAGCCCGAGCCCCTGGAGGAGAGGGCAGGAGGGCTGGAGGAGGAGCAGGAGGAGAAGGAGGAGGGGGAGGACCATGACCCGGAGGGCACCCGCGGGAGAAGACCGTACCATCGAGGGGGGCAATGGGGACACAGGGAAACCCAGGACTTTATCCGCATCTGAGGGACCCTGGAGCATCAGCTGGAGCTGACGGTCAACCAACAGAATGAGCACATGTTCAAGGAGATCGTGCGGGAACTGGAGATGGCAGGGCATCGCAGGACAGTGGCTCAGTGCCGGTCAAAGGCCAAGGAGCTGAAGAGACGGTACAGGGCCATCAAGGACAACAACCATTGGCCCAGGCACAGAGCCCGGACTGCCCCCTACTACGATGCCCTGCCTGGACTGCATCCTTCACATGAAGAGGTCCATAGTTGCCCCGCACCTCGTGGGGAGCGCCGTGGTCCAGGGCAGGGAACGGGCTGAGGTACCCCCTCCCCTTGCCACCACCGGAGAAGATCCCAGCTCCAGGAGCCCCGCCCCCCAAGAGGAACATCCCGGGACCTCGGGGACAAGCCGGCCCCCCTCGTGCACCAGTCCCAAGAACCCCCAGCCACAGTCCCTAGCAGGAGGATCCGAGACTGGTACCCTGGTCACCATCAGCCAGTGAGGGACCTCAGCCACACTGAGGGGCAGGTCTTGGAGGGCTCGGAGACTGACATTGAGGGTAAGCTAGCGGGTGGAATGGGACCCAGGCTGGGGGGGATGGCCCGAGGGGGGGGAAAGGGGCACATGGGCCACAGGGCCTCCCTCAGCAAACACCCCAACACCCTGGGCCCCCAAGAAGGGGCCTGGGGTCCACCAGGGGACACGGACCACCGAACCCCACCCACCCCTCCCCATATCTGCACAGGGCATGGCACACCCCAGCACCCGCAACAGCCAGGTGAGGGGAACGTAGGCGAGCAGCCCCAGGAGCAACCAGTGGCCCCAGATGAGGCAGCACAACAAGGGGAGGGGATGGGGAGCCCAGGCGGGGGCACCGGTCCCTGGGGTGGGGCCAGTTGCAGGGGGTGGTCGGGGTCAGTAGCTGGGCTGGGTCCTCACCCCACGCCTCGCTCTATATCTGTACAATGTTGCGGCCTGTGGCCTTATCGTTTGGCTTGAAGCTCCCCGGCTTCCTCTCCCATCCCTCCAGGGATTGTGTGCCCCCCCTTTCATTGTGTTTCATCTCAGGCACTTGCTGGACCATGGCTGGCCATGCTTCCCCCAGGGCTCGCGGGCCCCAGCACCCCGGGCGCCCTGCGTAGCTGGACCTTCTGCGAGACCATGGCCCTGTGTAATGTGTGGCATTCTACGGCCATGCAATTGCTCCTGAGCTGTCCGGACAGCCTCATAGGTGCCTACAAGAGTATGAGCTCTGGGCTTCGGTACTATGGCCATGTGGCGAGCGCCCGCGATTGCCAACTGCATGCGGAGGTGCTGGACCTATGTCCCTTTCCCAATGGGCGCATCCCGGAGATGAGGTGCTTGCATGTGGGGTGGTCGGCTGCGGAGACCATGTCTTCCCTCTCTGTGTGCAGCCTGTCTGGCTACATGGCCTGCCTGTCGGAGGGGGGCCCTGCCCTGGCTGCGTCCTTCTTTGGCTGTGTTCATGGGGCCCGAGGTTGCCAGTGGTCCCGCGGGGCTATCTATCACTGCCTGTTGGAACTGGGTCACCTTCCGTGGCCCCCACCTGCAGACTATGGCCTGTTGGAGCCCTCTGAGTTGGAGGTGACAGCGCTGGCCGGTGTGTAGTCCCGATCCAATGTGCAGGTGGGGCTCTTTGCCCAGGATCTCTTTGAGGCATACTACCTGGGCGCCCACCACATGTCTGCGCTGGGGTACCATCGGGGCATGCTTCAGTGGCCACACTTCATGCACCTGGTGGGCCACCCGGCCCCAGGCCCCTTCGTGGCCCCCTGCAGCTGGCTGTGAGGCCCCCCTGTGCCTTCCTGGCCCTGGATACTGGCCCTGGTGTGTGCTCCCACCTCCGCCCTGGCACCGTGAGTCGCTGCCCCTTCCCTTCCTGATGTTCCTGTCTCGCTGCTGTGCTGGCTATGTCTTGGGGTTCCACTGCCCCTGCCTGTGGATCTGGGCCCCATCTGTAGGCCCCCCTGTCTGCCTCTGCAACAGGTGTTCCCTTCCGTGACTGCCTTCCCCTGTGGCTGTGTCCTGAACTGTGTACCGACACCCAGTGGCCCGGGTGCCACTGTCCTTCATGCTGTGGCCTCACTCCCTCCTGTGGCCGAGCCCCTCCCCCCCGGGTGCCTGTGTGACCAGGGGGTTCCGGGCACCCTCCTGGAGGGGGGATGTTGCTGGACTGGCTGCCCTGCTCCTCTTCTCCGTCATGCCGCCATCCCATCCATTGCACCCTGGCTGGTGCATGGGATCCCTGTCGGCCTCCTGGACCATTTCTAGTCTGCTCCCTGGTCCGTGGGGCCTCCCACTGTGACTGTGCTGTGCCCTGGGGTTCCCCCCATTCCGGGACTGCCTGTGTTGCTGTGGGGGTGCCCGTGCGGACTGTGCTATTGTTGGGGTTTTGTTTGCCGTTCTCCTTGTCCTGCCCTGGGCCCTGGGCTGGCCCCCCCCCGCTACCTATCCCCACCCCCTTCCTCCCCCCTGTGCGCCGGCTGGTGCATGGGATCCCTGTCGGCCTCCTGGACCATTTCTAGTCTGCTCCCTGGTCCTTGGGGCCTCCCCCTGTGACTGTGCTGTGCCCTGGGGTTCCCCCCATTCCGGGACTGCTTGTGTTGCTGTGGGGGTGCCCGTGCGTGCTGTGCTGTTGTGAGGGTTCTGTTTGCCATTCCCCATGCCCTGCCCCAGGTCCTTGGCTGACTCCCCCCCTGCTCCCTGTCCCTGCCCCCTCTTCCTGTGCCTGATGTGCCATGTGTGTTGTCTGTCCCGCTGTGTGCCCCCTTCCCTTCCTTTACCGTGCGGGTGTGTGTACGCCCAGGCATGTGCTTGTGCTGTGTGTCCTGATGTGAGCTCATTTTCCCTGTGCCTGTTGTGTGCGCTGCCCCAGCGGCTCCCCTCCCTCTTCCCCCTCCCTTCCCATTTCCCTTGTGTGGGTGTTCCCTTTTGGCGCTTTTGGCTTCGTTTGCCCTCAGCCGGCCATGTCTGTGTCTCGCCCCTCCCCGGTGCCTTCTGGGTGTTTTGACCATGACCGGGAAGCAGGGTCACGTCTGTTGCGCTGCCCTGGCCCATGATCTGCTGGGCCGATTCCCTGCCGTGATCCCGATCCCGTCATGCCTGTTCAGTACCTTCTTTGACCACGGGGGGTGGTTGATCGGTTCACCACCGCTGGGAATCCACTGTGGTGACTTGGGACCGTGTAACGTCTGAAATCACCCTTTGTGTGTGTGTGTGTGCGCGTGTGCGCATGCACATGCGCGTGTCTCCACATATACATGTGTGAGAAAGGAAGCTTATTACAAACCTGAGCAAATGAGGAAGCCAATCTGAATAACCACTGGTTTTGATTTTGCAAAATGAAACCTCATTGTTGGTTGAGTGGGTTCTGCACTGTCAGTTTGAATCTGATCATTCACAAATCTGGTTTCAGAAACAAGAAGTCAGACTGCTTTGGCCGTCTTTATTTGAAGGAGAGTTGAGCCCAAATTGGAGACATTTATCTAGCCCTATCACTATCCTGCTGTCCCCTTTTTTGAGGGGTTACAATGATAAGCCAAGATCCAGATAAAACATTATGCCTTTTTATTATTTTTACGAACTGCCAGCAATGTTGTACAAAAACTAAAGCCATTCAGTTCATGACCTCTTTGCTGAGCTGCCTAGAACAATATCAGTTACATGATTCAGAACTAAACCTTTGACTTGGAGGTGAAATTCTCCTTTCCCCATCACTGTACCAATCCCCTCAGCCATCAAGTCACCCTCATGCGTATTTTATTTACCTCTGTTAAGCTTTTTCTGTGCAATCTCCTTGAAGGTGAGGTGCAGGTGATGATACAGATCCAGGGGAAAATTACTTTGAACACNCGCGGGCCCCAGCACCCCGGGCGCCCTGCGTAGCTGGACCTTCTGCGAGACCATGGCCCTGTGTAATGTGTGGCATTCTACGGCCATGCAATTGCTCCTGAGCTGTCCGGACAGCCTCATAGGTGCCTACAAGAGTATGAGCTCTGGGCTTCGGTACTATGGCCATGTGGCGAGCGCCCGCGATTGCCAACTGCATGCGGAGGTGCTGGACCTATGTCCCTTTCCCAATGGGCGCATCCCGGAGATGAGGTGCTTGCATGTGGGGTGGTCGGCTGCGGAGACCATGTCTTCCCTCTCTGTGTGCAGCCTGTCTGGCTACATGGCCTGCCTGTCGGAGGGGGGCCCTGCCCTGGCTGCGTCCTTCTTTGGCTGTGTTCATGGGGCCCGAGGTTGCCAGTGGTCCCGCGGGGCTATCTATCACTGCCTGTTGGAACTGGGTCACCTTCCGTGGCCCCCACCTGCAGACTATGGCCTGTTGGAGCCCTCTGAGTTGGAGGTGACAGCGCTGGCCGGTGTGTAGTCCCGATCCAATGTGCAGGTGGGGCTCTTTGCCCAGGATCTCTTTGAGGCATACTACCTGGGCGCCCACCACATGTCTGCGCTGGGGTACCATCGGGGCATGCTTCAGTGGCCACACTTCATGCACCTGGTGGGCCACCCGGCCCCAGGCCCCTTCGTGGCCCCCTGCAGCTGGCTGTGAGGCCCCCCTGTGCCTTCCTGGCCCTGGATACTGGCCCTGGTGTGTGCTCCCACCTCCGCCCTGGCACCGTGAGTCGCTGCCCCTTCCCTTCCTGATGTTCCTGTCTCGCTGCTGTGCTGGCTATGTCTTGGGGTTCCACTGCCCCTGCCTGTGGATCTGGGCCCCATCTGTAGGCCCCCCTGTCTGCCTCTGCAACAGGTGTTCCCTTCCGTGACTGCCTTCCCCTGTGGCTGTGTCCTGAACTGTGTACCGACACCCAGTGGCCCGGGTGCCACTGTCCTTCATGCTGTGGCCTCACTCCCTCCTGTGGCCGAGCCCCTCCCCCCCGGGTGCCTGTGTGACCAGGGGGTTCCGGGCACCCTCCTGGAGGGGGGATGTTGCTGGACTGGCTGCCCTGCTCCTCTTCTCCGTCATGCCGCCATCCCATCCATTGCACCCTGGCTGGTGCATGGGATCCCTGTCGGCCTCCTGGACCATTTCTAGTCTGCTCCCTGGTCCGTGGGGCCTCCCACTGTGACTGTGCTGTGCCCTGGGGTTCCCCCCATTCCGGGACTGCCTGTGTTGCTGTGGGGGTGCCCGTGCGGACTGTGCTATTGTTGGGGTTTTGTTTGCCGTTCTCCTTGTCCTGCCCCGGGCCCTGGGCTGGCCCCCCCCCGCTACCTATCCCCACCCCCTTCCTCCCCCCTGTGCCCGATGTGCCATGTGTGTTGTCTGTCCCGCTGTGTGCCCCCTTCCCTTCCTTTCTCGTGCGGGTGTGTGTGCGCCCAGGCGTGTGTTTGTGCTGTGTGTTCTGCTGTGTGCTCGTTTTCCCTGTGCCTGTTGTGTGCACTGCCCCTTAGGCTCTTCTCCCTCTTCCCCCTCCCTTCCCGTTTCCCTTGTGTGGGCATTTCCTTTTGGCACTTTTGGCTTCGTTTGCCCTCAGCCGACCATGTCTGTGTTCTGCCCCTCCCCGGTGCCTTCTGGGTGTTTTGACCACGGCCGTGAATCGGCGTCACGTCTGTTGCGCTGCCCCAGACCATGATCTGCCGGGCCGATTCCCCACCGTGGTCCCACTCCCATCTCGTCTGTTCAGTGCCTTCTTTGACCACGGGGGGTGGTTAGCCGGCTCGCCACCGCTGGGAATCCACTGTGGTGACTTGGGACCGCGTAACATCTGAAATCACCCAGATACAATTGTGTGTAAACAAACATACTATCATATATACTCCTTGTGAATGATGGGCTCTTTGAAATAGGTAGATTTCCAGACATTTTGGAAGTAGAAGAGGGATGTGGCCTAATGGACTGTAATTAAATCTATATGAAATTTAACTCTGGTGCTGTTTAATATCACCCAACAAACCTCTTGAAGCAAGAGAGAACAGTGCTATAGGTGCACATTGGGAAATGATCAGCTACAATATATCGGAAAAGCATACTGCAGTGATTCATTGAGATGCATCGCAAAAGTGGCATGTGATGAGATACCAGCTTGCAAAGAATTCTGATTTAAAATGTCTTTCAATCAAAATGAACTCTTTTTTTATCTTTGTTTTTTCTACGAAAAAAATCATATTAGGAGGATGGCAGGGGAGATATGAAGTATTTTCTCTTTGAAATTATTTCCAATTACAAAATAGAGAGATACTAAAATGAGAAGATGTGGTGAGGTGGAGAAAAGAACAAAAGCAAAAATTCTAAACACTTTTAAAATAAAATTGTTCTAAAAAAAATGTGAAATAAAATTGTATTGATATTTCTATAGCACTTTAGATGTTTATAGTGTTTAACAATGCTTATGTAGTTCAACCTCACAGCAACTCTACGCAGTGTGCCTTTATGATTCCCATTTTAATGCTGGGGAACTGGGCCACCCAATGAGTTCCTGGCTAAGAGAGGTTTTCAACACTAATTTCCCAGGTCTTAGTCCAACACCTAATCCACTGGATCTCTCACATTTTACCAGACTTATTGTGGAATCATGTCAAAGCAGAAAATGAAATAAATTATGGTCTGTTTGCAGTTATTCCACAGGCAGAAAAAATAAACTAATTCTTCCTGGATTTTCTTTTTCTGCTCAGTTCACAAACAAGATCAGTTTTATAACTGTGAGACCACCTCACCCTCCGTGTTCTGGATTGGCCCCTGTGGCCCACTAGGAGCACCCTTCTTGATGTCCCCTGGGTTGCTCAGAGGGCCGACTATGGAGAGGATGTTCTCGGTGATTGCACCTAAGCTGTGGAACTCCCTTCCGGCAGAGGCCTGGGTGGCCCCAGACCTTGCCTCCTTTCGTCATTGTTGTAAGACTTGGCTGTTCCACTGGGCCTTCGGTGAGGGCGATGGGATGGGAGGGTGGAGAGGGGTTGGTTTTTTTAATTCTGGGGCACCCCCTTTTTGATATCCTGATATTTTGCTTGGTTATTTATTGTACAGTTTTGTATGTTTTTAAAATATTTTATATTTGTAAGCCGCCTTGAGCTACTAGATGTTGGAGAGGCAGGGTAAATAAATTAAAAAAACCAGAGACCCATACATTCCGCACTGGTGCAATTGAAGCAGTTTTTGTGGAATTTTGCATTTGGCCAAATTTTTACAGTAATTGCCTCTGCCAGCACAGAATTACAGCCTGAGTGGTCAGAGGTCTGTGTGGTATTTTGTAAGGTTTTTAAGATATACAATGAAAAGCACGCTTAGAAATTAAAAGTGTATTAAAATTTGTATAATATGCCAAATAATTAGTATAAATTATTTTTCTCATAGGATTTGGGTTTCTTAGTTGCAAAAATTTGGAATTTTTGTGACAGAATATTCAAAAGATTGTTTATAAGCAAACATTTGCTCTATGTGACATTTTCTGAAGGGAACAGTGATACAATGGGTGAAAACAGACATGACACTAACCACCCTTTAACCACCCTTGGTGGTCATTTATGCATGTTTCAGGGTTGCATAGGGCACCAATACAGCCCTGCAACATGGGGTGTTTTCAGACGTGACGGGGCCAATTGGCCCTGTCACGAAATCAATGGATTCATCTCCCACTGGGATGACCCGTAACGCCCTCACAGACGTGCCGGGGGATCCCAGCGGGGAATCAGGGAGGGGAAATCAGGCAACGTGCAGCCGCACGGCCCCGCCCCCTCTACGCTCCCCGCCACCCGCCCTCTGGGGAGACAGGCAGCCGCCATGGCCAATGCTGCCGCAGCGCCTGCCCACTATAGGCATGGGCCGGAATCCCTGTGGGGATTCCGGGCTGTGGCCGCCGTCCAGACGTGACGGCGGGGGTCACCACGACGGGGAATCGCCTTCACCACGCGACAGCCTCCGGTCCCGCTGATTCTGCCGCTCGCGTGGTGAATGTGATTCCCCGTCATGGTAACATCTGGGGGGAAACATCCGTTCCCCCCAACAGACATTACGTGGTCCAAGCCACCACAGGGAATTGACTGTGGTTGACATTGACCACATAATGTCTGGAAATACCCATGCATAAATAACCACCAAGGGTGGTTAAAGAGTGGTTAGCGTCATGTCTGTTTTCACCCAATGTTAATCATGGTCTTTGGAATACATTTACAGAATGAAATATGTTTAAAAGCATCCATATATATTCCTAGGCCAAGAATTTGGGACCTGGTGATTTTAAGCCCCACCTTTGAGGTGCTCACCTTGAGACACCTTACAAGGGTCGAGCCACTCATCATTTTCTGAAAATGGGGACCCTTTAATAGAGCTTATGTTAGACATTCAAAATCACAAGTCTGTTTTCAAAACGTTGGTCCTATCATGTATCCTACAAACTGGATTACAAGCAAATATATAAGATTTCCATATGTATGATAATGAGCACACTAATTAAATCACACCTAAAGAGAGATTTTGACAAGATGTGTACCTCACAGACCAATAGCTACTAGGAAACGTAGCCTGAAGCATGAAAGAGTGCAAAGTGGAAGTGGCATTGGCACTTTGGGCTAAGGTGTCAGTGTTTGCTGTGTCTGGAATTTCCTGGTGCAGTATTTCCCATGCCCGCTTCCAATGATAGTCAAGCTGAAGCTAACTGAATAGTCTTAAAGAAAATAGCAGCAAAAACCTACCTCAAACTTGGCACGTTTTAGTTTGCCGAGTGGAAGATAACATATGGCTTTCTGTTTGAGTTCCACAACTGGGCAGCTATGCAAACATATTCACACTTGCAAAAGTGTATATGTCTTGTATAAATATGAGCTTTCATTAACTTTTAAAATCTATTTTAAAATCTGCATTTTATTTTTTATTTTTTTAAGCTGAATGTCTTTCTGAAAGTAACTAACTACCCTAGCACAAAATAAAATATTTACATTTTTCATCTCAATCCTGTTTCTGCCTCAGACTTGCAGAACACCAATAATGACCCTAGTCAAATGTGCATGCACAGTATACACATCGTATACTGCACACACACAGAGCACACAGTGTGCATAGTCCGAGTGTGCAGAGTGCATGCATCTAGAATCTGCTCCGGATGTACGTGGCATTCACAACCAGGGCACACACCAGGTCCCAAAGTGTCCAGTCCGAAAGGTTTTACTCAGACAAATCTCCCACTAAAATCATCTTTACCTCAGTGAAGACTAAGCAACAGCTAACCAAGGACTTTGACATTGCCCCAGCAAACAGAGTGCTGATAGTGCAGTCCATTTAATTTTGTCAGTGCATCCACACTACAACAAGCTTGCAGAAGAATGAAGACGTGGAATGGCTGTACCCCCTGTTACTAGCTATCACCTCTGACATGTGGACACATATGCAATAGATCTATCATTGACTAACACCCATAGTGCACTTGCGCATACAAAGGGGTCCATGGTAGGCAAGTAATAGGCGGTATGACCATTCTACATCTTCATGCCTCTGGAGTTTTGTAGTGTGGATGTAGACTAAATTCCTGTTTGTGCACACAAACGAGATACAGGGTAAGCATCATTGAGAAGCTAGCACTACCACTACTCTGCTAATGGACCCAGTGCTTACCTAGCTAGCCCAAGGGTGCTGTTGCCCAGCTCTTGGTCTTTCTGTCCAATAATGTATACTACTTTTTTGAGCGTGAAAACATGAGAATCAATGTACTTAGTAGTACATTCTTGTGCTGCATTTCTACACAGGAGTTATGAGTGGGTTGCACACACAACCTTTTGTGCAGTGCACAGGATTTAAGATTGGGCTGTTTGTCGGCTGCCACCAAAACAGCATAGATTTGACCCAATTATCTAAAAATAATATTTCCTAGGGCAGTAAAAGAACCCAGTTCCCTCTACTTGACCCTCGACAGATTTTATTTAAATCCGCCTTGAAAACTCAGTTTGAAAACTCATCTTGAAAACTCTGTTTGAAAACTTTGGGTGAAAACAGACATGACGCTAACCACCTTTTAACCACCCTTGGTGGTTATTTATGCATGTTGCAGGGCTGTATTGGTGCCCTATGCAGCCCTGAAACATGCATAAATGACCACCAAAGGTGGTTAAAGGGTGGTTAGCATCATGTCTGTTTTCACCCTTTGTTGCTGGGCAAGCTTTTATAACAAGTTTCTGGGTTTCACCGGCATCAAAGAGAGGGTTTGAAGATGCATTGCTACATCTGCAATTCCAATTCCTGACCTGCCTGATGAAGGACCCTGTGAGGTCCAAAAGCTTGCACACCTCCACCAACTTGAGTTGGTCCAATAAAAGATATCTCCACACTATTTTGTCTACTGCCTATATTTGGGACCAACATGGTGACCACACTCTCTCTAGCAGCAAGTCAGACAGAAGTGGGAAAGATCTAATCTGAAGATCTACAGTAGAAACAAAGTAGCTTTAGTATATATACTGTTGGTTTCCTTATTTTAGTAAAGAGTCTTGTTCCGTATTTGAAGAAAGCAAATCTTTCTGTAATTCTTTGTCCCGTAATGATGCAGGGGATAATAAAGTATGCCTGACACAGGGAGAACCAGAGATTATAGAACTCAAGAGTATGGAAGAGGACTCAAAGGTCAGCTAATCCAACCCCATGCCCTGAGGCAGGAACCCTATACATAAAACATCCTGCACCCTGACAGATCCCTGTTTGTGTCCAGTCTTTTCTTGAAAACCTCAGGGAAGGAGATTCCACAACCTTCCTTGGTGGTTTCTAGGTTGTTCCTGTATAAAACTGTTCTGTCAGGGCATTTTTCTTAATGATTAACCTAAACTTGCCTTCCTGCCACTTGTCCTATCCTCAGTGCTAATGGAGAACAAATGTTCTCAAACAAATGTTCTCCAGTGTTTTATGGCATCCTTCTAGATATTTGAAAACTGCCAACATGTCCCACCTTCATCTTTTTTTCTCTAGGCTTTTCTCTTCAGCCTTTCTTCGTATGCCTTGTATTCTAGACCCTTGATCATCATTGTTGCTCTCCTCTAAATCCATTCCTTGTTGAAATGTGGTGCCCCAAAATGAACATATTATTCCAAGAGTGCCAAGTAAAGTTGTGTTATAACTTGCCAAGTCTTGGATGCAATGTTTCTATTAATACAATCCAACAGGAACCAGGATAAGACTCATCTTGTAGCCCTATTTGCGATTAGGGCAGAGAAGATCCACTCTAATATCAAGGTACCCTCGGAAAAGGCAACTGCAGATGCCGATATATAGATTATAGCCTGCTTCAAATATTTTATTATGGTGTATTGTATTTACCTATTGTACCTAATTTATTTATGAATTTGTAATTTGGTGGTGTGTGCAAGAATTATATTTCATTGTATTTATATCATGTTCAGTAGGGATTTATATTTATTTAATTTGTCATGGCCTAGTGCAGTACAATAAAAAGAGTAATGCTGATGATAATACAATCCAAAATGATAATGGCATCAAACTGTTGATTCATGTTCATTTTGTGATCCACTATAACCCGAAATCCTTTTCAGCAGGGCTGCTGCCTAGTCATTTAGCTCCCATCTTGTACTTTTGCACTTGATTTTTCTTTCCTCTATGTAATACTTTACATTTGTCTACTGTTTTCGATGGGATCTCCAATTTATCAATGCCATTTTGAATTTTAACCATTTTGAATTTGCAATCCCTCCCTATTTTGTACCATTAGCAAATCTGATAAGTATATTGTTCACTCCTTCATCCAAGTCATTAATAAAGATATTGAACCGCACAAGACCCAGAACTGAACCCTCCAGAGCCCTGATTGATACCTTCTCCCAGTTCAAAGTTTATGCATTAATCAATACTCTTTGAGTGCAATTTTCCAAGCAGTTCCATATTCACTTTATGATAGTTCCTTCTAGCCACATTTCTCCATCTTGTTTAGGAGAACATCGTATGGGACGAAATCAAAGCCAAAGTCAAGCTATATTATATCCACTGTACTCCCCTATCAACTAAACTAGTTAAACGAAGGGTATTTTCAGACGTTACGCGGGCCTTTGGCCCCGTACCAGCACCACTGGCTTCGTTCCCCGCTGGGGTCACCCCGTAACGGCACAACAGACGTGCCGGGGGGGTCCCGGTGGGGAAAGTGGGAGGGGCCGGGGCCGCGGGGCGCAATGTGCGGCCGCACGGCCCCGCCCCCTCCACGCACCCCGCCGCCCACCCTCTGAGGAGATGGGCGGGCGGCGGGGCCAATGCGGCCGCCGCGTCCGGCCGAATGTGCCACGGCCCGGGATCCCGCCGGGGATCCAAGGCCGTGGCGCGCGGCCAGACGTGACTTTTCCTTGGTCACGGCCCGGGGTCAGTTTGACCACGCTTCCCGGGACCTTCCCCCGGCTAGCCCGGGAAGCGTGGTTCAAATGAACCCCATGTGGGGATTGACCGTGGCCAACATCTGGTGCGCCACGAACAGATGTACGGGACATGGTGACCACAGGTGGGTATTCACCGTGGTTCACCGTGTTCACGTAACGTCTGAAATCACCCAATGTTGGTCTGACATGATTTATTCTAAGAAGTTATTTTAAGAGATCAGCCACCCAGAACCAAGCAGGGGTAGTGTGTGAGAAATGGGATGCTTTGGTGCATGCCATAAGCAAATAGGGATGGGAATTCATATTGATTTATGGATCCATATTAATTCTGGATCCATATCTGAAACTACAGATTTCTGGATTACAGATTCATATTACCGAATCTCCATAAAGCTCATTGGAGCGGTGCCACAGGAATGGCATTGGTTTGGTGTCATGAACTTAGGTGGGAGTGAAGGAGGTGGGCAGAGGGGCTTTGCTGGCCAATTGGGAACAGGAATAGCCTGACTCCCTGGGCTGACTCACTTTTAGGGAGGGAAAAAATCTGTTCCTCTCTTAGACCAGGTACTTTACTTTGCTTTCTCATTTTCTGTTCATCACATTTGTCACTCACAGCCTCAGCAAAGTATTTTCTGAGGCTCCAGTTCTGCAGGCAACCACACAAAAGGAGTCCCATTAAAATTAGAGGGACTACTCACATGCAGAAAGCAAAGCACTTGCATAACTGCTTGGAATATAATAGCCTTAAACCTGATCCAAAACACACGGACATTAACATGAATCTCTCTCTTGCTTTCCATGGATCAGGCTTTTAATTTCCAAATATCCCTGCTTTCCTTGTCTAGGTAAACTAAGGGACACTTGGGAGGCTATTTAAGCATCTCATTGACTTGTAACTGTAGTAAAGACTAAGAGATCAGCATCTTAACACTGGATGAAGACTTTTGGAGTGCATTAAATGGTCAACAGGGCAAGCACTAAGTATCTGCGAACCTTTCTAAACCAAAGAAAAGCTTTTATGTACAGGCAACAAATTATGGTATAGAGGAAGTAGAAAGTGCAAGGAAAAGATATCATTATCTCTGACAGAATCAGCTAAACAAGAAATATCACCTGAGCTGGATCCCCCAGAACATACCCCTCAAAACAGTAATTATGACATCCTGAAACTCGAAACCAATACTTTAAGGCAGCTGAGTGTAGTGCAAATTACAGAGTCTGCTGCACAAATAATTTGCACTGAAACGTTTATCAGCTCCCTGACATAGCTGCTTCCATTTATAGCTTATAAACTGTTCTTTACTGGTTCTTTCACATCTGATAACATGGCTTTGGGAACAGGTGGTGAAAATGTTGGGTAATTATGGGAGACTCTGTTTGTGCCTGTGTGGTCTCCTGGTCCTTAAGGCCAGTGCCCACATACAAAGATATTGTCAAAGAGTCCAATTTAGATTATCAGCTTGTGCTGTCTGTTTATGTAAAGTCCTGCCCCTCTTACAGCTGGAGTCCCCTTCTGGACTACAAAGCATTTGGAAAGGCTAAAAGTTCAGGATAATCAAAACATACTTTTTTGTAGTAAAAAAATTGAGCAGACTACCCAAAGAAATCCATGGAGTCGTTTTTATAACAACAGGTTTCAATTGTTGATGCATTTCAGAACTGTCTAAAATTCAAACATAACAGTAGGCTTTTATTGATGCAAAAAGAGAAAGAGACGGATGTAGAGACTACGGTGTGATGTAGGTTTTTTCACTTATTTTTGTCTTTAGACAAAAGACAAAGTGTGGACTGGAGCCTCAATCCCGGAGGGCCAAATCCAGCCTGTGGCTGTTTTTTATTTAACCTCTTTCCAGTTCCTAGATCGGACCTGTGGATCCGGAAGTCCCAACCCTCAAGCCCTGCAAGACTGAGCTAGGGGAAGGGAGCAGAGCATGCACTCCAGGACTGTGGGTGGATGGATCCACAGTATAGATCCATAATCTAGACCAGAGGTTGGGAACCTTTTCCCTCCCAGGGGCCACTTTGAAAATGAGTACACGTTGCATAGAAGTCACGGGTGGGGTGTTTAAGAGGTGCTCTCAGGAAAAGGTGGGTCCAAGATCATGGATTTGTGCCGTGGATCTCTTGCCTGTCCTTGTGTGTATGCCCTCGGCTCTTCTCCCTTACCCAGGGGCCAGAACCAGGATCTGGAAAGGGGCCATATAAAAACTAAGAAGGGCCACATTTGGCCCCCAGGCCTGAGGTTCCCGATGCCTGACCTAGACCCTCCCTTTCCTTCCTCCACCCTGAGCACACCCCGTAAGCATCCTGCCCCCAACTCCTGTAGAGCTCACACTAATTTTCAAAGTGGCCCTAGGAGGGAAAAAGTTCCCCACCCCTGCTTTTGGATTCAACATGGTTTAGCTTACAATGGCCCTTTTCAAACGGGCCGGCAGTGCAGGGGGGATGGGTGGAGACCGCGGTGAGTGTGCGATGCGTGGGCGGCCCATTACATGGACACCCACCCACTTCCACCCATCTCCATGAATGGAGGCACCTCCAATTTCTCGAATCCCTCCATCCATGGGGGATCCATGGATATGGGTGGAGGTGGGTGGAGCGCGGGAGAACGCATGCGCCCCTACCCATCCGCACCAGCGGTCACTCGGACACTCCCCCTCACACATCCCAGTCACCCATGTGGGCGAGACGGCAGGGGGTGGGGGGGGCGTCTCGTGTGAAAAGGGACAATGTTATAAACCCTCAGACAGTCTCTAACCAATGGAGTCTATGGGCACATGATTCCATAACTTTCTGCTAAATGTGGCTTCATGCGTCTTCCCTGAAACAGAGTAATGGGTACTTTCTGAGATAGATTACAGGATTAGGCAAATAACCAGTCTCATCCAGTATGGCAATTCCTATATTCACATAGTCAAATCACAATCATATAGCCCCAAATCACAAAAACACAACTGTATAATTAGAGTCCCTTAGCAGCTGAGTATTAAAACATGCTAATACATACAATAATATATTCCTCTATTTTGTTCTATACTGCCTGTGGACACTCAGATCACTTTCAGCTCCACTAGTATCTACAAACCATCCCTTATTTGTATTAAAAGGTGTGCGCTGAGTAACATAAGACTGCTCCCCTCCCTTCCCTGTTGGCCAGGAGAAGAACTTGGCCGCTACACTTCTGGAGATTCTCTAGTGGGAAGATTTTCTGCCCGTAAGATGAGAGAAATACATAATTTGTATTAATCAAAAGTTGGAAACCGGTATTCAGAAGTTTAAGGCAAAGTCAGACTAACTCCTATGTATATAGGAGGGCACCCGTAGAGCACACCTGCAGCCCTGCAACATGTATAATAAAATGTAACACCCATTTTATCAGTGTTAGAGTGTCTGTGTGAAAAGGGCCATTCTCGTAGATTACTCACGCATGCTTCTTTTTATATCATCTAATCCTTCATGTAATTATTATTATTATTTATTAAATTTATATGCCACTCCCCTCCAGCTATAAGCATCTCGGAGCAGCTAACAACATTTTAAAATACATAATAAAATACATTAAAAAACAACACGATTAACCCCAAAGTTAAAATAACCCAGTACCAAAACCCCTCCCTAACCCAATCCCCCTCTTCCCCTTGTAACTAAACTAGGCACATGCCCCTGCAACTCCTTATCTTCTGGAATGTATCCTTGGCCCTTTTCAAACTGGTCGTGGTGGGATGGGTGTGCATCCGCGGTGAGTGGAGGTGGGTGTGTGCTCATGGGAACCACTTTCACCCATCTCCACACACGGAACAACCAACCTGTGGGAATGGGCGCACACCCACCTCCACCCATCTCCACGCATGGAGCGACCAACATCGGAGCCCGTTGCTCCATGCGTGGGTGATGGGTGGAGGTGGGTGGAGCGTGGGAGCACACACGCACCCCCACCCACCGTGAGCACCATTCCTACAGATGCCCCCCCATCCCCCCCCCGCACTGTGGGCAGCGTTTGCATGAGCGGCTCCCACCCACCACCCACGTGTGCAGTGAGGGGGCAACCCATGTGAAAAGGCTCCTTGTCTCTCCCTAAATTACTCTTCCCCTTGCCTCTCCCTCCCTTGTCCATCCTAAATTCTAAGCCCCTTGTTTCAGGGACCTGTCTCTAAACATGACTGCATCAGGCACATTGCTGGACCCCTATAAATACATTTTAAATAATAATTATTATTAATAATACTAACAAGAACAATTGCCATACTATTAGCTTTGGGGGGAAATTCATCACACTGCTGCTACATAAGCACAAATAAAGTGAACACTGAAATGTTAAAAAATATATTGAAAATCATGTGAATGGGTGGACTACAGCAGATTTTCCTTATCAAACCACTTTTGAGGCTCTGTTGATGCATTCTAAATCTGGAGTTAATTACACTAATCTGCTTAAATATTCTGGTTAGCATTTAATGTATATTATTTATAACTTCCAAACTTGCATTTTTCCAGTCTCCTAATTTCAGCTGCAACTAACTCAGGAGTGGATGAAATACAGAATGACAAAACCCATCATTCAGTCTTCATGATGGTGTAAGTATCTAAAATTGCAGGCGATAAGCAAGCCAGACATGATGCTCCAGCCAAGAGAAACCACAGAATAGCTGGATTCCAACAGTTCACATTTGACTATTTCATACTTACTGTAAACATCAATAGATAGTTGTTTGGGCAAGAGTAGCTTTCCACAAATTAGAACTTATTTGCTGACTTGATATTGGTTGTATATCATCCCCATCGTCACATTATGTATTCCGATCTGCATTCATTTTTAATGTAAAAAGCAGTGGAGGGAGCATGTGCTTCTAGTCCAGAGCACTCCTCTTTCTCATCCCACATACCAGGGATCTACAGTGAGCCTCTAGTCTGGATAGGGGCTCATCTTGGGGCAAGTACATAATCTATGGAGAAAAAAGCAGGGTGAGCTCCTCCTCTTTAAAAAGAGCAGCTGTTTTCACATCATGATTCTGCACTTGTCCTGTGGCAGCCACATTCCATGCTAGCAGCTGTCCCAGGAATGCGTGGAGTATAGGGGGAGGAAGAGAGACACTTTCACACTCACCCACCCTCCTAATCCAGGGTGTCAAGTACCAGGCCTTGAACCAGCATCTCCTTATGACTCCCCTATGGGTGCTTTCTAACGTGACGGCACTTGGGTGCCATCACATATTTACCCCCTCTGGAGAGGGGCCATCATCCAGTCAGGTCCCATAACTAACATGATGAGGGCCAGGCCACTGGGGAGGGAGGGGAGATGCACGGATGTGTGTCTGTCTGGTCCCAGCCCCACGCTGCACCCAGCTGTGCCCCCTCCGCTGACAAGTGGCCATGTCGACCAATGACAGCCGCCATGGTGCCTGGAGCCATCAAGGATTCTAGACCAGGTCCAGTAAAGTGGTATTTCAAATGTGAAAGCCCGCTTTACTCCTGGTCGGGTGGTCGGATTCCGACCATGGTGGAGGCTAGTGAGGGCTGTGATGCAGAGACTTTCCCGAGTCACAGTCTGGGCTAGTTACCACCACATCTGGGATCTATCCAGCACTAACATCTGGTGTGGGATGGTGATGGTGGCCCCCCTTCCAAAGCATGGCAGTGTTGGCCACCGTCACATTTTAAAACGCCCTATTTCTCTTCCTGTGGTTCCTTCTCTTTTATCTTCCCTCCTAAATTTTAAGCTTGTTGGGGCAGGGAAGTGTCGAACCACAGCCATTGAGTGCCAGGCATGCTGCTGGTGCTTCGACCACGCTATAAGAAGAACATTAACAAAGTCCCATTTTGAAACCCATACCTCACCACCTTCTTTGGATCAAAGCTTCTGAGGAGCTGGCAACCCTAGCCATGACCGGAAGTTCTTACTTGCATGTACATTTATGTATACATGGAAAGCATGGAACATTGGTAGACATTCTAGCTTCTGATAGACTGGTCTGTGAATCACACACACACACCGACACACACACACACACACACTCATCTGGAGTCCAGCAGAGAAGACTGAACATGAACAGACATGGAGATCCACCTACCTGTGCCTTCCTGGAGATGGCCAGGCAACTAGAAAACAAGGTGAGAGCATAGGAAATCTTGCCCTTCCCTTCTTTTAATCCTCTTTATTCTGTAGCAAGAAAAAGATTTCATCCTGTCAGCCTGTACTCTCTCTCAAAGAAATGTGAAAAATTCATGTGAAAATTAAATTAAAAGCAAAAAATATAAGTTATGTATAGCTGTTAAAGCAAACATCAATAAGTCTCTTATTGCTGTTTGTTTTAGCAAAAACACTTTCTGTTTACTTCAGCTTGCTTGTTTGAGCTCATATATCTTTCCTGCAGCAGGTGCCAAATCAAATATCTGGATCAAGATAATAGTGATGGCTGAATCTCATTCAGCAGCTTCTGGCAACTAGCAAAATAGAATCACTAAACTAAATCAAATGATATCTCCTTAGTATCAGTTCCCTATCATTGTTGTTGTCAACGTTATATTTTTACAGTAATGCCAAAGGTTCTCATTGTGCTTGGCTCTGGATAAACATATGTAAAGATAGCTACAGCCCCAAAAGGAAGCTTGCAATGATAAACCATATAGACCGAAAGCTTCTCTAGCACTTTCTCCATTCACAAAGATCTTGTGATGGAGTTTTTACTATTAAAAAGATTTTTAAAATATTCTATGAAGATTTTTTTAAAAAAAACTAAGGCCTATTATTTACAATTGGCTTTTTACCAAGTTAACTTTAGTCAGCTTTAATCAGTTACTAAACCTAGCTTGTCTAATTTTCCTAAAAGCCTGTGTAAACAAGGCCACATCTCCACCACTACCACCACCACTCCACCCCACCAGTGTGGTATAATCCTTGGGGTTCAGCTACAGATGCTCTCAACTTCTTAAATGACAAACACAGTGTACATATTTTACCCCTAGGTGGGGGCGGGGGGAAGCAGAGTAGTAGAATTTCCAGCTTCTTAAGTTTCACTGCCTTTTAAAAAGGTTTCTGAAATAGAGTTCTGATTACTCTGATGCTTGTTTTCATCTACACTAAGAGTGTTTTCATCTACACTAAGAGTGGGAGATGGGAGTTTGTGTATTTATTTATTTATTTTTATATTTTTATTTATTTATATTAAAATTTATATGCCACCCCCTCCTGCCTCAGGCATCTCGGGGCGGCTCACAACATCTTAAAAACACTTTAAAACATTAAAATAAACAGTAATAATTACAATTTAAAAACAATATAATACCCCATCCCCCCCTGCCCCACCCTAACCCAACCCACCCACCCCATCTCCCTCGGGAAAGGCCTGGTGGAACAACCAAGTCTTACATTGTCTGCAGAAAGAGCGGGGGCCGGCAGCCAAGCAGATCTCCAGTGGGAGGGCGTTCCACAGCCGCGGCGCAGCCACAGAGAACACCCTCCTCATAGTAGACACCCAGGAAACCCTCCCCGAGGAGGGCACCTCCAGCTGACCGCGGGGGTCGATCCAGGACCCAGAAGGTAAGGCAGTCCTGCAGATAGGTGAGGCCCAAGTCGCTTAGGGCTTTAAAGGTCAACACCAACACCTTGAATTGAGCCCGGAAACCTACCGGAAGTCAGTGAAGAGAGTGAAGCAACGGTGTAATATGCTCGCATTGGCCTGTCCCCGTCAAGAGACGGGCCGCCGCATTGTGCACCAGCTGAAGCTTCCGAACCAGCACCAAGGGTAGCCCCATGTAGAGCGCGTTGCAGTAATCCAGTCTCAAGGTAATAAAAGCATGGATGACTGTGGCCAGTTCCGAGTCTGAGACATACGGCCTAAGCCGACGCACCAGATGTAACTGGCGAAATGCTCCCTTTGCCACAGCTGCCAGAGCTGTGGGTCCAGGAGCAACACACAATAGGCTCTAAAAAGTTTTTTTTTTTCAACCCACTAAATGATGAATGTACCAAAGTTGAAAAAAATCAAACAAACAAAGGCTTAAAATAAACAGCCTTTACTACTCAGAGAGTAGTTTTTAACTGCCTGAGTAGTAAAGGCTGTTTATTTTAAGCCTCTGTTTGGTCCAGGAGCAACCCCAGACTTCGGACCTGAGAAACCAGGGGAGGACGGACCCCATCAATGATGGGGGCCACCACTCCCTCAGCCTTCCCCACAACCAGCACCTCCATCTTGTCAGGATTTAGCCTCAGGCGGCTCGCCCTCATCCAATCCCCCACAGCGGACAAACACTGGGTGAGCACCGAGACTGCCGGGCCTGAGTCAGAGAAAAATGAGAGAGATATCTGGGTGTCATCAGCATATTGATGACATCTCATGCCATACTCCCTAACAACCTCTCCCAGAGGCTGCATGTACACATTGAACAAGAGAGGGGATAAGATGGAACCCTGTGGGACTCTACACATGAGGCCCCGGGGAAGATGAAAACTCCCCCAGCACCACACGCTGGGTTCTCCTGACCAGGAAAGAGCGGAACCATTCAAGAACAGTCCCGCCAACCCCTGCCCAGTCCCGCAGCCGAGTCACCAACAACTCATGATCAACAGTATCAAATGCAGCCGAGAGATCTAACAGGTTCAACAGGGTCGAACAACCCTGGTCCAACTCACTGGAGAGATCATCGGCCAAGACCACAAGCACAGTCTCCCCTCCGTGCCATAGCCCGGACGAAAGTTGCTACCTTGTAAACCAGGTTCTTTGAGATGGCTGTAAACATTCTCACAACACCCACCCTTCCAGCGCCAGATGGAATTTTCTTATATTCCTGGAAAGGGTTAGAAGGAACTGTCATTCTGAGGGGGAGAGTGAATTTTATACTAGAGGAGCTCGAGACCATCATGTAGTCTATTATTTGAATAGGGTGAGCATGCAGAACTCAGTTGTGAGAATGTTCGATGCCATCTTGAAGAACCTTCTTTACAAGGTAACAAACTCCTGATCACTCACGTGGGGAGGAGTTGTTTGTAAACAAACAGCTTTATTTCCCAGTCCGATCGGTGTGTGCCAGTGTCCTCCTGCTGCTGCAGCACTACTAGCAGGCAGAGGCAGGTGAGGGATGGGGACTGGAGCCTGTTTGGCTTCCTTTAAACAGACACGGACTCTGAGGCTTCTCAACAGGCTTCTCAACATTATTTGAGTCTCAACTGTCCATGCAAGCCTGATGCATTAACTGCTTTCCTAGCAGGGAAGGCTAGGTATAATGAATCTTGCATCCATGCAAGCAGTAGGGCTGGAAGACCCTTGAGGTCCCCTCTGGTCTGTGAATATAAGTTTGGTTCAGAAAAGGGTTGTTCAGGCCACTGAATCAAATCATTAGGGATGGGAATAATTTGTATTCATGCTGAAGTGCACTAAAGTAGGCACTTCCGTATGAATACTAACAATACTAAAGTGAGCAGCAGATACTAAAATACTGTTTAGTATTTTCATCTGCAGCAATTGCAAGTTGGTATCCCTACTGGAAGGGAAGGTGAAAGGACTTGAGGAGTGAGTATCCACACTTTGGCTTATTAGGGAAGATGGGGAGTTCTTGGGTAGGACACAGGAAGCACTGCAGGAAGGACAACAGCAAGAGGAGGTTGTCAAGTATGAATCTGCTGGGCTCTGTTCAGCTTGCTCTTTGCCGCTCTGCATCTTTCCCCTCTTGTTGATGATGATATGTTTATTAACTCTTAGGTTTAAAACCAGAGACATTAAATTATCCAATATATTAAGTTAAAAATCACATTAAAACCTCCTCCGTTTAGCTACTAGCAACACAAAAGTAGCAGTTTTAACAGCAATCTGAAAATCAGTATTATTTGACAAATGCTCCAACTTACGACAGGCAGGCCAATTCTCACAGCCCAGTATAGAAAGCACCAGCCATGCTTACCTAAGGGTAACGTACATAGGGCAGTCAAAGAAAACATGACCCATGGATTCCACTACGTTAAGATGGCAGTAACATAAACGCAACTCCATGTCCATTTTCTTGTACCGGCCTCTTGTCACCGCCGAGTCCGTTACTTGGAAACCAGCTGAGGCAAAAGCTTGACGTAACTGATTTTAAAAAAAAAGTCTATGTAGGGTGCTAAGGCAAATGTAGGATTAATGGCCTGATAAATCAGGGCAATTTTTAGGACAGCTATATTAGCATAATTTTCTCAGATAAAAATATCAGTGATTCGTCTCTTAAGTATACCCACACCGACGTTACTTTGTAAGAGGTAATCAGGGGGAAAACCCCATGTCAACAGGAGCCTTGAGAAGGCGTCCCACCATTTATAGGATTTAGGGGCGGAGCTGTTAATTTGCTCCTCAAGACACCACCTCACTAACCTGGTCGGATCAGAGCTCCACATTTTGACCCAATAAGATGCCACCCTGCAGTAAGCCTGGGTAATAATGGAAGTAAATCCCAGCTCATTCCT
Source organism: Sphenodon punctatus (assembly GCA_003113815.1). Lineage (NCBI taxonomy): Eukaryota > Metazoa > Chordata > Lepidosauria > Sphenodontia > Sphenodontidae > Sphenodon > Sphenodon punctatus. Next base: position 7,624,757 of record QEPC01008874.1, on the reverse strand, counting down.
TACCAAAGAAGCTGGCAGTGATTGGGCCAAGCCCAGAACCGCTCTCAGAACTCTGTTTTGAATCACCTCAATTTTACTCTCAAGATCTATAAAGGCAATCTCAATCCCATATAAAAGCTGTGCGAGGGACTTGGCTTTAAACACTTGAAGAGCCAGGCTTACATCAAAATTGGGGTAAGCGAGAAAGAATCTTATAATTTCAATGGCCAATATTTTGGCCTTTGTTAGCATCCTGTCAAGCTACTGCCTCCAACTATACTTGTCCACTAATGTAACTCCTAGATACATATAGGAGCTTACTTGGGACAAAGTGCAGGGGTCATATCGCCAAGCATGTCGTGGTGTTCCTTTCCCAAACGACATGACCTGGGATTTTTGTGTGTTCAAGGTTAAATTGTTCCTAATACAGTAAATCTTTAGATGAGACAGACAAGCTTGTAGCCCCTTAGCCATCTGAGACAGGATTACAACGTCATCGGCATAAAGAAGAATCAAAATAAAACGAGATCCAATCTTAGGGGGCGTTGGATTAGCGGCGTTCATTGCAGCCACCAAATCATTAGTTGCAGTCTGGTCAGTTTCACCTGGGCTCTGGCAGTGCTACTGTTCTCCTGTTCTGCTGTCTCCCAGCTCCACTCTCTAGCCTGGGTTACTGCCAGCCATTCCTGACTGGACTCAAGCCCACCAACCACCCCGCAGCTGCCTTGTCTCACCTGTGCTGCATCCTGAGACCAGCTTTGCTTTCTGCTTGTTCCCAGCTTCAGGTGAAGAGGGTGTCTGGGGACAAGCAGAAAGCAAAATTGATCTCAGGACACAACACAGATGAGATAAGTAGGCCAGGGGAGGCAGGCAGGCAGGCAGGCAGGCAGAGGGGCCTTAGGCCCGAGATATCTGTAAGTCAATGTCATCTATGCATTATTTAGAATGTGGGGAGCCTCCTTAAAAGGAAGGAGAGCAAAAAGAAATTCCAGGAAAAACCTAGAGTTTTCAGATTGTAGATAATCCACCCCTCCAGTAGCCCTTGGCGGGCATATCAGAATCTAATTTCTCTTTCAGATATAGCCTGAGTATTAGTAATGAAGCCTGAGGGAAATGAAGAACCCTAAGCCAATAGACAAGTACCATTTTTGTATACCTAGCAGCCAGCGAGCTAGTGGCCAGTTCCATCCTCATAATAGCAGAGGGTGTGCCAGGAGGTACTCCCCAAACCCTCCTCAACCACAGATTTTGTATTGGTTCAAGGGAGTCCAGAACAGAACTTCCCCAAATCTGTGCTCCATAGCAGGCCTGTGCTACAATCTTAACTTCAAACACCTTATGGGTGGGTGCAACAAGTCCACGCCCACTGGTGTTAAAAAAAACTGGCCAAGCTCTGGACAGAGGCCCTTGCTAGCTGCTTGGCATATTTTATATGGCCTACCCAAGAACCTGAGGTGGAAAATACAATGCCGAGATAGGCCCTTTTCACACAGACACTCTAACACTGATAATATGGGTGTTACATTTTATTATACATGTTGCAGGACTGCAGGTGTGCTCTATGGGTGCCCTGCAACATGTATAATAAAATGTAACACCCATTTTATCAGTGTTAGAATGTCTGTGTGAAAAGGGTCATACTTATAGTATCTGACTTGCTGTAATCGATGGCCTTGAATCTACCACAGAAACTGCTTTAAAAAGGAAGGAAAGACCAGGACTTTGGACCTCTCGTAATTTATAGTAAGTTCCTCTGATCTACCCAGGTCCCCAAAATCCCCCAGCAAACGATTCAGCCCCAGACAAGAGGAGGGAAGTAAAAATGTATCATCAGCATACATAAGTATTCCGATTCCGATTCTCCGAGTTCCAAGCTCCGGGGCCATGTATTCCATCCTGTCCTTTAGACATTCGATTAGGGTGTTAACATAGATGTCAAACATCTATGGGGTGCTAATAGACAGCCCTGCCATACTCCCAACGAAGTTGGGACCGTACTAGAGAGGGTTCCTCTCCAGTCCGAACTCATAAGCTCATGTGAGAATAAAGAGATTTGATCAATGATAATAATATGGGATCAATTTGTAATGACAGGAACTTGGCCCAAAGCCTCTCCCTATTAATCCTATTGAAAGCTGCTGAAAAATCTATAAATGCAGCAAAAGGCTTATGCTTTTTCCATCGGACTTGCTCTAATATGTGATTAAACAATGGTCCAAGGTTGACCTACTACCTGCCTGCTCTTCGGTCAGGATATTTTGATTGATCACCCATTCTTGCAAACACTCTAAAAGTAAAGCTGAATATAGCTTAGATGCTATGCATAGTAAAATAATTGGTTGATAATTAGAAGGGTTATTTCTCCCTCCTTTTTTATAAATGTGTACAATAACTCCCATATGCCAACTAGCAGGAATCACCCCGGTATCATTAATGTGGGTGAATAAATTGGCAAGGGCATAGGACCACCAATCAGTCTACTACTTGACTTTGGAAGACACTTTACTAGTTTTAGAAACCACATGGATCTTTTCCCATTGACTTCTATGTCCCACTGACTTCAATGGAAAATGAAACAGAAATGAAACAGAACAAATACTAACGGAAACAAAAATGAAACACAAATAAATACTAAACAGAAGTAAATACTAAATTCCCTAGAATCATAAAATCACAGCATTTTAGGAATGAAAGCTAATCCCCCCCTGCCTGCAAGCAGAACTAATTATTACTAAACCATCCCTGACAGATATTATCTAACCTAATGTTAGAACTTCCAGTGATAAGAACATAAGAAGTGCCATACTGGGAGGGTCAGACCAATGGTCCATCTAGCCCAGGATCCTGTCTCCGACAGTTGCCAATCACGGTGACTTGGGACAAGCACTCAACAGGTCACAATGGGGGATCCATTCCCTGTTGTTTTCCCCCAGCTCCCGTCATGTTCCCTGATCCTGTCTGGCTAATAGCTGCTAATGGACCTATCTTCCAGAAACTTGTCCAAACCTCTTTTAAACTCAGCTATAGTACTGGCCCTTACCACAGCCTCTGGCAATAGATTCCACAACCCAATTATACG
>QEPC01008874.1:7589163-7619229 GCA_003113815.1 Sphenodon punctatus | reverse complement strand
GTCATGTTCCCTGATCCTGTCTGGCTAATAGCTGCTAATGGACCTATCTTCCAGAAACTTGTCCAAACCTCTTTTAAACTCAGCTATAGTACTGGCCCTTACCACAGCCTCTGGCAATAGATTCCACAACCCAATTATACGTTGAGTGAAAAAATATTTTCTTTTATTTGTTTTAAACTTGCCACCCATGAGTTTCATGGAGTGTTCCCAAGTTCTAGTACTAGCTGAGAGGGTAAATAACTGATCTTTGTTTATTAATTCCACACCACTCATGATTTTATAGACCTCCATCATATCTCCTCTCAGTCGTCTCTTCTCCAAGCTGAAGAGCCCCAACCTACTAAGCCTCTCCTCATATGGGAGCCCTTCCATACCCTTGATCATTTTTGTTGCCCTTCTCTGTACCTTTTCTAGGTCAGCTATGTCTTTTTTGAGATGGGGCAACCAGAACTGCACACAATATTCAAGGTGCAGTCGAACCATTGATTTGTATAGAGGCATTATGACCTCCTCAGTTTTATTCTCTACCCCTTTCCAAATAATTCCTAACATTCTGTTTGCTTTTTTGACTGCTGCTGTGCACTGTGCTGTGGATTTCATTGTATTGTCCACAACCACCTCCGATCCTTTTCCTGAGTGGTAACTCCTAGCTTCATACCCAGCATTGTGTATGCATAGTTTGGATTATTTTTCCCTATGTGCATCACTTTGCACTTGTCCACATTAAATCTCATTTGCCATTTAGATGCCCAGGCACCCAGTGTCATAAGATCCTGTTGCAGTTCTTCACAGTCTTCTCGTGTTTTAACTACCTTGAATAACTTGGTGTCGTCTGCAAATTTGATCACCTCACTCTTAACACTCTTTTCCAAAATCATTAATGAATACATTAAACAGCACCGGTCCCAATACAGATCCCTGAGGCACACCTCTTTTTACTAGGGATAGGTGAACCCGGTTCGGAGGTTCGGGGTTTGGCAAGGGCCAAACTTGGGGTGTTTGGGCCATTCGTGAACCCCACAAATCCGAACTGTCCCCCGTCCAAACCGGCCGAACAAAGTTCGGGTTCCGAACTTGTTCGGGTGGCAGGCGGGGGACAGGAGGGGAACCGTTCTCCCTCCCCCGTACAGACTGCGTGGGTAGAAGGGGAGCCGGGGCTCACCTCCCTCTACCCACCCTGCGCAGCCCTCGGGGGGGAAATAAAAATCATTTTTAAAAAAAACTTCACCCCCCCACCCCAGGGATCATCCTACCTGTTGGTGCCAGGGTCCAGCCCCAGGCCCGGCAGTGATAGCAGCGGTGGCAATGGGTCCCGTGGCGCTCCAGAGCGCTTCATGCCTAGGTCTTTCATGTCATGTGACCAGTCACATGACACAGAAGGCCTAGGCATGAAGCACTCCGGAGTGCCGCGGGACCCGCTGCCGCAGTCGCTACCACCACCGGACCCAGGGCTGGAGCCCCCGCACCAACAGGTAGGTCAGGCTCCGTTCTCAGGTCCGGCGGTGGCAGCGGCAGTGGGTCCCGCGGGTCTCTGGAGCGCTTCAGGCCTAGGCCTTCCAGGTCATGTGACCGGTCACCAGGAAGGGGAAATCTCTCAGCCGGTCTCTTGGGTGTTTTGATGGGGCAAGGCAAGGCTAAGGGAGAACGTACAGCTATGGGGAGAACGAGACCAAGTGGGACTACGAGGAACCACAAAGCTTTGGGGGGAGTGAGGCACAGCTACAGGGGAATACAGAGCTATGGGGAGAATGAGACCAAACGGGGCTACAGGGGAACCACAAAGGTATGGGGGGAGCAAGTTACACCTACAGGGGAATACAGAGCTATGGGGAGAATGAGACCAAGCAGGGCTATGGGGGAATACAAGCTATGGGGAGCAAGGCATGACTATAGGGGAATACAGAGCTATGGGGAAGAATGAGACCAAGCAGGGCTACGGGGGAACACAAAGCTAACCAGACACCACCAGCACAGACAACTGGGAAGACAGGACATAACAATATCAGGGCACTTATTAAGGGGAAGATGAGGACTATAGGTATGAACATACAACAAGGAAGGGAAGAGGTGCAGGGTCCATAAGGCTCACACACACAACAGAGAATCAACAAGCACACAGGGAGAGAGGGAGAAAGTCCCAACAGTCATGGGGTGGGGGTGGGGGGAGGGAGGGTCCACAAGACATCTCAGATCAACTTGTACACAGGGTGGTAAGAGCAGTTGCTCCCACAGCTTCCTGTGGTCACATTACGGTTTAAATGCTACCTTGTGGCCAATCAGGAAGCCGGGAGACAAGGCTAGGGAGACAGGACACAGCTGGGGATGGGTGTGGCAACACATAGGGTGGGGGCACGAGGGAAGACATAGGAACAAGGACTTGGCCTTTTAGCACAGCCCGAGGTGACACCAGCCCTTAAGGCAGTGCTCTCCAATCCTCCAGGGCTGGGGGTTCAAGACCCAGCCCTGACAGCTCTGGTGGGTTCCAACAAGCCATAGTCAGCAGTGTTGTGGGGCGCAGGAGCCCTGGGGAAGCACTTCCGGCCATGGTCCAGCAAGCAGTGGGTACTAACAGCAAGGGAAATGGGGCCCCACAGTCCGAGGTAGGATGGGGAGGGAAGCTGGGGAGCTCCAAGGACATGCGATAAGGCCACAGGTCGCAACATGGGACGGCTAATGAGAGAGGCATGGGGTGCAGACCCAACACAGCTGCAGGAACCGAGCACACAGACAGTACAGTCAACACCGATAGCAGGGTGATGATGACAACAGGCAGCTAACACCGATAGCAGGGAGGTGATGACAACAGGCAAGCAGCTGCGAACTGCATGCCTGGGTGCATGAGGGCCCAGGGCACCGGCCTCCATGCCACGAATGCAGGTGCGCTCGGGGGGCCCACCCAACAGCCACGCACTAGCCACCGCCGGGACAGCCAGGCATGGGGGCGAGCACAGGTGCTCAGGGGCACCCCACACAGGTGCAAGGGCGGGGCAAGCAGCTGGGGTGGGACCGGCCCTCGGGTTATAGAGGTGTGCGCCAGACCACACCAGGGACACGGTCTGCCATGGATACGGGATGGAGGGGTGCCTGCAGGATGCACCTGGTCATCTGCGTGGAGTGGTTCCAGGCACACACAGACCTCATGCGCATCTCCACAGATGCGATCTGCCTGGCTGTCCGCATATGGGTGTGCATGGCCGAGAGCGCCGTGGCCGCCTGGCACACCCAACACAGGTGCAAGCACTCCCTGGCCAGGCTCAGGGCCCTGCGGGTGTCTGGAACATACCAATGGGCCCTCCACTGCGCCCAAGCATGGCCAGCAGCACTCTGCGAGGCTGCCGCCCGACAACAGTAGAGGAGGGAGGACATGGGATACGCAGCTATGCTCGCTATGCCCAGTGAATGGCAGATCTTTGTCACTGAGTGGGCACAGGGGTGGTGGGCAGGGGCCCTGCCCCATTGGGATGACACCACCTGGAGGGCGCACTTCAGGATGAGCAGGCGTTGCCTCCTGCGACTTGCAGAGCTGTTGACTCCCTGGCTGGAGTGGCAACACACCCCCATGTGGGCCCCCATTCTCATGGTTCAGTGCGTGGCCATAATGGTCTGGGCCCTTGCAACACCCAATTCCTGCCAGTCTGTGTCCCAGCACTTTGGTGTTGGGGCGAGCACTGTCACCAGGATCCTGAGGGACTTCTGCAAGGCCATGGAGGGCGTGCTGCTGGACTGTGTGATCCAGCTCGTGGACCAGGAGGCCATGATATCCGGTTTCGCGGCTGGCGGCTTCCCCAACTGCCTGGGTGCCGTGGACAGCACCCACATTGAGATCCTCTGCCCCTCCAATGGGGAGGCCGCGGACTACGTCAACCGGCACGTGTACCATTCCCTGCAACTCCAGGTGGTAGTGGACCACCGAGGCTGGTTCATCGACATCTACACCGGCCACTCCGGCCGCAGCCACAATGCCAGGATCCTGACCATCTCGCCCCTCTATGCCTGGATGTACCGGGGGGACTTTGCGGACATGGGGATGACCAGTATCGCAGGGGTTTTGGTGCTCCCCTGCATCCTGGGGGACCCAGCCTATCCCCTCCTCCGATGGCTCATGAAGGCGTACCCGGTCGCCAGGAACCCCGTGGAGGCGCTCTACAACACCCGCCTCTGTGCCTCCAGGACCGTGGTCAAGAGGGCCTTTGGTGCCCTCAAGCAGCGCTGGAGGTGCCTAGCAGCCCGACTGGACTACACGTTAGAGACCTTGGCCCTCGTGGTCAGTGCCTGCTGTGTGCTGCACAATGTGTGCAAGACCAATGGGGCCGCCCTCGAGTTCCCCGTGCCCCGGTACCCACCTGGACCTGTGCTGCTCTACATGAATGCCGATAACCCGAGGGAGTACCGCTACGCCAAGCAGATCCGAGCTGCCCTGGTGAGGTGGGTTTCCAGAGATGCCGCTGCCTGAGACCTCCCCCCTGCCCCTTGGTGACCACCTCCTGTACCCGGCCCACACCCACGGATATCCCCCTGGCCCAACTACTATACAGAGACGCTCAATAAAAATGTTAGAGATCGTTTCCACCCGTGCATTTATTGTGCTGAGTGTGCCCATGTGCCCCCTCCTTACCCCCCTGCACTGAGCCCTCCCTTATCTCCCCCTTCCACCCCAACCCTAGAGCTTCCTGAGCCATCCTCTCAACCACCCTGCAGGTAGCATGGAGCTCTGGGAGCTCCCCTCACCCCCACTGTCCATGTTCCCGACCGTGTCCTGGGAGGCCTCCATGTCCGGGACGGCCGGTGGGGTTGGGACCCAGGGCCGGAGGAACCCCCCTGGGTGGCTGCTGTCTCTGGAGACCTGGTGGGACTGGGAGGTGGATGCACGGGGCCTGCAGGCGTACCGGCGGCTGAGGCGGTGGAAGGGGTCGTGGGGGCACTGCGGGGCCCAGCACCAGCTCTGGGGCTGGCAGGATGCTTGGCGGAGTGGCTGCCATCACATATGCGCTCATGGTCCCCGCATGTAGCAGCAGTGACATGCCACTCTTGTGGGACCGATCCATCTTGCGCGAGTGTTCCGCCATCATCCTGTCTATGACCTGCTCTAGCCACCTGAATGCCTCCACCTGCCTGTTGTGCTCCTGCACTCCAACCTCCTTTCCAGTCACACCTCTGCCTGCAGCCTCTGGTCCCTGGCCTCTGCCTGCTGCAGGGCCTTCTCCATGGTCACCTCCATGAGGTCAATGGCCGCTATCATCTGTTCCCCCTGCTTGGCGGTGGTCCAGATGATTTCCTCCACCTGATCCTCCCTTCAGTGCCGTGCCCAAGCCCTGTGCTCCCACATTCGCTGTGCTGGGGGCATGGGTTCAGCTGGTGGGGCCCCTGCTGGTTGCCCAGTTGGGGTGCACAATGGGATCCATTAGTCCGGCCCTTGCACCTGCCAACCATCCCATTGTGGTGCTGTGGGTGGTGGGCTGGCCCTCCGGTGGGTGGGCAGCTGGTGCCCTCCCCTCAGCGACCCCCTGTGCCCTGGCCACTCCTCCCTCGTACCCCCCACCCCGGTGTGCCCCATGTGCACCCCCATGAGGACCCCCCTGCCATGGAGCCTCACCTTGGTCTTCCAGCTGCTCCTGTGGCTGCTCCCCACCATCCCCCTCGGCGGACAGTCCCGTGTGCCAGGGTGTGCTGTGACCTGTTGGGAAATGTTTTGGGGTGGGTTGCGGTAGCCCTGCATGGGCCCGGTCCCCATCCCATTGCCCTCCCTCCCCCTGCGCTAGCACCAGTGCCTGGTCTGCTGCACCTGTGCCTCCTGTTCTGTGCCTGGGTGGGCCCCGGTGCCCTCCCACCCCCTGTCAGTGGACCGGGGTTTCTGGGGGCCACGAGGATGAACCTGTGCCCTGTGGGGGCCCCCACACCCATGGGCCCATCCCCTATGGTCTGTTCCCCCTCCTAGCCACTTGCCTACCCTCAATGTCGGTCTCAGAGCCCTCCGAGGCCGACCGCTCGGTGTGGCTGTGCTCCCCCTGTGTCCACTGGCTGAGGGTGACCAGTGTGCCAGCCTCAGATCCTCCCAAATCAGACTGGGCTGGGTCCCCGGAGCTGGTGCCTTCGTGCAGGGCTGCCAGGGGTTGGGGTACATCAGCCTGTTCTCTGCCCTGGACCACAGCACTCCCCATGAGCTGTGGGGCAACTATGGAGCCCTTCATGTGTAGGATGTGGTCCAGGGCATCATAGTAGGAGGCGGTCTGTGCTCCGTGTCCGGACCGCTGGTTATTGTCCTTAATCACCTTGTACCCCCTCTTGAGCGCCTTCACCTTGGAGCGGCATTGGGCCACTGTCCTGTGGTGACCCGTCACCTCCATGTCCCACACTATCACGTTGTAGACATGCTCATTCCACATGTTTACCGCGAGTTCCACCTGGTGCTCCGGGGTCCCCCAGATCCATATAAAGGCCTGGGTCTGTTTGTGACCCCATTGTCCACCTCAATGGTACGTCTGCCTCCCGCATGTGCCCTCCTGCTCCTCCTTCTCCTCCGCTTGCCCTCCGCCTGTCTCCTCGAAGGGGGTCTGGCTCCTCGGTCCGTTTCCGGGTATGTGGGTTGTAACGTGGGGTATTAGTTGCCTGGGTCCCTCAGTCCCACAGCCTGCCTCCCTTCCCCCCTCCCGCTGGGTGCCCCCCCTCCATGCCCCTGTGATGCTGTACGCCCCCCCCTCGCTCTCCTTACCCATTTCCGGGGTGCCTCCATCCCCTGGCTGGTTTTCCCCTCTGGGGCAGCCTGCCCCAGCTGCTGCTCCTCCGTCACTACCTCCATCTCCAGCACCACCTCCTCCTCCTCCTCCCTTGCTCGCTCGCCCTCCGCTCTCCTTGCCCTTCCATCTTGCTCCATCCCACCACGTTCCCCTGCTGCTATGTGCCCTTTAAATCTGTGCCCTTTACTTTAAATCTGTGTGCCCTTTAAACCTCCCCGGTCTGTGTTGTTGCTCGTTGCCTGGCAACGACGCTGCATGCTTTCGCTCCAGCTGGGGATCATTTTGTTTGCTTCCAGCTGGTAGTTGCCGTTCAGCTGTTACATTTTGCGGTTTCCCGGTGGGAATTTCTTTGACCACCCTTCTGGACATGGTCCAGTCCCAACCTCCGGAAGGGTGGTTGGCTTTGTCCCCTACTGGTGATTGTCTGTGGTGAACATCTGGCGAACACCAATCAGACGTTCAGGGCTCTTTGACCCTGCCGTGCTTGACTGTGATCTCATAACATCTGAAATTACCCACTATCTCCTATCCCATGACTTTTTAATTTTCTCAAGAGTATCTCATGAGGGACCTTATTAAATGCTTTCTGGAAATCCAGGTACACTATATCTACTGGGTCTCCCTTGTCCACATGCTTATTTACACCCTCAAAGAATTCCAACAGGTTAGTGAGGCATGACTTACCTTTACTAAATCCATGTTGACTCTTCCCCATTCAGTCATGTTTGTCAACATGCCCTGTAATTCTGTCCTTAATTATGGTTTCCACCATTTTGCCCGGCGCAGACGTCAAGCTTACTGGTCTGTAGTTTCCAAGATCGCCTCTGGATCCCTTTTTAAATATCAGGGTTACATTTGCCACCCTCCAGTCCTCGGGTGCAGTGGCAGATTTTAGTGACAGGTTACAAATTACTAACAGTAGGTCTGCGATTTCATATCTGAGTTCCTTCAGAACTCTGGAGTGAATGCCATCTGGCCCTGGTGACTTGTTAGTATTCAGTTTGTCAGTTTTCCCTAGAACATCCTCCAATGTCACGTTGATTTGTAACAGCTCTTCCCCTTCCTCGCCCACAAAGCAAGGATCCGGCTTGGGTACCTCACGAAAATCCTCCGCAGTGAAGACCGACGCAAAGAACTCATTCAGCTTCTCTGCAATGTCCTTATCCTCCCTGAGCGCCCCTTTTACTCTCTTGTCATCTAATGGCCCAACTGACTTCCTAGCAGACTTCTTGCTTCTGATGTATTTGAAAAAGTTTTTCAAATGATGGGGATTTCACAACCTCCCTTGGTAATTTCTTCCATAACTATTCTTATGGTTAGAAATGTCTTCCTGGTAGATAACCTAAATCTTTCCTCCTGCAATTCAAGCTGACTACCTCTTCTCCTACTCTCAGTGACCACAGAAAGTAATTGGATACCATCCCGGCTAGACCTTTTTTCTGCCTATCTAGCAGGTTTTCCGTTTGTATTAGGGTACTACTTACCCTATGCATTTATGAGGCTAGTAGCAACGATTGGGCTTGGGGGCCGACGACTACAAGGAGTAATGCTAGATTAGACTAATGCTGCATGATAGTTGCTTAATTTTATTTTATTTTACCGTTGTATTTATTTTGTTTTTGCTGTCTGTCTGCAGTTTTAATGCATATTTTTATCTGTATTTTCCAATTGTTGGCAGATGGTGAAAGCCATGCCGTAATAAAAGTATATGGTGTCCCAGGATATCATCTTGCTCATAGCTGCCATTGTCATATTTGAAAGCTGTTGCAATATCCTCCCCTCAGCCTTCCCTTCTCCAAGCTAAATATGCTCAGCTCCTTCAATATTTCTTCATTGGTCTTGCATTCCAAAATCCCTTATTTTCTCCGTAGCTCTCCTCTGAACCCCTTTTGTCAATATCTTTCTTAAAGTGTGCATCCTAAAATGGGAAGGCAGTATTCCAGATGAGGCCTGGACAGTGCCTAGTAGAGCAGAATATTGGATAACTTCCGGTGTCATGGATAGACTACAATAGAACAATTGTTTCTTGTGTCTTGGATATTGTAATGCCACGTTGGGTACTTTTACACGACTGTTCCCACACCTCTGCTCTATTTCACCTCCAGGTGGCCCATCCGTTTACAGCAGGCTGCCCAGGTATCAGGCAGAGAAGAGACAGAGCAGGCACTGCCTGCTCCGGGTGGGTGCTCCAGAACATCCCGGAACAACGCACGCCGAGTGGGCCACCCAAACCCGGAGCACCAGCTGGGGGCGGAGCAGCGATCCATCCACTCAGTGGATGGGCTGCTCCAGCTCTGCTGCAGGCCAGGGGTTGCCCCGATAATAGCACAGAGCTGCAGGCAGCAGTCTAGAGTGGTATTCGAACTACCCGCAGCTGTATGGTGTGGGGGAGAGAGGCTCCCCATGTCTGGATTGTGGGCTGCGGCAGCTTCCAGGTCCCTTTAAACCCGGGGCTGCAGGGGGATGCAGAGCTGGCCACCCCCAAAGCAAGTCTGGGGGTGGTTCATCTAAAGACACCCTCTGTGTTTCTTGTTCCAAATATTAGCTAAGTTGCTTTCAGTGCAGTTCTGGAGTACAGTAAAGTGGTTTAAAGCTGTTTTTGTCATCAACTGGCAGGAAAGGTTGTTTTATGGCTACCAATATCCCTCAAGAACAGTTGACAGCCAAGGACCCGCTGTACTCTAGCCACACATCCTTTCCTGTGGTCATGCTGGTTGTGTTGTGGTGATAGGAGAAGTTAAAGAAGTGTCACATAGGAACTGCTACATCACCTCTACATCACCAGATAATATGCTGGGGGCTGACTCAGGATTATTTTGCACAAGGAGGGTTAACATCATAGCTATAGGTGAATCCAATAGCAGATTTTTTTTTATTCACTGATATTATTTGCATTTCAGACAGCCATCTGAATATTCAAATAAATGGCTGCACCCAAAATGAAATCATTTATTCAGGTCTTTGCATACTTTGCTTCCATTACTCCATTTCTCCCTTGGGTATTTCAGTCATGTCAGTTGAGGGTGTTTTAAAATGAGATGCTATCCTTCATGTCCATTGTCCACCCAGAGGCCACTCATCCAACTGCCCAAGGTGGTGTGGGGGAATGCGAGCTCCCATGAACCATGCGGCACCCACTCATGGTCACTCGCGAAGCACTGCTGGGAAATCTGGAGTGCTCCCCGCGGGACAAGTCGAAAAATTCCATGGCTCTGGCAGCCAGGCATCCCCGGACCATATGACACACCAGCTGACCATTCCACCACTCATAGGCACTATGGGCTGGGGACACCGACAGCGATTGCTGGGGAGCCAATTTCCCCAGTGCTCACTCCAGCATGTGTCATTTTGATCTCCGCCATAGGCTAAGGAGAGCAAGATATCAAATATTTTTATAAATAAATAATTATTGAGACTTCTTTTTTCCTGTATTTTTTTTAAAAAATTGCAACAACCTCATGGTCGAGTCACATAAAGATTGATTGATAAATAAATAATTTTTCCAAACCCAACCAGGCACACTTCCTCCTCCCCATGGTCCGTGGCAGCGGGAGTGTCAGGTGGCTGCCATGGTAACCATGCTGGGAGCTGTTCACAAGAATCCCTCCCTACACACTCCACCTGAGAGAGTCCTCCATGGCAGTGCCACTCAGCAATCACAGATACACATCCCCTCAGCCTGAGATATTCAGCTGAATCAAAACTGTAACAGGGCAACTCCTGTGGCCTGTTGAAATCCTGTTCCTGAGCAGCCAATAGCTATATTGTCAGGTATCGGCCTGTTGGAGCATGCCCAGTAGAGGCTTGGAAAGCCTGCGGAACTGTAAGTGCTGGGGCATGCCAGTAGGACTGTTTAACTCTCTCTGACCTCTAAGTCCAGTGATATGCTCGGTAGCATACTGAGCATGCGCGGGGCCTATAAAGGGTCTGGACTTGGTATAGAGAGGGAGGCCGTAGGAGTAGGAGCTAGTGCAGTGGGCTTCCTGATCCAGGGAAGGAACCCTGTCTGAAGGGCCTGCTTAGAACAGGAAGGTATCATGACGGGAGGGGGAATGGGAAACCATTCACCCAAATACATGTGTCTGCACTCGCTGAGGACACCACCATTCCCTTCCTCTCCCTCTGAGATTCGCCCTGTTGTGTATACGGTCCCTTGGTATCTTAGGTGGCCTTTCCTCCTACAAGGAGGCAACCCAGATAATCATGGGGGAAGGGAGAGGAGGCAAATCCCCACACTATGCACACACCCGACCGAGGAACCCAGGGATAGGGGGGAAACACTCTCGCAGGGACCACAGTGGGGGCGTAGGGGGTCAGGGGTTAACACCTACGGGAGTCACACACAAACACTACGAGCCCTGAGGGTGTTCACTCTATAATACAGGAGGGGAGGGGGTTAGTAAGGAATAAAGGTACTTACCTAACACCAGACTGACACATGTACATGCGCCCACGTTCTCTCTCACTCACTCACTCACTCACTCACTCACTCACTCACTCACGCCCTTGCACTCTCTCTTTCCCCAAGCTGACACAAGGGTGGGGGGGGGCAGTCTCTCTGAAGATTACCGGCGGGACCTTACAACCCCACTGGGGCTTTTGTAATTCTGATCTAGTGGCCCCGCCTCCATGCGCCTCCTGTACTGCCGGGGATCTGCCCAGGCGCGGTGAACACCGGCGCACTTCTGGTTTTTCGGACCCCGCAGCACCCCAGAATCTGGCAACAGAGCTGCCTGTCTGTTGGGCCATGGAGGGTTCTCATCCCCACACCAGCAGAGCCTCTGGTGAGTCCTGACAGAAGGACTTACCCAGATTGGGGCTAGGGTGAAGAACTAAGAGGGCTTTAGTACAAGCCCAAGTATATGACTGTGTGCTATATGGAGACATAGGTCTTGGCTAAGGGGAAGCTGGAGGCCAAGGGTAGGGACCCCACTGGGAACCCCTACAAAGTGCACCCCTCATTCTTGGGGGATAGAACCAGAGTGGGCTGGAAGGGCATGGCAGAGGGATTAGCTAATTCCCCAAACTGACACCCAGCGCTCCATGTAGCTCTGGGATTCCCCGCTGCTACCGAAATGAAAGGACCAAAATAACCAGAAAAAATGAAACAAATATCCAAAACAGGGTAAACAAAGTGAAACAAATAGAGTAGACCTGGCTCGAAGCAGGCGAAATAGTCGGCTGTGATATTGTCTGTAGATACTGGTTTCAGCAGTAAGCAGCGCTGCTATTAAAATCATATAGATGCTTCATATTTTATTCAGGAATCCTGCATCCACTTCACAGTCATAACTTGTACTTCCATAAACTTGCAACCTAAGAAATTCAAAGAACTTCACAATCAGTAATAAAATAAACTTGGCATCTCATTTTACAGATGATAAAACTGATGCATATAAATTAAATGCCTTGCCTAAGGCCACACATGATGTCTCCATCTCAGTTGGGAATAAAATCCAGTATCAGAGGTTCGTCATTCCTCCTCTTTGAATAATCCATTTGGATCCTTAGTAACTATTTTAGCCATAAATTTAGCCATAATATAGACTCTTGTTTATACAAGAAGTTTAACATCTAGAAACTCACAGTTCACTTGTTCTCAATGATTATTAGATCACAGATTTCGAAGCCTATTTGAAGAAAACAA
The DNA here is from genome assembly GCA_003113815.1 of Sphenodon punctatus. Classification (NCBI taxonomy): domain Eukaryota; kingdom Metazoa; phylum Chordata; class Lepidosauria; order Sphenodontia; family Sphenodontidae; genus Sphenodon; species Sphenodon punctatus. The sequence goes on along the minus strand of QEPC01008874.1, from coordinate 7,606,848 downwards.
TCAGTGGATTAAAAAAGAAGAAGCTTTGTATCTCCTATTTACAAATGATTTGCAAGGCTTCACCAGATTTTCATTTTCCGACTGAAACCTAAAACCAATTCTAACATATTTTCTTTTCAGACCTGCTCAACAGCTTTTAGACAACTGGCTTCAGAGAGTATATGGAAAGGCTGTACCATTCAGCTCATTAACTTCAGGAAGGAGAGGTTGTATCTTTTCTGTTTACGTTAAGGGAACCGAATGTCAAAGATTACCATGTGTGTGGTGTAAATAAGAAAGGCCACCAGTGGCGATCTTCCAGTTTTGTGATGAGGACATAAAAGTCAGCTCCTACTTATTTTATTTAGAAGTCTTTTTGTTTGCAAAAATGGGAGTAAAACATCTTTTGTTTTTGATGTGCAGACTACAGATTTTTGGGCACTGGTTAGGTTTATGCCTTTTCAAAGTCCTTCTGAAAATTTTATGTTTTAATGATAGGTTGAATTGTCCTTTGGGAAAATAGAAATTAGGTGAGAGACAAAAGGAACAAAGAAAACAGAGAGTGTCGATGATCATGGAATAATTATAGCTCATCCCTGGAGTATTAAACTGCTTGTTATTCATTTCCCTTGACTATAATGTTTTAAGATAACAGGGAATTATATTAAGTCTTAACCAGTAGGGAATGCAATTTCTGTGTGTGTATATACAGGGGGGCATGGGAGGGGGAGAAGATTATCTGACACTTTAGAATGTCCAAAAATCACAAGATTGTCAAAGCACTGAATCAAAGCTTTTCACATGCTTTTCATTCCAGAGTTTTCACATTTTGAAATTAACCACTGGGCGTGCAAAAGGCAAAGGCAACGATGATAAGTATTTGGATTTTGACTGTATATGGTTCACATGGCTTTGAGAATTAAACTGAACTGTATTGCATTTATCACTCATCCCACATCATAGTTGCCTAAAAAATTTATAGCAAAACGAAACAGCTCTGTAGTATATAGTGTGATCTTTGAACTCATGCTTAACTGCTTAAGTGTTGTTTGATTTACAAGGAAATGATAGATGCTGGGTTGTTTTCATTTGAGCATGTGCTTTTCAGCAAATGGTGGTTCTCACAGGCACAGAAGAGTAATTAAAAATACTTGGCAGTTCGGCCCTTGATTGCATTAGAAGACATATGTGACAATTCCATCTTTTTCTTATGCCTGCATGGAACCATCTAACACCAGTTTAATTAAACATATAGATTCAGAACTGTGATTTTCTTAGGGGTTTGAGCATCTCTCAGTTGCTTAATCAAGATTTGTTCATGATGGGTTAATTAACCCAACATTTAGCCAATAAATATGCTAGTAAACCTGTATGAAGTTCCCATGTGGACATTCTTTTCACAGATTAAGTATGTCTATACCAGGGGTTTAGCATAGGTTAGCCAATCTGTAACCTACAGGTTAATTCTATTTATAGTCAGGCCCTGAATTTAATTACATGAGTTTAAAGAGTACATCTTGGCTGTCTAAACTTAACAAAAATACATGTAACTAACTTCTAAAATCACCATGTAGACCAAAACCTAGTGAGTTAAGGCTCCTCTAGATTTTATATTCTATCGCTAGGACTGAACAAGAATCTGTTTTGATTCTCACAAGAATCTCACGAGAATCAAGAACTCTTTGCGAGATCTCAGAAGAATCGAGAATCTCGCTTAAAAAGAAAACAGAAACTGTGCATGCACGAAATGACTGTTGGGCCATTCTGTGCATGTGCAGCCCTTTTCCAAAATGGTGCTAGCAGCATCACCACCATTTTGGAAAAGGGCAGCCGTTCTGCACATGCACGACCAGTTGCCCTTTTCCAACATGGCAGCAATGCTGCCTGCGCCATTTTGAAAAAGGGGTGTGCATGCACAGAATGGCCCAGAGGCCATATTCACATGTACAGTTCTTTTTCTTGTTTTTTCCCCTAGCGTGGAGTTGGTGACTGCAGAAAAAGAAAGAGTGAAGAGAGAAAGACAGACAGACAGATGCAGTATGCGAGACTCGGCACAGGACATGGCACACACGTGGTTCTGGTAAGTAAATCAAGAAACAAATCTTGATTGAGAAAGGGTTGAAAACCAGGGCTTTTCTTGATTCTCGATTTTCCCGGAAATCAAGCCACAAAGCTTGATTCTCAATGAGAACTGAGAGAAAATCAAGATCAAGTTTCAGCCCTACTTTGTATCTTCTGTAGCTACTTAAACGTGTGAAAAGTGAATGCAAACACTACCAAGTCAGAATTCTCTAATGTCACTCATTTTGCATACATGTAAATGACAAAGTGCAAAATGATAGTGAATTGAGAGTCTTCATTCTACCTCATCTGCATATGGAGATGACTTGGGGCATAGTTTTCATTTATCTGAAGGCCACTTTACACAGCCCTGTCAGAGTAAAATAGTCTTAAAGTGGCAATCCTAACTGTTTGAATTTAAGCATAAAAGTAAGCATCCCCTCTCCTCATATTTTTCCAGACTGTAACTGGACATTCCTGTGCCCAGGAATCACGTGTTACCACTGAAATCCCCTGCCGCTCAAGCAGAGCAGCATAGAGATAGGAGGCAACCGAAGAAGCATTAAGGGACATAAAGGGAGAAGCAAACCCCAAAGAAGATTCCTGGTCTGGGTAGTAGCCCAGGGGCTCATAAATGGGGTGTGTGTGTGTGTGTGTCTGGGATAGAATAGACTAGCTGGGGAAGGAGGAGTTCTGTGGGTAGCCTAGCCTGTCTGCATGGAGTCAGGACCACAGATGGTCAGTGGGCAGGCCTCCAGCAGTCAGAGAATTCCCCTTCCATGGAACCCTTGTTTCACCCTTGGTATAAATGAGACTCAAGCCCATCGTTCAGCATGTGATCGTAATATACTGAGCAATCTAGCCTACTGCCGATGAGGCTGACAGAGGGCACTATGTGAATATTTCCGTTTACCATTACCCAGCTGGTAAAAATGCTCCCCACAACTCTTTGGGTATTTTCAAATGGGATGCTACCACAGGTGGCCACGCTTACTCCAGCATGGCCACCCATGGTAGCGTCACGTTTGTTCCTGCCCACCAGATGTTAACTGCGGGCGGAAAGAAACTTACCCCGGACCACGGCAGGGCTAACTTTGTAATGTGCGCTGGGCTCCCTGCCAGCACACCTCCCGGAGTTAGCCCTGCCACGGTCCGGGGAAGGCTTCATAGGCAGCCACACCCGCTGTACTGAACAGTGCGGGGGGCAGGGTTATGCAGACCTGCATCCACACGTCCCCCTCCCCAGCCCCAGTCGCCGGTATGTTTGTTTGTCGGTGGGGCCTGCTCCTGCCCGGGGCGAGGACTCTCACCCTGGGCAGGATCAAAGAATGGCAGCTCGAAGAGCCATCACGTTTGAAAATAGCCTTTATTCAAATATAAATATATAACATCAGAAAAAGAATATAAAATAGAGATGGTAACTACTGGAACATATTGTAAAAGGCTTTAGCAGACCTTATATGCTTAAAGTTGCTGAAAGTGAAGCCTTGGAATTATGATTGCTTCAGTTTCCTAGTGTATAATTTTGTGTGTTTGAACATGTGGCATTATCCCCCTTTTTATACTGTCAAATGGAAGGCTGCAATTTCCATGTATTTATTTGTGATAAACCCTTTGTTTATGTTAGTAGTGATCCAGAAAAGGGGTCTCTACTATAACACGCTGTGGCCTAAACAAAGCCAAGAGAAATCAATAGTTGGTTTGCTGTAGGAATCTTGCCACCATGTGTTGAACAAAAATGCCTTTTGTTTGACAGCTCTAAAAGTGATAAATTACACTTAACAAACACGAAAAAGAAACTCAGAATTTCATAGCAGATAATTGCAAGGAAAACATTTTTATATCTTCTCCAGGAGGTTTCTAGAAAAAAAATGTTTTAAAGAAAATTAGTAGCAAATACAGGCATCAACAGAGAGAGAGAGAGAGAGAGAGAGAGAGAGAGAGAGAGAGAGAGAATGTCTCTTCAGGGGAAATATTTAAGCAATATTGTTTAAAAAACAAAATCTAACTTACAAATTAGTATTTAAAAATCTTGACTAAGTTACTAAGTAGCAGATCCTCCCCAAGCTACAACCTAAGATTCCAGCCCTCCATTTTCAGGCAGCGGCAGCTGCCTGAAACTTAAATGTACAGCCACCTTTCATTATAAACAGGGGACTGCTAAAGCCCCGATTTTGACGAAACCGCTTGACCTACCTTTCTGAAAATTAAACTATGGCTGTAAGTTGTGAGGACCATCATACACACAAAGTTTGAAAAATATCCATCAGGAAAATAAAAAGTTATTGCTGCTTAAACATTAATTGCTTGTGTTCAAAATCCATACTGGCCTCGTGTATTTGAATCATCAATATCGCCTCCCCCTGGAGGAGTTGAGCCCCCAAACTTCACAGGCTTCGAGAATGGGATCAATAACAAGTGCTTCTAAAATATTATACTGATTGATGTAGCCAAACCCGAGTTATTATTGATAAAACCTCCGTTCTGCTGGTTCGCGCATGCGCACTTGAGCTCCTCTCTCCTGTCGGCGAGCAGGGAAGCAGCTGCGTCCCTACTGGCCTCGTGTAGTTGAATCATCAATATCTCCTCCCCCTGGAGGAGTTGAGCCCCCAAACTTCACAGGCTTCAAGAATGGGATCAATAACAACTGCTTCTAAAATATTATCCTGATTGATGCAGCCAAACCCGAGTTATTATTGAAAACTTGCAAACTTTTGGCTCTGTACTTTTAAAAGTCTGTAACTTTTCAAAAGTTTCAGACTTTTCACTCCTATGAAAAGTTGCAGACTTTTGTGAGTCAAAACTCTGCAACTTTTCAGACCAACTTAAATGTGTGCACCTTTACAACAGTTACAGACTTTTCACTGGGTATGAAAACTTGCAAACTTTTGGGTCCGTACTTTTAAAGTCACTTTTGACTCCATACTTTTAAAAGTCTGCAACTTTTGAAAAGTTGCGGACTTTTCACTCCTATGAAAAGTTGCAGACTTTTCATACTCAAAAGTCTGCAACTTTTCAGAGCAAGTGAAATGTCTGCACCTTTACAAAAGTTACAGACTTTTCACTGGGTATGAAAACTTGCAAACTTTTGGCTCCGTACTTTTAAAGTCACTTTTGGCTCCGTACTTTTAAAGTCACTTTTGACTCCGTACTTTTAAAAGTCTGCAACTTTTCAAAAGTTGCGGACTTTTCACTCCTATGCAAAGTTGCAGACTTTTCACTCCTATGCAAAGTTGCAGACTTTTCATAAACTGAAAAGTACTGTCAAAAGTCTGCAACTTTTCATACTGAGTGAAAAGTCTGCAAGTTGTCAAAAGTTACAAACTTTTCACTTGGTATTAAAACTTACAAACATTTTACTCCGTACTTTTAAAGTCACTTTTGACTCCGTACTTTTAAAAGTCTGCAACTTTTCAAAAGTTGCGGACTTTTCACTCCTATGCAAAGTTGCAGACTTTTCACTCCTATGCAAAGTTGCAGACTTTTCATAAACTGAAAAGTACTGTCAAAAGTCTGCAACTTTTCATACTGAGTGAAAAGTCTGCAAGTTGTCAAAAGTTACAAACTTTTCACTTGGTATTAAAACTTACAAACATTTTACTCCGTACTTTTAAAGTCACTTTTGACTCTGTACTTTTAAAAGTCTGCAACTTTTCAAAAGGTGCAGACTTTTCATATGGAGTCAAAAGTAGGGAGTGAGGCCGGGTTGGGGGTTAATATACATGAAACTGACTACAGCATGAAGTCTTTGTGACAGAGCTGGCTCCTGATAAAAGTTACGTGATTTTAAAAAGCAGAGTCACATAACTTTCCTTACGCTGTTACTCCCGGGCTCCCCCTTTCCCCGACCGCTATGGCAGGCTTGGCAGCTTATGGAGGAGGGGATGTGGGGAGAGGAAGTACGCCGGTCCCCCGGCCCTCTCCCCCCTCACTGGCCTGGTACTGCAAGTTCTGCTGCCCCCACTAGGGACACTGGGGCTACCGACATGTTTCTTGTCTGTGTATGCTAGGACTACATTTCCCATCATACCCAGACAGGAACAGCAAGATGGTGGCGGGCCCCCATGTGTCCTTCACTGTTGCGGGACCTTTTGAAAAACTCTACAGTCCCTCCTAAACCTCCTGTGATGCTGCAAGTGGCAGTCACATTGTTGGTGAGAACAATGAGAGTGTGTGTGTGTGTGCGCGCTTTTGTGTGTGAGGGACAACAGTGCATATGTGTTTGTGATAGAGGGGAGGGGAGAAGAGTCTGCGTGCGTTCGTGTTTGTGAGAGTGAGAGAGAAAAGTGGACACGTGTGTGTTTATGAGAGAGTGGAGGAGAGAAGAGTCTGCGTCTGTGTGTTTGCCTAGCGGGGGAGGGAAGTGCGAGGGTGGGCACCCGGGGAACTGAAATGCAGAGGGGTGGGTGTCTGTGGGGGGGGCCAGGTGGTTGGCACGGGGGGCACTCCCTTAGTTCTCCCCCCGCCCCCCTGCCCACTAGCCAGTGCCCCCCTTGTACGTTAGTTCTCCCCCCCGCCCCCCCCACAGACACCCACCCCCACAGACACCCCCACATCCCCCCCACACAGACACCCCACCCCTACATCTCCCCACACACACACACACACTCATCCCCCAACAGATGCCCACACAGACACGAACAAACACCCCACACCTGCCCCCCCAACGCCCACCACTAGCTCCCACCACCCCTTGCAACATCCCGTGCACTGACCTGACCCCCCAAACCCTGCCCCTAGCTCCTGCCCCCCCACAACATCCCAAGCCACCTCCCAAAAAACCAAGAAATTCACTAAAGCAAAAAACTTAACAGTTTAAAAATACACTTAAATGTACAACAGCTTTCTTAAAATACACACAAAAACACAATTCAGTACAATTACAGTTCAAAACACCTTCCACTCCATGCATTGCAACAAAACATAAACGCCAAAAAACATAGAAATTAATTCACAATTAGAGCAATATTTAATATTTTATCAACATACATTTAATATATATACTAAATTCCTTACCATACATACGTCGTTTTTATCAATAACTAAACGTGCACATTTTACAATTATGAAACTAATTTATTATCATAATTTGACAAGGAACAATTGTGTCAGACTAATTTAAGTCTGTTATTTACATGTATACAAATTGTGTACAGTTCATACAATGAAGTAAACAATGTGAGTGTAGACATACAGTTGGTTGTACACAATGAAGTTATGTAGAAACAGACTTAAATTAGTCTGACACAATTGTTCCTTGTCAAATTATGATAATAAATTAGTTTCATAATTGTAAAATGTGCACGTTTAGTTATTGATAAAAACGACGTATGTATGGTAAGGAATTTAGTATATATATTAAATGTATGTTGATAAAATATTAAATATTGCTCTAATTGTGAATTAATTTCTATGTTTTTTGGCGTTTATGTTTTGTTGCAATGCATGGAGTGGAAGGTGTTTTGAACTGTAATTGTACTGAATTGTGTTTTTGTGTGTATTTTAAGAAAGTTGTTGTACATTTAAGTGTATTTTTAAACTGTTAAGTTTTTTGCTTTAGTGAATTGACTTATGTTTAACTTCATGCATATGTTATTTTGAACTATAATATGTGGTTTGTGATAGATTTGCATTTACTTTACTCATAAGTAAATGAGCAAGTTGTCAGATAACAGGACACTTAACTTGGTTCTGATGTTTTCAAAAAGCCATCAGGTTTTACATAGCCAGTTTATTTTAGTTATTGAATTACTACAGGTGAAACTACTGGTTGTGAAGTAGCCATAAAAATACCTCCCACAACAATGCTAAACACCTTCTAACTTTGCTTTGCTTCCACTTTCCCATTTATCATCTCTTAAGAGCTATGTACAACCTTTGACAACCAGCACTTAAATCAGTAACTATAAAACAGTTTACTGTACAAATCCATTAAACCATTTCTAAACTAAAAGACTTAGAACAACTGAATTTTATAATAAATTTCAGCAAAAATAGTTCAATTGCCACGTTAACACATGATTCTAGACCTTGAAAGCAAGAAGGAAATTATGCATAATTTAAATGAGCTTCTTCTATTACCAACACCAGCACACAGGCTTCCCCTTAAAAATTCAAGTGAAAAGAAAAAATGTGTTAACATTGCAGACTCAAACACTATACATTAAAAAAACACACCAAAAAACACCATTGTAAAGTCTGCGTGGCACACAACACCTATAAATTAATAAACTAGTGGATACCATTCCACCTCATATATAACTTAAGGCTCAGCTAAAATCAGAAGGCATGCCCTTGGCTGTAGGAACATGTAAAGGGTGTGCAGCTACCAAACCCCCTGGCTGAGTCTCAAAGCAATGTTCATGTGGCAGAAGTGGGTCATTTTGGAAATTTCATCTCAACTTCTTTGAGCTAGGGGAGTCACCAGGGCTTAATTTCTGTGTGTGTGAGGGGGGAGGGGGGGAGGCAGCTTGTCAGGGTTCAGCCACAGCAATTAAATTCAAGGACTGGCTAAGCCCCAGGAACTGTTCCCGGCAGAAGTGTGTGAAGATCAGGAAAATACTAATATTGGCCATTTCAGGATTTGAAACAAAAGCCAGAAAAAAACTGGATGGTTTATTTGTGCAGTGCAGCTGATATCTGTATCTGTATTGTAATGCTATCTGAAGTTCTGTATTGGTATCTCATTTTAGCATGCACAACAGACATTTGTTGAGATTTAGCCAGTAATGTGACAGTGTGTGAGAGGGACTCAGCTGTATCTGGATTTCCTTTTCAGAGCAAGTAGCAGCAAGCAGTTTCTGTGAGGGTCTGGGCTGCCAGCAGTGCAGAGTGGCGACTCGGCGGAATCAGCCGGAATCAGCCGGCTCGTCTGTTGACGGGCTGTTTTGATTCTGACAGGGAATCAAAAGGTGATTCCGTGATGGGGCCAATAGGCGCCCTGTCATGTCTGAAATCACCCTAAGTGAAGCACGTGCACCTGCAACTTCTCAACCTCACAAATGTGCTCTTGTCTCTCCCGATGTTCACCTCTCCCTTGTCTCCCAATCCCTTGTCTCTTACATTGTAAGTCCCCTGTGGGTAGGGGCCTGTCTATAACTATTGATTGCACAGCACCAGGTACACCACTTGTGCTTTATAAATAATAAATAGTAATAATAATTAATAATCATGGGACTATGCCTGTCTAAGCGTCGCTAAATTGAGAATCTCCACTGCGTATCCCAAAGCAGGGTAATACTCACTGTCTGAGCCTGGGGTCAGAAAGAGCAACGTATTTCCCCATGGGCCTTGATAACTTTGGGTATTGGATGACCTTATTTTTTTATGAAGAACAGAATGCAGACATCTGTGATAGTTAATGTGAATGGCAGGACACATTCATCACTGACATTCAAACCCACTTGGCCTGGTCACCTAAGCAAGGGCAATGTCATGACCCACCCCTCTGCCAGTCCTGTCACAAGTCTGGGCATTGGATGAAAACCTTATGTCAACGATGAACAGAACACAGCCAACTGTGGGAGGGAGGAGTAGTGAGTCACAAGGCATTTGTCGGCGCACCCCCAAATCAACACACAGAGACATGTATTTGGTGTAAAAACTGGCCGCATTCTTTAATCCAATTCAAATCCTTAAAGGCTGGTGGGTAATTGCACCATGCAATTCTGGGTCCAGTATGCCAAAAACTAAGATAACTTTTTAACTCTGGAATTGTCCTGGATGTGCCTTCCAGTGACAATCCCCTTCACTTCAAAACTCCCCTCTTTCGACAACCCCTGGTTTGGCCGAAAAGGGGGTGCTAGCCCTCTGCGGGCTCGAGTAAGGAGACGATGCCCAACGGGTATGAAGACAGTGCCTGTCCCTACTCACCCGCTAGGTCACCGCTCCCAGGGAGCTTGACCCTCATGCATGCCGTGCCATGCATTACACAAGGTCTCATCTCCCCATCTCTTAAGGAGATGACTCTTCTTATTCTATATCCTACCTATTTAACCTATCTTAGCATACTGGACCCCTGCCACATAGGGGCATTCCTTCGAACTGCCCCGACACCCACCACCTATCCAATTAGTAATTTCTCCAGATGTTCAGTCAATGCTGCCAGATACATCTCATTCCCCATTGGGGACAAATGAACTCCATCAGGCCGGTAAAGCTCTGGTCTAGTGTAAACAATTCCTTTGTGACCCCAACTAGACCCCCCTAAACTTTCTACAAACTTAACGATCTCCCTATTGATACTCTTCCTAGATTTGTCTAACTTACCAGGTTTTCTGGCTTTGTCCCATCTTATTCTGGGAATCCAATTCGTCCATACTATATGGACCCTTTCAAACCAACGTTTAATGGTGCTTAAATCCTGTTTAATTTGAATCACCAAATTAATTCCCTTTCTAGTTGTTAGATCGTTTTCCCCTAAATGGATGACAAGTATCTGTGGGGTTGTATGATTCCCTATCCCCCTAAGTGTTGGGAGTAGTTGACTCCATCTCATACCACTCCTCCCTGCCCATTTAAGATTGACAAATTCCTGGAGGCCCAAGTTCTTTCCCCCGGGGGCTCTTGCAGCGGCAGCACCTGCCCAGCGGACCAGACTGTGCCCAACGATCCACCCGTTAGTCCGTACTGCACCACTGGCTCCTCCTGGCGAAACAGAAACACACTTTTAATATTGATATGGCCGTATGTATTTTTTGTAAGCCCCAGATCTCCACCTCCCGACTGCCTTAATAGCTTGTTCAGGGAGTCCGGCCGCTGCTGCTGTGGTGGCCGCTCCTATTCTAAAAGAATGTAAACCAAATTCACCGGGTGGCAATCCCATTTCTTTTATAGTTAATCTCAGTACGGCCATACATTGTGATGTGGTAACCGGTGCCCCTCCCTTGTGTACAAAAAATGCGCCATCTCTCTCCGGGCGTATGTCTAGGTACCGCCTACTCTGTTCCACTGGGCAAATAGCTGGAGGACCGCTTCGGTACAGCCTTATGGTGGTTCCCTTCCCTTTTTGGTCGGTCTTGGAAATTCTCAGTCGGATGAGGACTCTATCACTGGTCAGCTCTATGTCTCCCATAGCCAAAGCCCTGTTGGTACTGTCAGACCGTGACCCTATGACTACTTCACTAATACGAAAACCTCCAAAATACATTATTACGTATATTGTAGTAAATACTTGGGCCTCGTAATTGTTGTAACAAACGGTTTTTAACCTTTCCACTATGCCTTTCAACATTGGGGTTGTGATTGGTTCCCGGACTTGGGTGTTGGTATTTCCAGTTCGGGCCCATGCCTCTAGCATATGTTTCAGATAAAAACCTCCGTCCGGTGCTGGGAACCCTTTTAGTTTGTTAATGAAGTTAAGGGCAGCGATCTTTCCCCTTATTGTGCCCACCGCTAACCCCATCCCCCGAAGGTGAGTGGCGAATTGAAGTACTTCTGTCTCAGTAATAGGAAATCCATCTAACCACCCTTTCTTATGCCGGAAGGTCTGAAATTCCCGAAAGGCCCTACCGTAGGCGGTCTGTGTCCTATGGGCCAATGAACCTTGTACGATGGTTTCCAGTTCTAACTCCCAAGGGTCCATAGGCCAGGGGGCAGCGGGTCCGGATTTGCTCTCGCCCACGGTGCTAGTTCTCGGAAACGGTCCATCTGGAACCGAGAAAGGGCATCGGCAATGCCATTATCGATTCCAGGGACGTGTCGGGCCCTAAATAAAATGTTGTTTCTCAAACAATTAAGCACCAGTGTCCTGACTAAGGCCATTACCCTGGGTGATCGGGAAGATAATGAATTTACCACATGCACTACAGCCAGATTGTCGCACCAAAACAATACTGTGCGGTTGTTAAACTCTGTAGTCCATACAAGGGATGCCACTACTATGGGAAATAACTCCAAGAAAGTGAGATCCCTCGTGACCCCTGATGCATGCCATTCATCCGGCCATCTTTCCGCGCACCACCGGGTACGAAAGTAAACCCCGAATCCTGCCCCGCCTGCTGCATCTGATTGCACTTGCAACTCTGTCCCGAGGTTAAGCCTCTCCATCCAGAAACTAACCCCGTTGAAGCTGTCCAGGAATGTTAACCATAAGTGCAAGTCCTGTCTCATTTCCCCGTTAACCCGTATCCTGTGATGAGGGGAAAGTTCACCTCTCAACTTTCCGTAAAGTCATGACAAAAATGCCCTACCAGGCGTGACAACCCGACATGCAAAGTTCAAACTCCCCACTAGTGACTGCAACGCACGAACGGTTATCTTTCGTGTCCTTAAGCAGTCCCTGATCTTTGTTCTCAAAACTACTAGCTTATCGTCTGGGAGCCTGGACAACATTCTCTCCGTGTCGAGTTCAATTCCCAAATATGTTAACCTGGTACATGGACCTTCGGTTTTTTCAGGTGCCAGCGGTACCTCCAACTCACTAGCTGTTTCCTGAAAAACCCTTAATGCCGTTGCACATTCTTCTGTGTGTGCGTGGCCCATTATCAAAAAATCATCTAGATATTTGGTAATGTCCCCGACAGGTGTTCTTTGTAAGAAGACCCATTCTATAAGGGAACTGAACCGTTCGAAGGCCGAACAGGATATCGAGCATCCCATTGGCATAGCTCGATCGAAGTAGTATAAGCCGTCGAATTGGAATCCCAGGAGGTGAAAGCTAGTGGGGTGAACTGGTAACAGCCTGAATGCTGACTTTATGTCGCACTTGGCAATAAGGGCACTCTTTCCCATTGCTTTAACTTTTATCACTGCCTCATCAAATGATGCGTACTTAACGGTGGCCAATTCCTTAGGAATGGCATCGTTGACTGAACTCCCTTGGGGGTAAGATAGGTGATGGATCATACGGTACTCACCTTGAGCCTTCTTTGGCACGATTCCCAATGGGGAGACTATCATGTTCTCCATTGGGGGCCGCGCAAAGGGGCCTGCGATTCTACCTTCCGCAACTTCCTTGGCTATTTTCTGCCTTACTAATCCTTCCATACCAATTGTTGATTTCAAATTCCTAATTATTTTTCTTGTCTGCACTGACCCAGCCGGTGTCCTAAAACCTTCTATAATCCCTTGGATAACATAATTGGCCTCCTCCGGGTCTGGATGACTGGCGAGGGCCTTTGCCAGACAGTTAATTTTGACTGGCGTCGGCCCCCTTTGCATGACGGGGTGCAGCTGTAGGGCCTTGGCTTCCCTTGCCATATCCCCTACCCTGCCCAAATCCACCCTTTTTTCCTTTTTGGCGGGGTCGATAACAATTGGTTTCTGCGTGCCCTCCCCCACAATTGGCGCAAGTGTGGCGGAAACGACATGTGGCCCTGTTACACCGTCCTGCTCTGTTGTATTCCCAGCAGGCGCCGGGTACCTGGCCCGCCCTCCGGCTTTCGTTCCGAAATGGCTCGTTAGCCGGGGCTACACCCCCTCTTACTAGTGGGTGTCCACTATCTGCCCGCGGGGCTCTGGTAACATCTACCATGCACTCTAGCCACAAGTCTGCGGCGTGCATGTCCCATCTTAGACCTGGTGTTGTGGCTGCTCTATGACGAAAAGCTTCGTCATATCTCAGCCACCCTCCTGCGGGGCCTGTCCCGTATGCCCTTCTAATAATATCGGCATACTTGTGTAACTCCAACCCTCTGCTAGGGGTGGCTTGCAACACTACTCCCATGTATATTGCCCATGCTGCCGTCCAATTCTCCCAATTTCGGTCAGCTTTCGGGCAGCGGAATTTCTCCTTCTCTTTCTCCTCATCCCGTTCCGAGTGATCCAGTATTGGATCACTGAAAAGCAGGGCGAAAATGTCCACATATTCACCCTTTACTATTTTTTCTTTTGTGGCAAGGGGTAAATGTGATCCAAATGGTGCCGCCACGGATGGTATGGCACCTCCTGGCGGCGGGGGAGGTAGGCTAGTGGTTCCTTCCCCCTGTGGTTCTGTTTCGGTAGTAGGTTTATCTCTTCCTCTGTTTTCCTTATAGCTAGACCTGGTCTCTGCTTCATATTCTACATACTCCAGTGCCGCCCCTCCATCTGAGCTCGGATTGGGTGCCACAGCTGGTGTTACCCACACCCATGATCCGTCAAGTTTTATTAGCCGGGGCACCGGCGAAGACCCAGTGCACGTAATGTCTCCCCCCCCAGCATGTTGTGGTGTGCTCCCGGTAGGGGCTGGCTGGCAAATTGCTAGATCCCCATGCTGTGAAGTGGGGTGGACGTCTTCCCCCATTCTTCCTCCCTGCCCCATCTGTGGTGGCTGGTCCTGCCTTGTATGGGCCCTTTCTTGCCCCGCTTCTGACTCACCTGCTCTGCCTGGGTTCCGACTTGCCCCTTGCCTCGTCTCCTGTTCAGCCGGTCCTCCCTCGCGAAGCTCTCTCTCGAGGGCTCGAATTCTATCCCACATCTCTGCCTCTGTAGGATATCTTGGTTGCTCTTGGACCTCGGTGAGCCTCCTTCTCGCATCTGGTGGCCCGTCATCCTGTACAGAAACATAACCCTCCCAGGCGGCGTTACATGGGCCCTGCTGGCCCGGTCCCGCCCTGGGTTCCTGCTGGTAAATGGGGTGATTATTTGCCCCGTATTGATGGGCCATCCATCCTGGGACCCCATAGGGATCTGAGGCCCTGATACCCTGGTCCCCTGCCCTTGAAGGCCCCGCCAGCCCCCCCGGGTGCAGTGCTTGCAGCAGGGGACCCATACTGGTCCCATGGCTCCTGCTTGGTTCTCCTGTTATTTCCCCGCTCCCCGGGACCCTTGCTGTACCCATCGGTGCTGGTGCTGTGTCTCTCTCAATCTGGCTACTGCCCCTCATGACTTCATTCCCCTGGGAACTTTGGGAGGCTTCCTCACCATCCCGGAATCTTGCAGGTACCTGCGTTACCCGCACACTGCGCCTCATCCCCGGGATGGAGGAGCCCCCGCTGTTTGGGCCCTGATCCAGATCCCCGGATCCCCATGGGTCCCCCCCGTACCCCTGCTGCCCAGGGGCACCCACATGGAAATCGGAATACGCCTCACGGGGCGTTCCCCTTACCGGCACAGGGCCTCATGCCCTTAATAGGGCTTTGCATTCCCTCAGCCTTTCCAGCATTGTTTGTTGGGGGGGAGAGTTCTCCCTCCCCGTTCCACCCTCTGCTTCTGGAGGTACTTCCTCCCTCCTGTTTTGATTGCTTGGGGCCGTCTTCTTTTTCTTTGCGGCAGCCGCCGCTCCTTTTCTTCGCCCCATGGCTATCTTCAGGCTTGGTAGGTCAGCAGCAATGCTTCTCTGCTGCTGCTTCTCTGCTCGAGCCCAACGGTCTGGAGGGCTTTTTCCCGCTCTTCAGGAGCCCGCCCTTCCTAAAAGGGGCGGGGCTCCAGGTCCCACGCAGCAGCGTCTTGCCGCTGCATCCAGGGACGGTTGCCCAGCAACTTGCTTTGCACAGGGAAGCCTTCTAACTGGCTTCCCCGTAGCGGCCATTTCCAGGACTCCCTCCCCGCCTGCCGGGGAGGGAAAAATTGTATGTTTGGGGGAACATGCTGCAAACAACAGGGCGGGGGGCGCGACAATCACCCCTTCACCGCCATTCAGCGGCAAAGGGAACTTGTGAGGGTGTGAACAAACAGCGTGTGAGATGGAGGGAGCAGGCCCCACAGTGAATGGCATGGCACATCCTTCTTATCGTGCAGGGCAGATTACAGCTGTGTCAGGGCTGGGTCTTGAACCCATGCCCCTTGAGGTGCTGGACAGGCTCTCCAGTGCCCTGCGCCACCTGGTGGACTAGTGAGGGTATAGGGTTTTCCTCCTTCTGTCCCCTTTGTATGCTTGCTCCTTGTGTGTCATGCCCCTTCCCAGCTGTAGCCAATTACCTTACTCCTGCCTCCCAGCTTCCTGATTGGCCACAGGAAGTATTTAAGCCTTGTTGTGGCCACAGGAAGCTGGTGGAGCAATGTCTCTTACCCCCTTTCCATTCGTGTTTGGTATACTTGAGGCATACTTGTGCTGTATATTGTGTGTGTGCGAGTCTTGTGTGTGCCCCTTGCTTGCTTGTTTCTTCCCTGTCTTGTTCGTGCCCCTTGCTTGCTTGTTCTCCGTCTTGTCTGTGCCCCAGGTTTGCTTGTCCCTCTTGTCTTGTGTGTAACCTGTGCTTACTTGTTTCCCTTGCCCCGTGTGGGGGCTTGTGCTTAGTCCCTTCCCCTTTGCCCCGTGTGGGGGCTTGTGCTTAGTCCCTTCCCCTTTGCCTCGTGTGGGGGCTTGTGTGTAGTTCCTTCCCTGCTCTAGGCAGGCTCCTGCTCAGTTTCCCCTCACCTCTGGCGTCCCCCTCGTCTCTGGCTTCCCCTGTGTTGATCCCTTGATCCCTGTCTTCCAGTTCCTGGCCCTGTGTGTTTCTTCCCTGTCCCCCCACCTCAATGATGAGTCGTATGCCTTCCTAGACCAGCTTGGCTGGTACTTATGCGGAGTGCTTTATCTCCTGGATATCAGAGAGTGGCTGAGAGGTTCCCTTGCTAATCCTGTGTCTCCCTTTTTGCCTTCCCTCATCTTCCCCTCTGTCCTTTCCCTAGGCTCCAACCTTGGAGCCTGACAAGCTGCGGATGCTTGACTTGATTGATTTCCCAAGGGAAAGGGAACAGGACAAAGCATGCAGGGATGATATAATGCAGATGGGGAGAGTGACTCTTGTAGGCTTGGGAGGAACCTCAACAAAGTGAGGTCTCAGCCCCACAGAAGTTGCTCTGTTGATTCCAGTAGAGGTGGGAAGACTGATAGTGACAAGTAATGGAAGGGAGTACACCCAGACGAGGAGAGAGCCAAAAGAGACCAGAGGCAAGAAAGGTGGGCAGGAATTGAAGAAATGAATCACATTTACATCCCATTTTTGATGTTCCAATGGAACAGGCTCTGCATTTAGGGACAGTTCACCTTTGATAGAATATTTTAGGGCTGTTGCAGCATAGAGCAGCCTTGCATTTGTGGAGCATTGTGGGCAACACAGCAAGGCATAGACATTCTTGAAAGTCCATTAGGGACATGGGCACAGGTAGCGACTCTGAGGCGTTAAGGTGACTGTGAGGGTATATTTTATGTTAGTGATAGGGGCAACAGTATGATGCTTCACTGCAATAAATGAAGAACAGAGCATCTAAAAAACAGAGCAGTTATTTGTAGGGGCGGGAAAACCGGTGAATCCGATAATGCCGATACTGGGCATACCGGCATTATCGGATTCAACCCGGTAATCCGGTCCAGTTACCGGATTCTGGGTACCGGATTTTTTTACATTGCAGCCATTTAAATGAATGGCTGCAATGTAAGCAATGTAAAGCCCCACCAAAAAGTAAAAAAAAAACCACACCCTCCCCGAGTCCAGGCTGCGTGGGTGGAAGGGGGGACATCCTCCACCCACCCTGCCCAGCCTGGATTTTTGTTTAAAAAAAGAGCCCACCCCCCAGCACCAGCGACCACGGCATCCCCGCAGCCGCCGGTAAGTATAGACCCAATCCCTGGGGGGGGTGTTTAACACCCCCCCAACCCCCCAGGGATCACCCCTACTAAAGTTAAGTTGAGTGCTTTGCTTACCTTTGCAGAGCTCCAGGTGCGGCGGCGGCGGGCGGTCTGGCGGCCTCAGCACCGGCTGTGGCTGCCGGCGTCAGAGACGCTCTAGGCCTTCCGGGGAA
>QEPC01008874.1:7546152-7582905 GCA_003113815.1 Sphenodon punctatus | reverse complement strand
GGGGTTTATACATTATTTATTTTAAGCTTGATGTGCATGTAGACTGTGTTTTCTTCCATCCGATGTTAACCCTGGGAACTCCTTGCTGCTGTGTTGTGCCAGTGTTTTGCCAGTATTTTCTATGTTTCCCTGTGTTTTGGGTTTATACATTATTTATTTTAAGCTTGATGTGCATGTAGACTGTATTTTCTTCCATCTGATGTTAACCCTGGGAACTCCTTGCTGCTGAGTTATGCCATGCCACTGGCCTACTTTCCCCCTGACTCCGCCTACCGTCCCCCTGGCTCCGCCCCTAGGCCCGCTGGCCTTACTGCCCCAGTGCCCCTCCAACATCAAAACCCACCAGTCACCCCTCGGTGGGGTTACCTGGAGGCTAGATGGGGGACACCCCTGCTGATGCAGCAAGTGGGCCTCACCATGCAGGGAGGCAGGGTGATTAGTCCTCCTGCCAGGTACTGGGATGAGGAGTGTGAGGGCCTAGTAGGCCTGACCTCGGCTGGGAATTCCCTCCCCAGGGGAGGGGAAGCAAATGTGGGCCCCCAAAGGGAAGGAAGATTGGGGCAAGAAGGGGAACCAGGTCCATCGGAGAGAGGGCCAAGCAGCCCATGGGGAATATCCCAACAGACCCGTTGATTCAAGCATTATATGGGGAAAGGGGTGTCCCTCCCTCGAGCAGCCTTACTGAGCTAAGGGGAGGTACCTCAGATATTAGGGGGGGTGATGGCGGATAGCTACCAACAAAGGGGGCAACCCAAGTTAGGAGTGGCGGAGGAGGACACACACACCCCGCGAGGTGGTGGGCCAGCGGGAAGGGCAGGTTGGGTCGGGGGTCTCAATTTATTCCCACAGTACTGAGGCACCTCTGGAGCGCAGGAGGCGGGTGGAACAGAGCCGGCCAGAGCTGGGCGGGGATGAGGAGCTATGGATGAGGATCCTCGTGTTAGAGAATGAGTTGTGGGGACCGGGACATGAGCAGGCAGCAGGCAGCATGGCTACGAACCCCAGCCCAGGGCCAGCATACCAGGGGGTGACCCTGAGTGAGCCAGGTAATTTGAGGGATGGCAGGGATCAGCAGGGCCAAATGGTAGGGCAGGTGCAACCGGTGGTTGCGGGTGCAGCAGCACCAAGGGTATCAATTGGTGGAGCCACCGTTGGGCAGCACGGGCTCACCAGGAACAACCAAGTCACCAGTACAGGTAGCTCAGTGGGGATACTGGGGGGGGGGGGCTTCAGGATGGGGCAAGGCCAATCCCAGCTGGCTTGGATGAATGGGGCCTGGGTGATGATCACACCTGTTGCACCCCCCTCCTGCCAGGGTAATATAGCAGGTGCAAAGAATTCGGGACCACCCGTGGGGCCCCCTGTTGATGGGAAGATTCCACAGAATCCACATGTTCAAGGAGCCAGCCCCGTCTTGAATGTTACCCCCATACCAACGTCTGTTGAGACATGCCCACCCCCGCCTCCAGGGGGAGCAAGTATAGATATAGTGGCCTCCTTTGGGCAACATGTTCTCCAGGCCACCAAGGATAAGATATGGCAGGGGGAGTATGTTGACCTGTTCGCCCTCCTGTTTAGTGACCCAATAGTGCATCACACTGAGGAGGAGGATGGCAAAGACAAAGAAAAGTTTAAATGCCCTAAAGCAGATAGTAATTGGGCTAATTGGACAGCGGCATATGCTGTATTCATGGGGGTCATGATGTAGGCCTACTCGGGACGAGGGTTAGAATTACACAAATACGCCGATATAGTGAGGAGGGCTTACGGTACTGGACCCCCCCGGTGCCTGGTTGCGATATGATGAAGCATTTCATCAAAGAGCAGCCACCACCCTAGGTTCGCGATGGGACGTACACGCTTCTGAGTGATTTGAGGTTGGAAAGCATGATTGATGCTACTAGCGCACCCCGCTTGGATAGCGGGCATACTTTGGTACGGGGTGGTGTGGCTCCGGCTAATGATCCATTTCGCGGAGAGAGCAGAAGGGGTTTGCTGGGAGTATAACAAGGTCGATAGATGCAATAGAGCGTCATGTTGATTTTGGCATGCATGTTCCAGTTGTTGGGGGAATCACCCTGCATGTAACTGTTTTAGAGCACGACAGAAGGCGGGGAAAGGGAGATATGGCCAAGGCAGAGGAAACAGTAGAGGCAAGCAGGACTCCTCAAACAGGATGGGAACAGCAAAGGGGACCGATGCCGGTCAGAACTGAATGACTGGAGCAGACATTGGTTGGACAACCTGACCTGGAGGGAGTACATTATGTGGTGGAAGGCATTAAAAAGGGTTTTATGATCCCTGCAGGACCTGTCCAGCTTCGGCGGGTTCCACGTAATTTAAAATCTGTAGTGGGGCTGGAGGAGGTGGTTAGGAATAAAATTACAAAGGAGATAGAGCTAGGTAGGGTGATAGGCCCATGTGACATCCCCCCGATGGACAATATGATAGTGTCGCCATTGGGGGTGGTGCCAAAGAAAGCGGCGGGAGAATTTAGAATGATCCACCATTTGTCTTACCCGAAAGGGAGCTTGGTGAACGACGCCATCCTCAGAGAATTGACATCCATTAAGTACTCATTTGATGTAGCTGTAGAGAAAGCGAGGGCTTTGGGGCAGGGTGCGCTGCTTGCAAAGTGCGATGTTAAGTCAGCATTTTGCTTGTTACCGGTGCACCCTAGCAGCTTCCACTTGTTGGGTTTCTTCTTTGAGAGTCAATACTATTGCGATCGGGCCGTGCCAATGGGGTGCTCGATATCAGCATTTGAGCGCTTCAGTTCCCTAGTGGAATGGGTGTTTAGTAGGGGTGGGAATTTCGGTTCCCCCGATATCCGAAACTGCCAGTATTTTGCTGTACCAGCAGTTTCAGATTAACCCGATAATCTGGGGTACTGGTACAAGTTTCCCGTGCCGGATTTTTTTACATTGCAACCATTGAAATGAATGGCCACAATGTAAAAAAACCCAAAACCCCCCACTTTCCCTCCCCCATCCAGGCTGCGCAGGTGGAAGGGGAACACCCCCCACACACCCTGCCCAGTCTGGATGTTTTTTAATTTAACTTTAACCCAAAGTCCGGCTGCTAGTGCGGGCCTTCCCCGGAAGGCCTAGTGAAGCACTGAAGCCAACCACTAGCACTGAAGGCAGACTTGTGCCATGCTGCTGCCGCCACCACCCAGGAGGCAAGTAAGGCGATCCCTGGGTGGGGGGGGTAGGGAGATCCCTGGAGTGGGGGGGTGTTAAACCACCCCCCAACCCAGGGATCGCCCTAGTACCTGCTGGTGTGGGCTCCCCTGGAGCCCACACTAGCAGCCAGACTTCAGGTTAAAATTAAATTTAAAAAAATCCAGGCTGGGCAGGGTGGGTGGGGGGTGTCCCCCCTTCCACCTGCACAGCCTGGGAGGGGGAGGTATTGGGGTTTTTGTTTTCATTGATTTCAATGGGGACAGTTCCCCATTGAAATCAATGGGGAAAAAACGGTACTGGTATACCGATTTTAATCCGGTAAACCGATTTTTTGTAAACCGTTAACCGGTAAAACCGTTAACCGTTTTTTTGTCTCAAGTCCCACCCCTAGTGTTTAGGCAAAAGCTGCGGGCAGGTGAGGTAACAAAATATCTAGACGATTTTTGGATAATCGGGCGGCCTACATCAGGTGATTGTGCCACAGCTCTCCAATTGTTCCAAGAATTAGCTCAGGAGCTGGGTATCCCGCTTGTCCCAGAAAAAACCAAGGGGCCTGCAACCAGGCTAACTTACCTGGGAATTGAGCTGGATACGGAATACATGGTTTCAAGACTACCAGAGGAGAAGTTGGTTACCCTCAGACAGAAGATTAGAGAAAGTATAGCAGCTCATAAAATAACTGTTAGGGACTTGCAGACGTTGGTGGGGAGTCTTAATTTTGCATGTCGGGTAGTTGCCCCAGGGAGAGCTTTTTTGTCCCACTTGTATGGTAAGCTGAGCAGAGAGTTATCTCCCCACTATCTTATACATGTGACAAAGGTGATGTGACAAGACTTGACAACATGGTTGGAATTTTCAGAAGGAGTTTCTGGAGGGAGCAACTATTGCTCCAAGTCGACCTTCAGGTTCAGTCCGACTCGGCGGGAGGAGTCGGTTTCGGTATTTATTTTAGGACACGCTGGTGTGCGACGCAGTGGCCTGATGTGTGGCATCGGGCTGGTGTTACCAGGGATCTCACTTTTTGGAACTGTTCCCAATAGTGATAGCAATACTACTTTGGGCAGGGGAATTTGCTAACCATGTTGTAAGGTTTTGGTGTGACAATTTGGCAGTGGTGCATGTGGTCAACTCCTTGTCCTCGCAATCTCCACGGGTTATGGCCTTAGTTAGGACATTGGTAGCAGCATGTTTAAAAGATAACATCCTTTTTACGGCCCAACACATCCCCAGTATTGACAATGGCATAGCCGATGCCCTTTCTCAGTTCCAGATGGACCATTTTCAAGAATTGGCACCGGAGGCCAGGGCCATCCCAGACCCCCTACCACCTTGGGTGTGGAGACTTGGGTTTTAGAATTGCAGACCATCATCCAAGGATCCCTTGCTGCGAGAACGCAGGCTGCCTACGGTAGGGCTTTACGTGAGTTCCAGGAATTTAGAACAGGCAAGGAATGGGGTCAAGGCTTTCCAATAACAGAAGCCGAGGTGCTTCAATTTGTGATGGCATTGAAGCACAAAGGAATGGCGCCTGGCACTGTAGCAGGCAAGATTGCGGCCCTTTCCTTTGTGAGCAGACTGATGGGTTATCCCTCCCTGGACAAGGGATTCTTTTTAAAACATATGTTAGAGAGTTGGGCCAGGGTACCATCTTCCCGCGGGGTGGTTAGGGTTCCCATCACTACCACCATACTGCAAAGGGTGGTCGGGGTACTACCTCTAGTATGTAGGGATGTTTTTGAAGCCCAACTGTTCGCCACAGTGTATGTAATTACATTTTTTGGAGCCTTTAGGATCAGTGAAATTGCAGCCTAGGGATAACACCAATCGGGCAGTTCAATCAATCAATCAATCAAACTTTTATTTGTACCCCGCCCTCCCTCGCCCATGGCGACTCGAGGCGGCTAACAAACAAAGTGAAAACATACAAAACAACAATAGCAACTAAATCAATACAATATAATAGAGTAAGTCAGACCTTCCATATTTATCATTCCCCAACATTATACCCCTGCTGCCACCAGGGGAGAATCCAAAAACTATCCTTACCCTCCCTCTCTCAACGGGAAGGGGGAAACAATCTCCAGACCACTACACTATTCAATAACATAATAATTCATATACATATTCAATAATTCATAAAACTAGATAATTCATCACTTCAATGTTCAATACCCAACAACCACAATAAGTTCCCAACAATAAAGGAAATCATTACAATATATCTATAATAACAATAATAAACCAACATCCTCCTGCCCATTCTTACAATGACACCACCCCCTCCTGCTCTCACCAGGAGATGAATGACTCACATTACCCACTCTCCTTCCTACTAACTCTCAATGAGTCCAAGGGATTATACTCCAGCTTTTGATTTCACCGGAGGCCCCAAAGTGCCCCAAAGTGCTGCACCCCTTTGGCCATAGTCCTGCGGCTTGAGGCCCTGTGGCATGAGGGCCTGCGGAGAAGCCACTGGTGGCCCTGCTTTGAAGCCCCTCCCCAGTCCACATCCAGGTCAGGGGGCAAGCCCAGCCCACGTACCCGGCTTCCATGCCCCCCCTTCCTGGAACTAACTGTCTGTTGTTTCTTCTCTCCCCGCAGATCATCAGCGGGGGGCAGGAGCGGCGACAAGCACGCTTCTCATCAGAGCAGCAGCAGCGGCGGTGACGGCAGCAACAGCAACCCACCGTGACAGCCCCCAGCCAGCAGCAAGATTGTATGTCCCCAGCTAGCAGCAAGATGACATGTATCCTTTTTCTTCTAGAAGCTTTAAACATTGTCACACTGAAATAATCTCAAATACTGACACTCTCTTTTTCATCTGACCCAGATCCCTCTGGGCTAAGCCATCCCTCTTCTGATGGATCCCTGGGCTTCAGATGGGGTTTCTTCTCAGGGCCAGGGATCCTACAGCAACAGCTCCTGCTCACTGAAATCAAAAGCGTCCTGTAGCTGATCAGTGGCGAGGGAAATAAATCAAATTGTGGAGGGTTGACCAGAGCAGGATAATGAAACAGCTGTTGTGCACTGCTTAGAATGTCTGCTTCAGCATTTTGGGGTGGATGATCTCGAGTTGTCCGGCGTTTCACTGTGACTTAGACTTCGGTATTCAGAGACGGATCAGAAGATGAAGGGGCAACTGGTGCAATTGTATAAAAATGGGATTGATGCCATCTGCCCAGTGGTTCAGATGGACAAATATATGAGCATATGTCCTCACCTTCCAGGGAGGCTGTTTTTGCATAAAGGAGGTACCTCTTTGACTTGTCATCAGTTTTCGGCAGTGTTACGCAGGGCCTTGGGGCTAGTGGGGCTCCCGCCTGGAGAATTTGGATCCCATTCATTTCAGATCGGTGCCGCCACAACAGCGGCGGCTGCCAGATTAGCAGAGGATGCAATTAAGGCAGTGGGTAGATGGCGATCAAGCGCATATAAGAAGTACTTAAGGCCCTCACCATATTAAAATCAGGACACATTACCTCCCTGGCTAACAGAAGAATTGTGTGGATCGTGGGCCACAGCCTTGTACATTGGGCGAGCAGTACAGCTGCAAGAACCTCCCGGGGTGTCCAGTTAGGTTTGTCAAAAGGGGCCTGGATCACGTGGATTGGAAAGAGTGGGATGCGGTGCCACCAGTTGCTGCCTACACTCCAGGGAATGAGAGACAAGTCAACACCGCATATAATAGTTATTCATCTGGGAGAAAATGACATACCTGCCTGAAAAGGGGTGAATTTGATAATAGGGATTAAGAAGGATTTGTTAATGGTTAGACAATGGTTCCCACAGGTTCACCTGGTATGGACCAGTTTGGTTCCTAGGTTAAAATGGGTTGTGGCAAGAAACCCTAGTAAAGTTGATAAGACTAGAAAGAATCTAAATAGGAAGATAGAGTAATGGTTAAGAGGAATAGGAGGTACCACAATCAGACATCCGGGCATAGTGCACAAGAGGCCCGAACTGTACCAGGATGATGGGGTCCATTTATCCCCGATTGGAAATGAGGAGTATTTGTTTGGGTTGACGGGACATTTGCAGTCCCTCATTGGTTTTAGGTGGTGGGTGTTGGGGTAGTTCGTTCGACTACCCCTTGGTGGCAGGGGTCTAGTATGCGATAGTAGGATAAATAGGCTATAGGAAATTTGGAGTCATCTGCTTAAGAGATGGGGAGGTGATACCCAGGCAATGTCGGGTACAACATGCACTGGGGTCACGTCCCTGGGACGGGTATCTTAGCCAGGTGAGCAAGGACAGGCACAGTCCTCAATCTCGTGGGCACGGTAACTCTTTACTCTCTCCCAGAGTGGTCTAGCCCCCTTTGGCCACGGCTAGTGGCCTGTTGAAGGGGTGAAGTTTGAAGTTAATTGGCAATGACACTGGAAGGCACATCCAGGACTCTGCCTGAGTTAATATATAGTTGATTATTAGCTAGCATACTGGACCCAGATTGCTTAGTGCAATTACCCACTTTTAATAAAGAGTGTGGCCTGTTTTAAAACCAGATATTGTCTCTGCATTTCATTGTGGGGGTAGGGGGTGCGTCGACAATGTTTCTATTTGCTTTCAAGTTTTCAGCAATATGATATTCTGCTTTCTGCCCAAGGTATTTCTGTGTAGCCTATCAAAATGATATAAAGTGCCAAGGAAAACAAAGCCCCAGAGTCCATAAAAATAACTGTTATCACTCAGTTCTCCCATGAAAAGGAGACATGTCGCTTTCAGTGTTTATTTCCCATTTTGCTTATTTATTAGGGTTTGTTCACTGCAGTTGTAATTCCTATAGGAAGAACTCTTCAAAAAGTGTGTGTTGTGTTAGGACTAATCAAACATTTTCAGAGGGGCACTGCTCCATGCTCCTACAACTCCGACTGAACTTTGAAAAAAGCTTAGCTCATATTTGCCCATCAGTACAGAACTATTCTGAAAATGTGGTCATAAGAGCAGATGGGTACTCAGTACTTTTGAAGATCTTACCCTTAAATGGGAATTGAACTCTTCTGGAAACCTGTCTTTAAAGAATTGCCTCTGCCCCTCCCCAAGGTGGGGGGGTGACAGGCTCCTTGCCGCGCCTGCCTAGAAGAGGAGGTGGGACAGGGATTGATATCCTGCCCTCGGGGTTGCAAGGCCCCAGGGATGCAAAAGCACTGCACAACCCGCGGTGGGCGGGAAATCCAGAACCCCACCGGGGTTGTTAGGCAGCCCCAGCAGCCAGTGATAGGGCCAATAAGGCCATGTGGGCCCTGCTCATACTGGGCAGAGCCTGCCTCCATACCCTGCACGACTCAAGCCTCAGTTGCGCGCTGGAGCTGAAGAGAAAGCAGCAGCACAAGAGCTGCTGCTGCTGCAGTAATCGACTTCAGGCCTCGGGGCCTGTACCATGCCAGTCCGCCAGGGAACCACAACAGGCCAAGTGGGGGTGTCAGCGGGTAGGACTTGAACCGCCCCTACTCCCCCAGCATGGGGAAAGACAAAAGGCTGCCACCGCCACAAGTGATGCCCAGCAGAAGGGGGCATCCACAGCAGCAGCAGCAGAAAGTGCCTCAGGGACAGTGGTGTCTGGGCCGGAAGCTCCTCTGAGTGAGCCCCCTTTCATGCATGGCCCAGAGGGCCCCAAGACATCAGGTGCCATGGGGGGGTGATGCACCCCTCCATGATAGGTTGGCGGGGTGTGAGGACCTGTTGAGGGAGTTTGCTGTGGGAGGGGTGGGCACACAACAGGGGAAGCCCCCAGCATCAGTGGCTATGGGCCCGTGTCCCCCCCTCTGGATCCCAGGTTCCCCTGGACCAAATGGGGGATCCCCCATGGAGGGTGGAGGGTCGAATCCAGCCAGCCCGCTGCTAAGATGTGGAGGTATGTAATCACCCCCCTGCCCGATTCTTGGATGACCCCCAGCCTGCTGGGCCAACAAGGAGGGTCTCCAGCCAGGGTAATAGGGTTCTACAGGGCAGTCCCTGGGTGCCTGGGCCCCCTCCTCTGGCATTAGACCCACCAGTGGCCACGGGGCCAGTAGGGCCCCTGGCACTGAGGAACATGGGATGGACAGCCCCACAAGGGCTGGGATGGCCCCCCACCAGGGGCCCACATGGCAGGCTCGAGCGGTACACTCCCCCCCACCCTGGGCCAACAGGTGGCCGTGCCCCTAGTGGCGCCAGGCTTCCCCCCGCCCCCCGTGGAACGGGGCGGGGGATCCCTCACTTCTCCCTTACAGGGACACACTGGCCCTGTACGGCGAGGAGCCTGGCAACTGCCTGGAGCCCCAGGGATGAGAGAGGAACAATCTCCATCAGAGGATTGAGGCGATCGAGCATGCCATTCAAGCAATGGTGCAGCAGCGCACCCAACAACCACCGATCCATCAATAGCTGTCTCCCATGACTGCGCAACATGATCCAGGTGAGGCAGGGGTTCACTCACAGGGGGCAGACAACATGGGTGCTGGGGCATTAGCCCAGGTTTGTCCTGAAGTAACGCAGGCCCCTAAAATGACCAGTGGAGTGACAACTGACCCCCAACAGGGTCTAGGACTGGGCGCAGGGAGGACCCAGCTGTTGTGGTGGAATGGGGCATGGGTGCCAGTAATTGTACCCCCTGCTCCTGTCCCCCAAGGCCGCCGGCGGGGTTTACCCCTCACAGTCACTGCCCCCTGCAGGCTAACAGGGTGGTGTCACCTCCTTGGGGGGGTCAGGAACTTCAGGTGTGGGCCCCATCTCCCACTCCCCTCAGGCAGCTAAATGCACTGCCGTACATGCCACAGCCTCTGGGTGAGGTTGTCAGGCAGTGCCCCCCCCCCCCGTGGGTGAGGGCCGGGGGTATACCGAAGTCTCTGCCCCAATAGGGGATCACCTCCTCCCAGCCACACGTGAATGAATTTGGTGAGGGGAGTACATTGATATATTTGCCCCCCTGTTTGGCCATCCCATAGTGGACTGCCTCTATGCCAAGCTCGCGGGCAACCCACCCCTTCACTATCGCATCAGGCTCACCAAGGAAATGAAAGAGGACCTTGTGACATGGGCGGCCTTCTTAGCAAGATTCAATGGAACTAGCTTTTGGAGGGACCAGCTTTTGCTGGAGGCCGAGCTCTATGTGCACTCCGATGCAGCCGATGGTTCCAGTTTCAGGGTGTTTTTCAGGGACAGGTGGGCGGCAGCCCCCTGGCAGCCCGAATGGAATGAGTCGGGGTCACCAGGGACCTTGCCTTCCTCAAGCTTTTCCCGATCATGCTCACAGTCCACCTATGACCAACCAAATTCGCAAACCACATGGTCCTTTTTTTGTGTGATAACCTGGCCATGGTCCACATCATGTAAACACAGTCCTCCCAGTCCCCGCAAATCATGAAGCTGGCTAGGTGCTTGTGCTCACATGTTTGAATTTTAATATACTGTTTCAAGTCAGGCACGTCCCCAGAATTGACAATGGTGTAGCCAACACCCTCTCTCGCTTCTAGGGATGGGCGAACAGGTTGCGGTTCGGGTTCGGCCGTTCGGTTCGCCTGCGTTCGATTCGTCCGTTCGGTTCGGCAGTTCGGTTCGGATGAGTTCGGTTCATCCGTTCGGTTCGGTAGTTCGGTTAGTTTGCCGGGTTCGGGTTCGGCCGTTCGGTTCGGCCGTTTGGTTCGGCCGTTCGGGAAATGTTGTTGTGGGTGTTTTTGTTGTTTTTTATATGGTTTTTTTTGTTTTTTATTGGGTTTTATATGGTTTTCTTTTGTTTTTTATTTGGTTTTCTTTGTTTTTATATGGGGTTTTTAATTTATTTTGTTATCTAATATATCTATCTATCTACACTAAATCTAACTGCTATTAACTATTCTAAAAGCTATGAACTAAATGGATTATCTAATAAGTACACAGGGGCGACAGGGCTACTCCGACAAACACTAAAACTAAATCACTAACGCTATCTCTATCACTAAACTAGCTCCTACAACTACTATCCCTAACCTATCTCTCTATCTCTATATATATGGGATGGGGGGGGAATCACAAACACAAGGTTTCAGTTTAAGGTTTAAGTTTCATTTCAGAACAAAACTGAAATGAAACTTAAAGCAATCTAATAATCCTACTCATGCCTGCTGTTTAGGAACAGTGACTAGCTCAGAAGGTGTTGGGAAGGGGGGAGGCAGATAGTTTCATTTCTTGCAAGCCTCTCCACCCCTGGTGCCTGGAAGTCTGCTTCTCAGTGACTAGTACTACCCCTCCCTGTCACGTTTGACCTTACAGTGAACCTTTTTTTGCCACCCGAACTCACCTGAATGTGATCCGAACTGACCGAACTGTTCGGTCATTTCGATGTTCAGAATTGGTTCAGTTCAGCCAGTTCATGTTCGGAAGTTCAGTTCGGTTCAGTCGTCTGAACAGGCCGAGTTCGGGCCGAACTCCGAACTTCCGAACTGCATTCGCCCATCCCTACTCACTTCCAGATGGAGCATTTCCACTCACTGGCACCATGAGCCAGGGTGACCCCAGAGCCACTGCCACCATCAGTATGAAGCCTTGGGTCATAGAACTGTACACCACCATACAGGGATCCCTCACACCGTGAACAAGGGCCGCCTATGACAGAGCATTCTGCCAGTTTCGGCAATATCAGTTGTTGCAAGGGTGGGAACCAGGCTTCCCGATTCCAGAGCCCCAGATGCTCCAATTCACCCTCCACCTGAGGCGGAGAGGGGCGGCGCCAGGCACCATAGCTGGTAAACTGGCGGCACTCAGGTTCATGAGCAACCTTGCTGGACACTCACCCCCGACAGGGGTTTCTTTGCCAGATGGTTACTAGAGAGCTGGGCTAGGGAGCAGGGCCATACCCCTGACCAAAGGACTCCCATCACCCACCAACCCTTGCTGCTGGATCTATGTGGGGTCTTCCCCTGAATGTTGACAGTTACAAGGTTTCTTTTTCAGCCGCTCAAAAACTGATCAGAGTGGTAGAAGGCAGGTGGTTAGGTTGAACCATGCCGGTACGCCACAGCTCTGCCCTGTTTGGCCAGTCAAGGCATACCTCGTCATGTGTCCTCGGGTACCCGACCCCTTTTTTAGGCATGCTGAAGGGGGAGGGTGTTGCTGACCAGGTACCAATTTACAGTCATCCTTAGGTCTGCATTGGTGCACCTGGGTTTGCAGGTGGCCAAATGGAACTTATTCATTCCACATAGGGGGCACCAGTTCTGTGGCAGCGACCAGGCTGTCAGAGCAGGGCACAAAAACAGTGGGCCATTGGTGGTCGGGGGCCTTCTGTTCTTATATCAAGCATGCCCCCTCCCACGGCCAGTCCTGAATTTCTTTTTGTTCCCCAGGTGTTCCCCTTCGCTGCCAAAGGCAAATTTGGATAAATGGTCACAGCCTGGTGCGCTGGGTGGGCAAAGTGGCCGGTCAGACCGGATGAAGCTGGGCTTATATCTGCACGTGTAGAGATATGATGTAAGGGTTGGGGTGGCATGAGGTGGCACTAGCTCCTGCCAACACTCCAGATGCTACAAAGGGGCCCCTCACCAGATGTCATTGTCCTACATTTGAGCAAGAATGACATACCCCAGTTGAATGCATCCAACTCATAAGGAACATCAAGAGGGATGTGTGGGAGATAAAGAAGCTTTTCCTGTCCGCCCTCATCGTATGGACTGACCTAGTAGAGCGGATATCATGGGGCAAGGGGGTACACCCTAGGAAAATATATACAACTCGGAGGACTATCAATAGGGACGTGGGCAGGTGGCTAGTAGGCTTGGGAAGAGAGAGGATCCATAACTATGCACTGTCACATAAGCAGCCCGAGCTGTACTGCCGGGACAGTGTGCACCTGTCAGCTGAGGGGAATGATTGCTACCTGGAGGCCCTGAAGGAAAAGCTAGTTTATGTACTAGAGAAGATTTAGGAGGTGGGGGTCGGGCTCGTCCAGGTAGCCCCAACAACCCCTTAGTGGCAGGGGTCCAGTACTGAGGGTTAGAACGTAGAATAGAATTAGGATAAAGTACGAGTCATATCCTTAAGAGATGGGGAGGCCAAACCTACCACAAAAGCAGGGTACGGCAAGCGGCGGGGCAGCCTCCCTGGGAGGGGTGTCCAGCGAGGGCGGTAGGGACAGGTATGGCCCCCCGTCTGCAGGCACCCTCCTCCTTACTCAAGTCCAGAAGGACTTTCGTGTAGAAGCCCAAACTGTTTTGAATGTGGTTTTTAAATAATGCGCATTTTTAAAAACCGGTTTTGAGCAACTTTGATGATCGGGGGGAATGTCAAAACCGGTTTTTAAAAATGTGCATTATTTAAAAACCACATTCAAAACGGTTTGGGCTTTTACACATTCACGGCAAATACACATTTAAAATGGTTTAGGTGTTTAAACGAGTATTAAAACAAGCACATTTTTTAACAATCATGTGCAAATGTGTCTTGTCTAAAAGCAGCCTAAGTGAAGAGTATAAGTTAACTCTGAATTCTGTTTTAAAACTAATGGGGAACGAGCGAAGTTCAATGAAGTACAGGTGTGGTTTGTTCACATAACCGTTTGCTGCATATTAAGTACCTTGCCGCAGGTCATTCAAACTTCAAGCTCATTCATACACCTTGCAAACTCAGCACTTGTTCTTTAATCTGTTTGCCTTGTCCCATACCAATGCATTCACATAACTTCTGACTTCCCTGTGTTTTGATAGCCTACCCCTTGCATCAGGTGGAGGAGAACATGAGATCATCAAGGAGGAGCACAGGGGGTGGTGAGGGTTTCACACAACAAGCAAAATGTGGGTTTGTACCATGCCCCACCCTAAAAGAGTGTTGTGAAAAAGAGTGTTTAGTTCAGTGTTAGGTAAGCAGCAATGCAGTCATCTGAGTAGAAGGTGACAAAACTCAGAGGTCACCCTGACTACGTTCTTGTCTAAAGGTTGGAAGTAGAATTACCTTCCAGTCAGAGGTGTAAGAAAGTATTCCTTCCGTGACCAGAAAAAGCAGTGCATCCAGATTGACAACATGGCTTCTTAGCCACTTAGGGAATGTAAGGTTGGGCACTCCTTTTTGGATGAGGAAAGTCTGTCGGCAAACTACTGGCAGCATTCCCCTCTCTACTAGCTTTTGCATATTGGTGACTCACAAGTCCATGTTGCTTTAATTTCCCAGTGAAAATTCCACATAGATGTTAAAAAAAAAAATAAAGAGAGAGAGAGAGAGAGAGAGAGAGAGAGAGAGAGAGAGGTGAGGATACTACGCGCTGTCAGACTTCACAAGATAGGGGCTTTAGTTATGAGGGAACAAGGTGCCCCTTCTTGACTGCATATGATCTGCTGGATAAAAATAGGTGGTGACAGCAGATGCCTGCCCCATCCATTCCTATAATATCTCCTATATATGTTATGATCAATGGTATAAAAAACTGAAGAGAAACTTAGCACTTTGTACATAAATGTCTCGTTTCTTCTCCAAAGCCAGGTGAAAGTTGTCCATCAGCTCCAGGCAGACTGCATCTGGGCCGAGTCCTGTTCTAAAGCCCGACTGTGAGAAATCTGGGATGCTGATGCAGAATAGTTCCTGCTGGAGCGTTGGATGACACCACCTTCTTATGACCTTGCCCAGGAAAGGGAAGTTGGAAACTAAGCAGTAATTGGCAAGGTCATTGGCCATAAGTGTAGGCTTCCTCAGGCATCAGAAATGTTTGGTCTACCACAAAACTCACAGCCGTGTGTGTGTGTGTGGTTACAGAGTCTTGTGCTTGAGTGCTTTTTAAACCAGGGAATACAGAGCTCCACCAAACATAACCTGTCTCTATAATATGGGGTAGGCTCCACCAGGGACCCAGAATATATATCGCATGATTAACTGTCACCAAAAAAAAATATTATGAAGAAAAACAAAACAAAAAAGACTAATTCCTCCAAAATGATCTCTTAAGAAGCAATAAGATTTGCTTCATAGTTTAACAAAAATAGACAAAGAGGTGGGTGGGACTGGAAAAGGCTATGTCTGAATTAACTGCTGAACCTGAAACTGGATTAGTTTGCTACAAATTTTGTTTTAAAATTTTTGCATGGCACTACTTAGGTTAGAGGTCCAATGACTAGGAGATGCACTCCCAATAGGATTCCTATTGTTATTACCACATTAGGATATATATCTCTCTCTCTCTCTCTGACCAATACTATATCTGAAATACAAGCAGGGATCCGTGTCCACTGCATTTTGTCCATTGGTTCCAATGGTGAATGCCTACTGGGAGCGAGTTCCAGAGCGTCGGCGTGGCTTCCGAGAACGCCTGCCTGTTGGTCCCCACTTGACAATACTGAGGGATCTCCAGGAGGGTGACCCCTGACAACTGCAGGAGCCACTCCGGAGCCCGGGAAGTGAGACAATCCCTCAGGCTACGAAGGGCTTTATATGTTAAAACCAGTACCTTAAATCAGGCCCAGAAAACTATAGGCAGCTAGTGCAGAGCTTGGAGCACAGGTGTAATGTGCTCCCGGTGACCCATCCCCGTAAGCAGGCAGGCCACCGCATTCTTCACGAGCTGCAGTCTCTGGACCATTACCATGGGCAGCCCCACATAGAGTGCATTACAGTAATCCAACCTTGAGGTGACAAATGCATGAATGACAGTGCCAAGACTGGAGTCTGAGACATATGGACGGAGCTGCCTCACCAGATGTAACTGGTGAAAAGCACTCCTGGCCACAGACAACAGTTAGACATCCAAGCACAACTGCAAATCCCGGCGTACCCCCAGGCTCTGCACACAAGATGCAAGCACTGGATGAACCCGTCAATATCGGAGAAATCCCACGCACCCAGACTACTGGCCCCACCAATGAGCATTATCTCTGTCTTGTTGGGATTCAATTTCAAATCAGCTAGTCCTCATCCAGTGCCCCACCACTGACAGGCACTGGGGAAGCACCGAGACTGCAGGGCCTGGGTTGGATGAAAAGGAGAGGTACAGCTGAGTATCATCAGCATATTGATGGCATTTTGTACCCCCCACTTACACACGACCTCCCCCAGTGACTGCATATACACATTGAACAAGAGGGGGGACAAGATGGAACCCTGTTGAATTAATATATCTAGAGGAACAAACATCAGGCCAGATAGGAGTGTCTGTTGGGATAAGATAAACTTCTTTTTGACACAAACTTGTTTAGATATGCACTTGGAGCCAACCAAGGGACATGCAAATGGACAGGAATATATTTCCCTCTACAGCCTTAACAATGGTAAATAGTTCAAATGCATGGAACCTCTTTGTGGTATAACCTACAGGAAACTTGTCTAACCTCCTAGTGAGATGATTCAGAGATAATTGCAATTATCAACTTTCTCTTTCTTCCCACAAATCTGACATCGCCCATACACATGGAGGCCAAGAGACCAATAAACTTCCCCAAAACGTCAACGTTTTCTGCTCTGGCTCCTAACTAAGAGTACCTTATAAAAAGAGAATTTTCCTTTCCATCTTAATACCACATAACATCCTATGCCATGGTCTGATTTCTCAAAACTACAGCTTTTGCTCATTGGTGAGCAACTGCTAACATAAGCAAGCCAGTGATTAAGACCTTACAGAATGGGGAAAGGTAATTTTGCGTTAGCAACATCTGTTGGTCCACAGAGTTGGCAGGAAGACCCACCGCAAGCAGAAGATTAACTTTTATAGGATTCTTTTCCTCCACCCTAAACCAGGGGAGAGGTTTTCTTTTTGTTTCTCTTTCTCTTCTCTTTCTCTCTTTGTTTTGGTGCCTCCACAAGAGCAGCGGGGGGGGTCCAATCTCCACATGGCCCCATGGCATGCAAGCATGGCTGCCACAGCTGCCATGGGGAAATGGGCAAACAGCTGCTTTCAGAGGCACCACCACAGTCAGGGTGGGCTGAGGCGCAGGCCACACAAGCAGGCTCTTGGCCCTGCCCTGCCTCCTCTCCCAGCCCAACTTGAATCCTGCTCCCAGCCATGATGCAGCTGCATGTGACAGCTGACTGTGCCCGCCACTCAAAGCTCTGCTGTGGAGCTTGCCACGGCATGTGGTGGGGCAGAAGGGGCCCAGGCACAGAGGCAGCCACATCTTGGGCAGCCTTACCCCAGTTGGGGTAAGGCTGCTGAGCGATGCGTCCTCAAATTTCTTTTGAGGACACATCACATAGCAGTCAGCTGCTTACCCCACCCCAGGGTGGGGAACATCTGACAGCAGCCAGGCACACAAGCCACAGCCCAGACTGGGTTACGGCTACTCAAAGCGAGGTAGCCTTCCCAGAGTGGATGCAAACGGATGGACACCTGCCCTGCCTCTGCCCTGCTTCAACCCTGGGTTGAAGCAGGGCAGAGTAAAAGCGGGCTGCCAGATGTGCAGGCGGAGCAGAGGGAGGGCAGGCTGTGCGTGCTCTGGGGCAATTCTACTGGTGGTGCTCAAGAACATCCAGGAGCACCACCAGCAGAGCAGGCCGCCCGAGCCTGGAGTACCAGCCGGAGGCAGAGCTGCATGCCGTCTGCTTGGCGAATGGCTGCTACAGCTCTGCTCTTGGCCAAGGGTTGCCCCGGGCAACACCATAGAGCTGTTGGTGACAGCCTAGAGCATCAGGCAATCCGCCCGCAACTCTATGGTGTGAGGGAGGGGGTGCTACGTGGGAAGTCTGCCAGCCACGGCAGCTGCCAGGTCCATATCAACCCAGTACAGCCAGGACCAGACACGGAGGATGTGGGGCTGGTCATCCCCAGAGCAGGACTGGGGGTGGCCAGCCCCAGGTCTGTCTGAAAACACCCAGTGTCTCGTGTGGCTGCATCCTTCTGTTCTTTCTTTCTTTCTTTCTTTTATAAATAGATTTGGCTTTTTCAGGGTCTGGCTAGGTGTTGTTTCCATTGGTGTTTCCCCCCCCCCCCCTTACTTTGCTTTTATTGGACTTTATAGATCTGTACAAAATATTACTCATGCATATCCAAACCCTCAGAAAATAAAATTTCTGATAATAATACTCTGACAGAAACCATCATATGCACAGTATTTTTCCTTCATTGTGTATCTAAATTATGTAATGCAAACCACACATGGGACCTCCTTTAGCACTCATAACAAACTTTTTGGTCAAGCAAATCTTCCACCAAAGTCAATGGGATACTGCTATATGATTTTCCTTGGGATAAATCAAGCTTTAAACAACAGCCATGGCAGGGACTGGATCAGAAGAATACCACCCAGGCACTCTGCTAGCCAATAACCTTCCCCATTAGAATGTTTATCAGTACTAGGGATACAGGGTTTTATTTATTTATTTATTTGTATTTATTAGCTGCCCCCTCATGCCTACAGCATCTCGGGGCAGCTTGCAAGACCAGAAACATAACAATAAAATTCAATAAAAACATTTAAAACCCCAACTTTTTTTTTTAAATCTCCCAATTTCACCCCAACTAACCCAGCCTCCCACCCCCCTCTCCGAAGGCCTGGGCAAACAGCCAGGTCTTGCAGGCCTGGCGAAAGATCAGCAGACCTGGGGCCAGGCAGGCTTCCTCCGGGAGGGAGTTCCAAAGTCGTAGCCTGTCCACCGAGAACGTCCTCTCCATTGTGGCCCCCCATTTTACCTGGAGGACCTCCAGAAAGGTGCCGCCAGTGGACCGAAGGGATCGCTCTGGGGCGCGGAAGGCAAGGCGGTCCCTGAGGTATGAGGAGCCGAGACCATGTAGGGCTTTATAAGTCAACACTAACACCTTGAATCTGGGTTGGTACGCTATAGGCAGCCAGTGCAGAGTGCGGAGCACAGGTGTTATATGCTCCCGCCGACCCATCCCTGGTAAGGAGACAGGCCGCCGCATTCTGCACTAGCTGCAGCCTCCGAACTAGTCTCAAGGGAAGCCCCACGTAGAGCATGTTACAGTAGTCTAGCCTCGAGGTGATGACGGTGTGGGTGAGGCTTTCACCAACCAGAACGGACATGGATCTAGTTCGCAGCTGGTGGCTCTAACAGACCCCAGGACATCCACCGCATCGGCTGGCGTCACTTCCTGAAACTTATCACAAGAAAGTAAACCAGACGGTGCCTCCATAACCTCGCACTCCTCACCCACTGCCTCCAACCCAGTGTCGAAGTTACTCTGGATCTGAGCGATCTTGTCTGCAAAGTAGGTGACAAACTCCTCACATCGGGCCTGGGACAAGTCCCCCTCCAGGCGAAGAGAGGCCGGACTGACCAGCCCCCGCACCACCTGGAACAGCTCCTCTGGACGTGACTTTGCAGATGCTATGAGGGCAGCAAAGAACTCTTTCTTTGCTGTCCTCACAGCCTCAACATAGGACCGTAAATGGGTCCTATGGAGAAGTCAGTCAGATTCAGAGCGAGTCCGACGCCAGCATCACTCTAGTCTCCTGCCTCTCTGTTTCATACACCGCAGCCCCCCAGTAAACCAAGGGGCCCTGCGGTGGCGAGACAGAGGCAGGGAACGTCTCAGAGCCACCCTGTCAATGGCCAGGTTCTTTGCACTCAGTAAACACCAAAACCTAGTTGTTGCAGATGGCCAGAAAGAAGACACTAACACAAAATTGGAGTTAACAAGGGGCCACAACTTTAATAGGAATTTGTCAGTTCAGAACATCAAGGCACCCCCACCACAAATAACAGTCCTGTCAGCCAACCCAACTAATGCTCAGGCCCATCGCAGGGCAGATAAACTCTGAGAGTAAGGCCACAGGAGATGTTATCCCTACACTGGGCAGCTTACCCCACATTAGCCTATGATGCAGCAGCAGACCGGCAACTAACAGGGGTTTGCCCACTTCTGCCCCAGGGCAGGCAGCTTGCTGCTATGCGATGCATCTACCAGAGAAGACTGGTGATGCATCACAAGCTACTGGGTGAAAACAAACAAGATGGGAGGAAGGCGGCTCCCTGGACCACCCCGGGGAGAGCCACTGAAGCCGCCACTCCTCAGGTTGGCAGGGAGGGAAGTTCACATGAGCAGCCTCTACCCAAGGAATCTGGGTGTGGGGGCTGCCATCACAGATCCCTCCACACCATGGGTCAGCCAAGGAGCTGTCCATAAGGTTCAGGATGCCTGAACCCCTGCTTCACAGCAGGACTGGGCTCATGGGAAGAACAGCCACCTAACAGCTGATGGGGGTGGTGGTGAAGGCGCACCCTCACCCAACTGGGGTGTTGACACCAAACAACTGATTTTGGGGGTGATCCTCCAGGTCCCTTGATCAGCTGTTTGGCAGCTGGGGTGGGTAGGCTCCGCTGGGCCCAATCCTCAGACCACGTCTCGAGGCAGGGCCTAACAGACAGGAGAACAACCGTTAGCCTGATTTAACTCAGATGGTCAGGCCTTTGCCCAGGGTGCCTCACTGACTGCCTCCAGCCCACTCATACCATGGCAGCCAGCTGCCCTCCCCGAAGTGGACATGGCCAAACATCTGGCGGTGCCCGAATTAATGAGCAGGTAACTTCCAGGCTAATGCAGGCTACTGTCTGATATGTTTTCACCCACTGTTGCCCCACCCAGATAAATGAGGATAACGAGCTGCCTCCTGTCTATTTAGCCTGTGCAGCCCTGCTGTGAGACAAGGTCTGAGGATCAGGCTCAGAGGAGCAGGTTCACCTTGACTGCCAAAGAGTTTTTCAGGGGAGAGGGGGTTGGAGGAGCATGCATGCTCTCCCAGTCCCCACCCACAAAACAGCTGATCGATGGGAGGGGGCCCTGAAGGAGCATGCATGCACTCCCTGCCAAATAGCCCTTCCCCTGATCAGCTGCTTAGTGGGCAGGGAGAACACATGAACACCCCTGGACCCCCTCCCCTGATCAGCTGTTTGGCAGGTGGGGAGATTGCACACATTTCTCGGTTTCCCCCATCAGCTGTCTAGCAGCAGTGGGAACAATCCTGCAGTGCAGCAGAAGTCTGGGAATCCAGCCCTCTGTGGCCGGCTCCTCAGCCCAACCCATGGCGTAGAGGTGCTGGTGACTGCTGGGCAGGTGTGTGTGTGTGTGTGTTGTCATTTAGGTAGTTTTAATTGTTTATAATTTATGATGTTTTATGTATTTTAATATTGTTTTATTTGTTGTGAGCTGCCCCGGGATGCCGTAGGCATGAGGGAGCGGCCAATAAATACATATAAATAAATAAATAAATATAAATATAAATATTTGGATAGCCCTTTCCACTGGCCCAAAGTGTTGTAGCTGCATTCACCCAGCCTCCCTAGGGCAGGCAAGGGATCAGGCCCGCCCTGTCCTCATGTGGCTTTACCCTGAGAGTCTAACCTCTGGCAGAGTCCACATTATTGTGAGTTTCCCAGGCAGTCATCCACTGCAACCTGAAATCACAGGTACCAGATGGCAAGGCCAGGACCACCTAGTCTGGGAAATGCTACAAGTTTGCTGCCCCACCCCAGGGTGGGAGATGGCCACAAAGGTGTTAGGCATGGGGCCTGTCCCACCACTATTTGGGCTAGTCCAGTAAGCTAAGACTCCTGCCCATTTGATGGCCGGGCAGCCCACACCCCATACCAAGCAACCATTGAACGGCACCACTTGCCAGCCAGCTTCTCACTAGATGCCTTTCCCATGGCTTAATGCTCATTACCTTATTCCTTTTCTTCTGAGTTGCTGGCAAGGGACACTAGGCATCAGTTACGGCCAACAAAACAAACAAAATAGGAGAGCTCCCACACGGCCCTCCACTTGACCGCTGCGAGGAAAGCAAACCCTTCCTCTTTCCCCACCATCGCCAATTAGGCAGGGTGGGAAAAATTCTTTCTTGGTCCCTCCAATGAGGTGACTAGCTAGACCCCATGGAAGGCCCCCAAACCCATAGTACACATAACTACCTATCAAAATAGGGAGGGAGGAGTTGCTGCTCCTCATGCTGTCGGACATTCTAATGACATCCAGCAACCTCCTTGGTGTTGAAATCAGGTATGCTCTGTTTTGTTCTCCTCCCCGCCCTTCATGCCTGAGAGAGAGGCAGGAGAGAAGAACCCCCTTCTTCTTTTCTCCTCCTTCCTTCTTTTCTAAATCCCCAGAAATCCCCCCATCAAAGGTGGAGGGGAAAGGGGGAAGAAGTCTTTGCACTGATGCAAGGTTCCAGGGAGAATATGGCCACAATTTGTTGGCCATAATTTTTTGTACCAACTTGCTTCAACTTGTCTGTTCATCTAGGGCAAGGGACAATCTAGCTATTTATGTCTCTGCCATGTTTTCTTGCTGTGGTAACACTAGGATCTTCTATGGTATTTTGTTTCTCATAGGATATGATGTGATGCGGCTAAATTGTTTACTTTATGTCTGCATTTCTGAATGATGAGTGTGTAATATATATACCCTTGTGGCCATTTTCCACCCTAGGGTTGGGAAGCAAATTCCTTGCATTTCCTAGACTAGGAAGACCTGGCTCTGCTATCTGGTACCTCTGATTTCAGGGTGCAGCGGATGGCTGTCTTAGTATAGCTGGGTTTACAAGAGGATTGGACACGTTTCTGGAGGTTAGGTCCATTAGCAGCTATTAGCTGGGTAGGTTTTGGGGAACTGTCGTAAGCTGGAAGTGAACAGGAAATGGATCATTCCATTGTGACCTGTTGGGTACTTCTTCCAAGTGAACAAGATTGGCCACTGTTGTCGACAGGTGCTGGGCTCCATGGACCTGACTGACACAGCAGTATGGCACTACTTACGTTCTTATGATGTAATCCCCATCTCTGCTGATAGGATGATTTTCTGCCTAGATAATACTGTGCTTATTTTGCCCCTTTTTGTTATTATGCTGGCAATATCTCTGCCCTAACTTGGTAACGTTCTATTTGTTCTGTATCTGCTTCAGCTTGCAGAGGTCATGTAATAGCTTCAGGGCTTATTGATAATCTTGCCAAAATTTTTGAGGAATCATGATAGAAATGATCTGAGCACTTACCTCCCTTAAACAATCTCTCAATTGGGAGGCTAGAATGTTGTAGAGATGCAAGAGCTGCTCTATCGTGAAGGCAAGCACACTGCTCCATTATAATCAGGGACCCATGTTCACTGCATTTTCCCCTATTGATAACAATGGGGAAATGCAGTGAACAGAGGTCCCTGATTATAATCACAAAAATTCTAGGGTTTATAAAATTGGAACCATACTTCCTAACGGTCTGGAATTTGGCATGTGCGAGCCTTTGGGGGAGATGTGATGAAATTTGGTGAAGATCAGTTAAAAGAGGATGGAATTATAGCAGGTTGAAATTTCTGGCAAAAGTGAAAAATCTTGCATTTTAAAACTTTTTCACTGATGGATATATTGCACGGAACACGATTAGCAAGTGATGAGTGTCCCGGAGATTGGATTGGATCTATATTTCTGACCTTTGTGTAGTTTTTTTTAAATTTGACCTAGGAACTCAAAGTTGTGATGTGGGAAA
Source organism: Sphenodon punctatus (assembly GCA_003113815.1). NCBI lineage: Eukaryota > Metazoa > Chordata > Lepidosauria > Sphenodontia > Sphenodontidae > Sphenodon > Sphenodon punctatus. The sequence goes on along the minus strand of QEPC01008874.1, from coordinate 7,559,365 downwards.
GTAACCCCCAACCCCCATGTCTGGACCAGTGAATTGGAGAGGTAGGCAATGGCATAGGAGGAGACAGACACTGAACTGGCTGGTAGAGTTTAAAGCAGACTTAAAGTGCATGGCATGGGAATAACTGGGGACATCAGGAGCCTGGGAAATGGAACAGTGACAATATTTTTGCACTGTGTGAATCTGTTGACTCCCAGCTTTCAAGGTGGGGTTTTCATGCCCTCTGAAATCCCTTCAATGCTCAGAAAAATGCAGCAAAGTGACACACACACACACACACACACACACACACACACTGCCGTGACTGGGTTAGAAAACCAGCTGGCAGAGTTAAAACCAGGAATGCATATCAACGCAGATACCTCTTGGACCTAATCGCCCTACGCACTCCTGCACGCGCCCTTTACAAATCATTTCTGAGTAGGTGACCTATTGCCCACTGTTGCCACCAACCCTCACACCTAGTTCCAGTGTTCCAGTGCAGCTGCTGCCTCTGGGAAGGGGACAGCTATTTATACCAGAATGTCATTTATCTGAACCACAGAAGCCGAGGATACTAGAAAGCCATTAGTCTATATCTGATCTGGATCACTCCTGCAAAACAGGGGGGGGGGAAATAAGCCAGCAGCTGCTTTGGCCCACATGCATCCAACCCTGGAGAAGGGATGAGGGAGTGGAATCTGGCCCTGAACAAACACACTTGTAGTGGCCAGGGCAGGGACAGGAGGACCATCGGCATGGGGGAGGGAGGGAACCAGAGTGCTCCGATGGTGCTATCGGCGTTTCACAGTTTGCACTCTGCTTGCATGCTGGGTTTGGAATGCTTGAAGCCATGTAGCCTCCCCTGCCCACTCTTCCTGCTGTCTGGCCCCTACCACATGTCATGCTCTTCCCCAGTGTCCACCCACTCCTGCTTGTTGTGCTTCTCTTCTGTATGCTCCACCCGAGCAAATGCTGCCTCCCTCCTGCAGGACTCCTTCTGTGCCCACTCCTTCTGTACAGTGACTTGGAAAATTGGAATTACAAGGGACCTGCTACTGACTTCACCAGGACCCAGATTTAATACTGACACTAGTTCTGGTAAGAACTTTTGTACCACCGTCAAGAAGACCATAATGTCTGATTTGATAATGGAGTCACTGCCTTTTCCCATTTCTCAGCATTTATTTGTATTATTTAGTTGGGGGGGGGGATAAATTTCCAATTTGCCATCCATGTAGAGTAGCTTTTTCTCTATAGCAGTAATTCTTAGTAGAACTAGTTGGAAAAATTCCATCAAACTAAGCAAGGTCTCTTTCCCTCTTTCCATGGAAGTTTGGCGTCTTAACCAGAACAGACCTTCTAAATCCCCATTGACCTTGATCAATCTTAAAGGATGTGGTCTACTACACAGATGGTGACCTGAAGTTCTCCTAAAACATGCCAGTACCTCTTTACTATGGCTGTTTTTAGATGAGATGCTACCATGCAGATCCATCCATCCTACATACATCCGAACGCCCATCTGAAGGTGGCATTTGGGTGTGTGCGCTCCTGTGACCCATGCACCACCCCACCCATGACCACTCCTGGATCAGCAGAGAAAATTCGGGCTGCTCAGTGCAGGGGCAGGTGAACCTAAGCTTGGGGAGGGCCCCACACACATCCCTGGCCCATGGAACCAAGCTGCAAACCCACCCAGGGGACAGGTCTACCAACACCATGGAGCAAAGGCACCACCATGGCCAGAGCAGCACAATGGCTGCTCGCGAATCAATTGGATCCCCCCCCCAACCGTCCCACCCACAGCCCAACCAGGAGACCATCCCAGTCACAGGCCCCAGCCATGCAGGTCACACCCCACACAGGCCCTACATCCAAGGGTATATGCCCTGGGCACAGGAAGAGACCAGGGCCATCAGTCGCATGTGGGGGGAGGCCAAAACACAACAGAAATGTGTGAGATGTCACCAAAATTAATCGGTATATCAAGACATCGCCAAGGAGATGGCACAGCTGGGGTACAATAGGGGCATGTCCCAGTGTCGGCAGCAGGCAAAGGACTGGAGGAGTGGATACAAGGTGGTCCATGAGAACAACCTCCTATACGGCCATGCCAGGAGCACAGAACTGTTCTCGAAGGAGCCGGACAGGTTCCTTCACTGCCTCATCTCCCTTTACAGTGTGGAGTGGAGTGGAGCCAGGACCAGCAGCTCCTGCTGGAGATTTGCTGGCACCTGCACAAGCTGTCCCATGCCAGATGGAGTTGGGCCCCAGGCAGGTGTCCATGATTACCGTGTTGAAGAATCCAGTTCCCCCATTCCGTTGTGGTATGGTGAATAAAACAGTTACATATTACTTCCTAACGTACTGTCCAAGTGTGTTTCCCCTGAGTTTGTTCCCCTCTCCTCAGCTGGGGATGGGGTTCTGCTGTCTATCCCTGTGGCTGCAGGGCCCCCACCTAATGCAGCTAGGTGTTCCCGCATCATGGAGGGTCCACAGTTACTGTCTGAGATAAGGTTGCTTAAGAGACACCTCCCAGCATTCCTGTGTGTGGGTGCGTAGTTCCATTATCTGGCGGCCTTGGGGCACAGCTGCATCTGGTTGCAGGCACCCTAGCCAGTTTATATTTGCCTGTCATGTCTACAGGACTGTCATTGCTTGCTGTGGGTGTTACATGTCAGACATTAGGGATGTACGAACGTGGTTCGGACATTCGGGGTTCGGCCCGAATTCAGCCAGTTCAGACGGCCGAATCGAACGGCCGAACCAAACATCCAAAGCCCTGAACAGTTCGGGCGCGTTCGGATGAGTTCAGGCGCGTTCAGGTGGGGAAAACCTGGCTGGCAGGCCCAAGGATGGGGGGCAACTGAGGAGCAGACTTCCTGGCCCCAGGGGTGGAGAGAGGCTTGGACTAGCAGCCAGTCTGCCTGCCCAATCACCATCCCTCTTTTCATTCTGAGCTAGCCACTGATCCTGTCAGCAGGTGTTTTCAGAAGTCTCCCTCTCCCAGCAATTTGTGGTCCTCCCAATCCATTGCCATCCTCCTCCTATTTCACTCATTTCCACACATTTACCTCCATAGTTTCATTTATTTAGATTAGATTAGATAGATTTAGGTGTTATTTTTATTTTTTACCCCTCCCTGTGTTCTTTCTCCTCCCCTCCATTGAATCCTTCCCTCCTCCCTGTAGATATTCCATCCCTGATTCCCTTCCCCTGTTTTTGGATTTATTTAGAGTAGGATTAGGTTAATTTAGGTTCCACTTCNCCCCCCCATCCCTGTGTATATAGAGAGATTAGATAGTTACTATAGATAGATAGTTGTAGGAGTTAGCTTAGTTATAGAGATAGAAAGAGATAGTGTGTGTAGTGATTCAGTTTTGTAGGACTAGGTCTTTGTAGATATTAGATAATATTCCATTATTTCCATAGGTTTTAGAATAGTTAATGGCAGAGTTAGTGTAGATATATATAATATTAGATTACAAATTTGAATAAATAAATGTAAAAAATTATAAAATCTTCCTCTGCATTCTTTGGGTGGGAGAAATGGAGAAGGGAAGCAGGAGAGGCTGGCCTGCTGCCCATAAGGCGGGCAATGGGGCACGTGGCAGAGGTGGCAGGGGCCATGCCAGCAGAGTGGCAGGCATCAGAAGCAGCCTCATCACCACACCCCAAACTGCACAGGCCTGATTTTGGCAATCAGGCTTCAGAGGCTCCCAGTAGTGGCATTAGGGGTGTGGTTTGGCATCGCCTCCTGCCAGCGTCGTCCACTGCCACTCAGGGCACTGGAAGGCCTGCAGTCCAGGACGCTGTGGCTGTCTCTGCTGCGGCTGCAGGAGCAAGTGCAGATGCTTCGGGGTTGGATGTTGATCATGGGCCACCAGTGTCCCCCATTATTGATGTGATCCCCAGCAGTCCAGGGCTGGTGGATCCCACCCCGGCTGCTAGAGGCAGGGCCCGATCCCCGGGCAATGGCAGTAGGGAGAGGAGCAACAGCAGAAGTAGCAGCAACAGCTATAGGGGGCACAGGGAGAGTGACAGCAGCATGGGTAGTCAATCAGCCGCAGGATCCCAGTACTCCCCTTCACGGGACCTATCTCAGATTGGCGACAGCGAGGCAGACATTAGTCCTGTGGCGGAGATGTCTGGTGCTGAGGTGATGGCTGTCCCTCTAAGACCTGTGTCACCACCATGTTCTGCTCCTCCCATCAGCGCTGTCAGTGATGCATCACCCGGTGTAAGCCAGAAGGCAGGAGGGGGCAAAAAGTCCTCCGTATGGGCACATTTTAAGTTGATGCGGGCGGATGATCCCAGGGAGGTGCCATGCAGTTTGTGCCAGAAGGTGGTGAAGTATGGGCAGGTGCTCACCAACCTTGGCACAACTGCCATAGCGAGGCACCTGAAGGCATGCCACAGCACTGTGCTGCTAAGCAGGCAGGCAGGGGCAGTGGACGCCAGCGGGTTCCCGACTGCAGCGGCCAGTTGTCCACTTCCATCAGCAGGCAAGCATCCTCGAGCAGCTATCTCTAACAGCAGGAGTGCCGATATTGCTTCTGGGGGGAGCAGCAGCAGCGTCAGTGCACCATGGAGGAACTGGGGTGGGGACAGCTGCCAAGTCCATCAGCAGCTGCAGGACGTGGAGGGCGGCGTGGCTTTCAACTGAAAGCCACGTGCATGTTGGGGAAAATGATCGTGCTTGATGGGCAGCCCTTCTTGGTGGTCAGGGACATGGGGTTTAGGCACCTGATTGGCTTCCTGGCCCCCAGTTTAAGCTGCCCTCATGCACCACCCTGAGTCGGCAGGTGGTGCCAGCCTTGTACCGGGCTTTAAAGGAGTGGGTGAGGGAGCAGCTGGCAGGGGCTGGGGGTGTCACCGTCCACTTCACCACTGACCTGTGGTCGAGCAGGAATGTGCACTGGTGGCAGGAGTCACCCGGAGGCAGCATTTGTCAGTGGCAGAAGGGGTCCCAAAGCAGGGTATAGGTGGGCCCTGCTTCAGGCGGAAGTAATGGATGGTCCCAACACCGCTTGGACCATCAAGGCAGCCCTGACCGCCATGGTGAGGGAGTGGGTGATGCCATGTGCGCCCTTCACCAAGGGGTGCATGGTGACCGACAACGCAGCCAACATATTGAGGACAGTTCACAAGGGGGGGTTCACCAGCATCCCTTGCGCTGCACACACCCTTCACCTGGTGGTCAGGGACGCTCTGGGCTTGGGGGAGAAGGGGATTGGGGTAGGCACCCTTAGCTCCCTGATCGAGTGGGGGAGGAAGCTGGCCAGTTTTTTTAACCAGAGCGTGAAGGACAGCGACCACCTCTGGGCAAAGCAGGAAGAGCAAGGCTCCCCAGTGCAGCAGCTGGTGCAGGATATGCCCAACAGGTGGAATTCAATGTTCCTGATGCTCAAGTGGCTTCTCAAGCAGAAAGTCGCCTTGCATCAGGTTCAAGTGGTGACAGACAGCGGGGCACCTCCAGGGTACAATGAGACTGAATGGGAGATCCTGGCTCACACAGTCTTTGTGCTGAGACCATTCCTGGCCATGACGGAGACCATCAGCTCCTCCATGGTCATGCTCAGCCAGGTGACCCCTCTAGTCCAGAGTCTCCTCAGGAGGCTGGAGGAGATTTTCCAGGGGCAGGATTGTGGCCCTCAAGGCAAGAAACCGGCGGCTGAGGTGGTTGCCCTGGTGCGGCAGCTGAAGGCAGGACTGAAGGTGCGGTTCGATGAGCTCCTGCAGCGGGAGGAATATGTCTTTGTAACCATGCTGGACCCCAGGGTCAAGGGCAGCGTGGCACACCAGACACCACTCTATGGCCACTGGAAGGGTGAGCTGGTGGAGAGGGTCCGGCAGACAGACAGGGCTTTTGACAGTGTGCAGCAGCAGAAGCAGGACGCGCCTGGGGATGGTGAGAGTGGGAGCAGCCACCCCTTTCAGCCGGCAGAGTCTATCCCTGCCCCCAGCCCTAGCAGTAGCAGCACCAGCATCAGGCTGAGAAGCAGCAGCACCCCTATTGCGAGCAGCAGCAGCTCCTATGTGTAGGCCACTCTGGCGAGCACAGCAGGGCAGGCAGAGTGGCTGAGGGCAGTGGTGGAGGTGGTTCCCAAGCAGAGCTACGTGAGGGAGTACAACAGTGCCTCAGCAGCAGTGGAGAGCTACCTGAAGGAGGAGCCGTGCATCAATCACAGCAGGGAGCCCTTGGCCTACTGGGCCGGGAAGACAAACGTATGGCCGGTCCTGTCCAAAGTGGCCAAGGGTCTGTTGTCATGGCCACCACCGAGTGTCCCCAGCAAGTGGGTGTTCTCTATGGTGGGGTTTGCCGCACCGCCTGAGACTCAGGGCCAAGTTGGTGGAGCAGTTGCTGTTCCTTAAGGTGAACCTTCCGTTGCTGGGATTCCCTGAGCTGCCCCTGGACATGGATTGATGGTGCAGTGGCACAAGCCATTCCATGTCAGGGGCAGTTCTGGGATGGGACTCCTCCTCAATCTGGGCTGCTGCTGCTGAGGTGCTGTCCCTCCCTCCCAATGCCTGGAGCCCGCCCTGCCTCTCTCTCTCTCACTAGATGATCTCGGCCCACCTATCTGACTGGCTCTCTCTCGCGCTGCACAGTCTTTGCCAGCCTATCTGAGTGTCCTGCCAAGGTGCCAGCCTGCCTTCCCTATTGCCTCTCATGTCATGCTGCCTGTCTGCACGCCCGCCCAGGTTGCCAAGATCAAAGCCTGCCTCAGCTTGCCTTCCAATGCTCATGCCATGCTGCCTGTCTGCCTGCCCAGGTTGCCAAGATCAAACTCTACCTCAGTCTGCCTTCCAATGCTCATGCCACGCTGCCTGTCTGCCCACCCAGGTTGCCAAAATCAAACCCTGCCTCAGCTTGCCTTCCAATGCTCATGCCATGCTGCCTGTCTGCCTGCCCAGGTTGCCAAGATCAAACCCTGCCTCAGTCTGCCTTCCGATGCGCATGCCAAAGTGCCTGTCTGCCCGCCCATCTGGGCTAGTCCCTCTGGCCCTTTTCGCTTCCCCTGTACATTTTACCGGGTTCCAATGAAGCACTCCAGAATACTGGCCTGACTCACCACTATCACGGAGCTGGGAGGTCCTTCTCTCTTTAGGCTGTCCTCCCCCTGCCCCCTCTCGCCCTTGTCCTTTGCCCATGTAATCAGAAAAACTCACCCTGTGATCAGGGAGCTCCTGGTGGCTCATTCCCCAGCGACGTCTCTCTTTCACTTCCCTGCCCAGCCGTAGCACAGAGACCCCTCTCGGGCCACCCATAGCTTGGGAGGTTTCACAGCGAGGTTATGTTAAAAGGATTAGGTTCATCTGGGCTCTCACCCAGATAGAGTATCCCTACTTAGGAACCCCAAAAGGCCAAATTAACACATGCAAGCATGCTAGGCTTGATTACTATGAATATATTACATGCAAATATGCATAAGACTCAGGCTGTTGATCAAAGCAGTGCGAAGTCATAAAACAAATCCAAACCAACACATTCTAATTGCACTGAGGTTCCCTGCCTGACCTCTTACCTTAAGGCTCAGTCCAGATTGGGTCAGTGCTTCTCGGTCTGGTGTTGGGACCGGGCTCGGTCCTTGGAGGTGGCTTGGAAGGTCTCTAGTTCATGGTTGTGCAGCCTCTCCTGCAAACTGTTTGCTCCTCGCTGGTCAATATGGAAGAGAGAGTTCTTTTTTCCTTCTTCACCTCCTTAGGTCGCCTCCTCCCAAGTTTCTCTATTGTTATTTTAATGTCCTTGTAGGTGAGTTGCAATCCCCCCCGCCCCCTTAGCAGTTACCTGGGCAGCTAATGGCTTGTTTTGCCTGACAATGGGTCTTCTGTCTCCAAACCCGTGTGGTTGGTGTCCCCCACCCCCAGCCCTCCAGGCTGGAGCTCACAATCTTAGCTTCTTAACTTTACAGTTGTAATATTCTTCTGTACCAGTCACCCCAATGACCCCCAGATTCTGCATTGCCCCATGTCCCTCCATGTCACAGGTTGCTAACCTCAAACCCTGCCTCAGCCTGCCTTCTGATGCTCATGCCACGCTGCCTGTATGTCCGCCCTGGTTGCCAAGCTCAAACCCTGACTCAGTCTGCCTTCTGCTCATGCCAAAGTGCCTGTCTGCCTGCCCTGTGGGCAAAGATGAAGTCCTGCCCCCAGACTACCTGCCTCTCATGCCAAGGTGCCTGTCTGCCTGCCCTGGCAACCCCGGGTGATGTGCCCCACTGGCCTGGAAATCCCACTGCTGCTATCTGCTGGTCCATGGGTGCTCTGCCCTGGCAAATCCAAAGGTGCCCACGCAATCCTGATGCTGCCATCTGTTGCTGTATGAGAGCTCTTCCATGGAAAATCCTACCATCCTGGCTCCATGGGTGCTGCACATAGGTAAATCCTGCTGCTGCCATCTCTGCTGTTCCATGGGTTCTGTGCCCTGGCAATCCAGTGTCTGTTGCTGATGCCGCCTCTGCAGTGCCACAGGCTCTGTGCCCTGGCTATCCAATCTATGCTGATGATGATGCCACATCTGCTGTGCCACAGCTACTGTGCCCTGGCAATCCAATACCTACTGCTGCCAATGCTGCCCCTGCTGTGCCATGGGTTCTGCTACCGGGCAATCCAATGTCTGCTGCTGCTGCCAATGCTGCCTCTGCTGTCTGTACCATGGGTTCTGTGCCCCAACAATTGAATGTCTGCTGCTGCTGCCAATGCCACCTCTGCTGTGCCACAGGTACTGTGCCCGGGCAATCCAATGTCTGCCACTGCTGCCAATGCTGCCTCTGCTGTGCCACGGGTTCTGAGACCGAGCAATCCAATTTCTGCTGCTGCTGCCAATGCTGCCTCTGCTGTCTGTGCCATGGGTTCTGTGCCCCAGCAACCCAATGTCTGCTTCTGCTGCCTCTGCTGTGCCATGGGTTCTGTGCTCGGGAAATCCAATGTCTGCTGCTGCTGCCAATGCTGCCTCTGCTGTGCTATGGGTATTGTGCCCCAGCAATCCAATGTCTGCTGCTCCTGCTTCTACTTCTTCTGCCTCTGCTGTGACATGGGTACTGTGCCCCGGCAATCCAATGTCTGCTACTGGGTGGCTACGTGATTCACCACCTTGCAAGGATTGACCAATTTGCAGAAGAGCTTGTTCAGATCCAGCGAGTAGGATGCAAGTCTGCAATGCCCATCCAAGTAGGGGTGCCAGCCACCAAGCCCTGGCCAGGCCTCTCCCGCTGCTCCACCGATCCCTGAAAGCCTGCAATGCCCGGCCAAGTAGGGGTTCCAGCCACCAAGCCCTGGCCGGGCCTCTGCCCCTGCTCCGCGGATGCCTGGCAGCCTACAAAAACTGGCCAAGTAGGGGTGCCAGCCACCAAGCCCAGGCGGGGCCTCTGCCACTGCTCCGCCGATGCCTGGCAGCCTACAACGCCCGACCAAGTAGGTGTGCCAGCCACCAAGCCTTGGATGGGCCTCTGCTGCTGCTCCGCTGATGTCTAGCAGCGTGCAATGCCTGGCCAATGATGGGTGCCAGATGCAGTTACTATGCCCTGGCAATCCAGTGTCTGCTGCTGCTGCTGCTTCTGCTGCTTCTGCTGCTGCAGCTGCTGCACCTGCTGCTGCACCATGGGTACTGTGGCCTGGCAATATAATTTCTTCTGCTGCTGAGGCTGCAACTTCTGTGCCATGGGTACTGTGCCCTGGCAATCGAATGTCCACTGCTCCTGCTTCTGCTGATGCCACCTCTGCTGTGCCATGGGCTCTGTGCCCTGGCAATCCAATGTCTGCTGCTGGTGGTGGTACTACACATCAGCCATTTGCTCCTCACTCTTGTAGATGGGCATAGCTCAGATGAGTGCACTAGCAGGTGTGGGCTGGGTATCCATGAGATTCACCACCGGACAAGGCTTGCCCAATTTGCAGTAGAGCTTCTTGAGCTCGGTTGAGTACGATGCCAGCCTGAAATGCCCAGGCAAGTAGGGGTGCCAGCCACCAAGCCCTGGCCAAGCCTCTGCCACTACTCCACCAATGCCTGGCAGCCTGCAACGCCCAGGAGAGTAGGGGTGCCATCCACCAAGTCCTGGCCGGGCCTCTGCCGTTGCTCCGCCAATGCCTGGCAGCCTGCAACGCCTGGCCAAGTAGGGGTGCCAGCCACCAAGCCCTCGCCAGGTCTTTGCCGCTGCTCCGCCAATGCTTGGCAGCCTGCAACACCTGGCCAAGTAGGGGTGACAGCCACTAAGCCCTCGCCAGGCCTCTGCCACTGCTCCACCGATGCCTGGCAGCCTGCAACACCCAGTCGAGTAGCAGTGCCAGCCACCAAGCCCTGGCCGGTTCTCTACTACTGTTCCACCAATGCAAGTAACAAGTAACAAAAGTAATTGCCCTCCTGCATTCCAATTCATTCTGAGCTAGCCACTGATCCAGTCAGCAGGCGTTTTCAGAACTCTCTCTCTCCCCCAGCAGTTTGTGTTCCTCCCAATCCATTGTCATCCTCCTCCTATTTCACCCATTTCCACACATTTACCTCCATATTTTCATTTATTTAGATTAGATTAGATTAGATTAGATTAGATATATTTAGGTGTTATACCCGGCATCAAGAAGCAGCCACTCCAGATCCAAATCCACCATCAGGGTTCTGGGGCCTACATTACAGGCAGGGAGGGCTGTCCATCCATGTCAGCCAGAGACTGCCAGTCCAGCCCCAGGACCCACCATCAGGGTTCTGGGGCCATCATTCCACTCACAGGGAGCTGTCATTCGACCGCATCAAGAAACAGCCAGTCACTCCATCCCCAGGACCCACCATCAGGGTTCTGGGGCCTACATTACAGGCAGGGAGGACTGTCATTCAACTTCATCAAGAAGCTGCCACTCTAGTCCCAGGACCCACCATCGAGGTTTTGGGATTGTCATTCCACTCACAGGGAGCTGTCATTCCACCGCATCAATGGTGGTGATGGTCATGACGGAGGTGATGGTGGTGGGTAGGATAAGGGAGGTGCCAGCCCCTCTGGTGGGGGGGTGGTCTTCCCTCCCATAGCCCAGCAGGTTCAGAGTCTGGGGGTGGTTTTGGATCTGGGCCTCCGTCTGGATCGGCAGGTGGAGGCGGTGGTTTTGGGATTGTCATTCCACTCACAGGGAGCTGTCATTCCACCGCATCAATGGTGGTGATGGTCATGACGGAGGTGATGGTGGTGGGTAGGATAAGGGAGGTGCCAGCCCCTCTGGTGGGGGGGTGGTCTTCCCTCCCATAGCCCAGCAGGTTCAGAGTCTGGGGGTGGTTTTGGATCTGGGCCTCCGTCTGGATCGGCAGGTGGAGGCGGTGGCTAAAGCCACCTTTCACCAGCTGTATCTGGTACGGAGGCTGCGCCCATACATTTCCGGGCCTGACCTGGCCACTCTTATTCACGCCTTCATCACCTCGAGGCTAGACTACTGCAACACGCTCTATGTGGGGCTTCCCTTGGTTCTGGTTCGGAGGCTGCAGCTGGTGCAGAATGTGGTGGCCTATCTCCTTACAGGGACGAGGTGGCGGGAGCATATAACACCTGTGCTCTGCACTCTGCACTGGCTGCCTATAGAGTACCAAGCCAGAGTCAAGGTGCTGGTGTTGATCTATAAAGTCCTATATGGTCTTGGCCCCTCATACCTTGGGAACTGCCTCGCCTTCTGCGCCTCAGGGCGATCCCTGCGGTCTGCTGGGGGTGCCTTCCTGGTGATCCCCCATGTTAAACAGGGGGCCACAATGGAGAGGGCGTTCTTCATTGGGGTGGCCAATAAATATAAATAAATAAATAAATAAATAAATCAAGAAACAGCCAGTCACTCCAGCCCCAGGACCCACCATCAGGGTTCTGGGGCCTACATTACAGGCAGGGAGGGTTGTCATTCCACTTCATCCAGAAGCTGCCACTCTAGTCCCAAGACCTACCATCAGGGTTCTGGGACCATCATTCCACTCACAAGGAGCCATCATACCACTGCATCAGGAAACAGACAGCCTCTCCATCCCCAGGACCCACCATCAGGGTTCTGGGGCCGTCATTCTGCTCATCAAGAGTTGTCATTCCACCGCATCAAGAAACAGACAGCCACTCCAGCCCCAGGACCCACCAGCAGGGCTCTGGGGACTATGTTACAGACAGGGAGGACTGTCATTCCATTTCATCCAGAAGCTGCCACTCTAGTCCCAGGACCCACCGTCAGGTTCTGGGGCTGTCATTCTGCTCACAGGGAGCTGTCATTCCACCGCTTCAAGAAGCAGCCACTCCAGTCCCAGGACCTATCATCAGGGTTCTGGAGTCTACATTACAGGCAGGGAGGGCTGTCCATCCATGTCATCCAGAAGGATTAGGGGTGCTGCTGCTGCTAAGCCTTTTCTGGTGCTGCTACTGCTAGGGCTGGGGGCAGGGATAGACTCCACAGAATGAAAGCGGTGGCTGCTCCCTCCCCCACCATCCACAGGTGCATCCTGCTGCTCCTGTCATGCACTCTCCAGAGTCCTCTCTGCCTACCGAATCCTCTCCACCAGCTCACCCTTCCAGTGGCCGTAGAGCAGTGTCTTGCATGCCACGCTGCCCTTGACCCTGGGGTCCAGCATGGTTACCAACACATATTCCTCCCACTGCAGGAGCTCATCGAACAGCACCTTCAGCCCTGCCTTCAGGTGCCACACCAGGGCAACTGCCTCAGCCACCAGCTTCTTGCCCTGAGGGCCACAATCCAGCCCCTGGAGACTCTCCTCCAGCCTTCTGCAGAGACTCTGGACCAGAGGAGTCACCTGGCTGATGGTGGCCATGGAGGAGCTGATGGTCTCTGTGACGGCCAAGAACGGTCTCAGAACAAACACCATGTGAGCCAGGATCTCCCATTCCACCCCATTGTACCCTGGAGTTGCCCCACTGTCTGTCACGAGTTGAACTTGATGCAAGGCTCGAGAAGCTGCTCGAGCATCGGGAACATGGAATTCCACTTGGTGAACACATCTACCACCAGCTGGTGCACTGGGGAGCCTTGCTCGGCCTGCTTCACCCGGAGGAGGTCGCTGCCCTTCATGCTCCGGATAAAAAAAAAGGCCAGCTTCCTCCCCCACTCGATCAGGGTGCTAAGGGTGCCTGCCCCAATCCCCTTCTCCCCCAAGCCCAGAGCATCCCTGACCACCAGGTGAAGGGTGTGTGTGGCACAAGGGATGCTGGTAAAGCCCTCTTGCAGACTGCCCTCCATATATTGGCCGCACAGTGCATCATCATGC
>QEPC01008874.1:7522780-7545845 GCA_003113815.1 Sphenodon punctatus | reverse complement strand
CAGGTGGAGGCGGTGGCTAAAGCCACCTTTCACCAGCTGTATCTGGTACGGAGGCTGCGCCCATACATTTCCGGGCCTGACCTGGCCACTCTTATTCACGCCTTCATCACCTCGAGGCTAGACTACTGCAACACGCTCTATGTGGGGCTTCCCTTGGTTCTGGTTCGGAGGCTGCAGCTGGTGCAGAATGTGGTGGCCTATCTCCTTACAGGGACGAGGTGGCGGGAGCATATAACACCTGTGCTCTGCACTCTGCACTGGCTGCCTATAGAGTACCAAGCCAGAGTCAAGGTGCTGGTGTTGATCTATAAAGTCCTATATGGTCTTGGCCCCTCATACCTTGGGAACTGCCTCGCCTTCTGCGCCTCAGGGCGATCCCTGCGGTCTGCTGGGGGTGCCTTCCTGGTGATCCCCCATGTTAAACAGGGGGCCACAATGGAGAGGGCGTTCTTCATTGGGGTGGCCAATAAATATAAATAAATAAATAAATAAATAAATCAAGAAACAGCCAGTCACTCCAGCCCCAGGACCCACCATCAGGGTTCTGGGGCCTACATTACAGGCAGGGAGGGTTGTCATTCCACTTCATCCAGAAGCTGCCACTCTAGTCCCAAGACCTACCATCAGGGTTCTGGGACCATCATTCCACTCACAAGGAGCCATCATACCACTGCATCAGGAAACAGACAGCCTCTCCATCCCCAGGACCCACCATCAGGGTTCTGGGGCCGTCATTCTGCTCATCAAGAGTTGTCATTCCACCGCATCAAGAAACAGACAGCCACTCCAGCCCCAGGACCCACCAGCAGGGCTCTGGGGACTATGTTACAGACAGGGAGGACTGTCATTCCATTTCATCCAGAAGCTGCCACTCTAGTCCCAGGACCCACCGTCAGGTTCTGGGGCTGTCATTCTGCTCACAGGGAGCTGTCATTCCACCGCTTCAAGAAGCAGCCACTCCAGTCCCAGGACCTATCATCAGGGTTCTGGAGTCTACATTACAGGCAGGGAGGGCTGTCCATCCATGTCATCCAGAAGCTGCCACTCTAGTCCCAGGACCCACCATCAGGGTTCTGGGTCCTTCATTCCGCTCACAGGGAGCTGTCATTCCATGGCATCAAGAAGCAGCCACTCCAGCCCCAGGACCCACCATCAGGGTTCTAAGGCATGGAGGGCTGTCCATCCACATCATCCAGAAGCAATAGGGGTGCTGCTACTGCTCAGCCAGCTGCTGCTGCTGCTACTGCTAAGGGCAGAGATAGACCCCGCCGGCTGAAAGGGGTGGCTGCTCCCACTCCCACCATCCTCAGGGGCATCCTGCTGCTGCTGCCATGCAAAGATAGTGTGAGCCAGGATCTCCCATTCTGCCCCATTTTACCCTGGAGGTGCTCCGCTGTTCATCACCAGTTGAACCTGATGCAAGACTCGAGAAGCCACTCAAGCATCAGGAATGTGGAGTTCCACCTGGTGGACACATCCTGCACCAGCTGGTGCACTGGGGAGCCTTGCTCTGCCTGCTTCACCTGGAGGAGGTCGCTGCCCTTCACGCTCCAGTTAACTAAACTGGCCAGCTTCCTCCCCTGCTTGATCAGGGAGCTAAGGATGCCTGCCTCAATCCCCATCTCCTCCAAGCCCAGAGAATCCCTGACCACCAGGTGAAGGGTGTGTGTGGCACAAGGAATGCTGGTGAAGCCCCCCTAATGGACTGCCCTCTATATGTTGGCCGCGTTGTGCATCACCACGCATCACTTGGTGAAGGGCGCACCTGGCATGACCCACTCCCTCAACATGGCGGTGTTCTCTATGGCATGGGACATTTGTTCACCGCACCACCAGAGACTGGGGGCCAAATTGGTGGAGCAGTTGCTTTTCATCAAGATCAACCTTCCGCTGCTGGGATTCCCCGAGATGCCCCTGGACATGAATTGATGGTGCAATGGGACACGCCATCCAATGCCAGGGGCAGACTTGGGACCGGGCTCCTCCTCAATTTTGGCTGCTGTTGCTGAGGTGCTGTCCCTTCCTCCAAGTACCTGGCGCCCGCCCTGCCTCTCTCTCTCTCTCTCTCTCTCTCTCCTCTCACACACACACACACACACTCACTCACACTCACTAGATGGCCTCGGCCAGCCTATCTGACTGACCTCATGACGCCAGGTGGCACTGGGAAGCTGTAAGCCTCGCAGCCGGCCTCTAGCTAGACGATCTCGGCCCACCTGTCTGACTGGCTCTCTCACTGCAGTCTTCGCCAGCCTATCTGAGTGCCCTGCCAAGGTCCCAGCCTGCCTTCCCTACTGCCTCTCATGCCACGCTGCCTGTCTGCCCACCCGCCCAGGTTGCCAAGTTCAAAGCCTGCCTCAGCCTGCCTTCCAATGTTCATGCCACGCTACCTGTCTGCTGCTGATGCCACTGATGCCTCTGCTGTGCCATGGGTTCTGCTACCGGGCAATCCAATGTCTGCCACTGCTCCACTGATGCCTGGCAGTCTGCAATGCCCGACCAAGTAGGGGTGTCAGGCCAGCCACCAAGCCCCAACCCTTCCCGGCCTCTGCTGCTGCCGCTGGGTCTCAGATGACCAGCCATGGTGCCACGGGCACTCCCAGGGGCCAAGCGCTGAGCCTGTCTGCCTGGGCAACCCCGGGTGCCAAACCCCAAGCCTTCCTAGTCTGTGCTGCTGCTGCTGCTGCTGCTGTATCTCTGATGGCCTGCCATGCCCTCACAGGCACCCCTGGAGCACCCCAACCCTCCAGACGGCTGAACTTTCTGAATGTTTGGGGGCGGTCCAAACTCCACGAGACCAAACCCATGAACCCGAACTGAGATTTTGGACCTAACAGCCAAAGAGCCGAACCCCGTTCTGTTCGCACATTCCTATCAGATATATCCTGTGCGGTGGGGCAGGTACAATGGTGTGGGGTGTCTGTGCAATGCTGACCTTGGGTGAACTGTGGCATAGGGATGATGTACAACAGCTGTTGGCCAACCCCTTGTCCACGCATGATACTTATGACTTTATGTCACAAAGCCTATTGCTCCTAGGACATCATGTGTGCAGCTGTGATTCCCAGCTGAGGATGAGCGAGTTGGGGTTCCATGTTCTGGGGTCTACTGGGGATGGGCCACTAATGGGAATGCTGCTACTATGGGAGGCAAGTGAGACCGTTGCTTTGCGGGAGATTGGTAGCCTCACGGAGTTTCACCTGAGCCTTTTGGAGGGCAGTGGCCTCCCTCCCCATCACCTTCGCAACCATCCTGATGTATGCCAGGGTTTACCAGTGACAGTGGGATGAGTGCCACCATGATTGCATGCATGAGCTTCAGTTGTTCATGCCCCCGGCTGTAGGTCCCTACTTGACTGGAGCCTACTGTGGTGAAGATGGCTGTCCTGTACAAGGTCTGGACCAAGCTGGAAGTTCAGCTCGCTCTGGGCAGCATGGCTGAACTTCAGGGTCAATTGACATATATGGGCACAAGGCTACCAAAGAGGGATGTTTGCATGGGCAGTGTATGTGGAGGGTGCGTCTTTCCCAGCTCCAGCCCCTCTCCCCCTGTTGCCATGACCTGGCTTTAGAACAATGCTCAGTGACTGTGGACCCCCTCCATCTCCCGTGTTCCTGTGTGCGGGGGTCATGCGTATGTGTGTGTCTGCCTGCTTGACTTTGCCCTTGGACTGCGCTGTCCTGGTCCCTCTGCTGCAACTGCCTCCCTACCCCCACCCCCCAAACGTGCTGTGAGCCACCTGGGAGTCTGTCACCCAACAGGGGGTGAGAATTGCCATGCTATATGTTTGGCCATTGTAGAACCCTGAATGGCCATGACTTGTTTAATGGATCATTATGTCCTCTGTATTTGATTAAAGCACATGGCATTGTACTCTTGACTTGAGTATGGGCAAAGGGCACAATTAGGCAAAGAAAACCTGCCTGTGGGCTTGGGAAAGTTATACATTAAGGGGCAGGTCAGGGTAGGGCAATGGGTGCCAATCACACCCAAGCTCTTCTCAATGGGGCTGCAAAAGTACCTAACCAGTACCGTTTTGCTGAAAGGGGATAGTGGTGGGGAAGCTCCTCTCCACAGCTGAACAGATGCAGAAGGGGAAATCTCCAACAGATTCTAGTCCTGGGCTAGGGAAAGGAATATAAGCCCTTCTCCTCAGAGGAACACTGTCTTCCTTCAACCTGCTGCCCAAAGGGATCAGCCACAACAGGGGAGATGATCGGGCCCTGGGATAAGGGGTCATGGGCATACTCAGCTTAGGGAGAGCTAGATAAGAGAACCAAGTATCGATAGAAGAAGCTTGCATGGTTTTCCCTTTGCATTCCTGTGGCTGCCTTCAGCTTGCAATATTATTATTATTATTATTATTATTATTATTAACAAACATTTATATAGCGCCAGCAGTGTACCTGGCACTTTACAAAGTAATAAAATAGACAGGGTCCCTGCCCCTAGGTCTTACAATCTGAGAGACAGGAGCTGGGGGGAGAGACTTAGGAAGGGGAACAGAGGGAGAGACAAGGGGCCTAACATTCATGAAGATGCGAGGTCTCAAGTGCACGTACTTGGCTTGGTTACAATGAGAATGACAGCAGGGAATAACCTTGCCCTTGTCAGACCTTTCTCACCAATTGGCTTTGTTTGTATACTTTGTTGGAATAAACTATTTTTCCTTTACTACAGTAAGGTGTGTGTGGTCCAGTGCCCCTTAAACCTCCAGAGAGGCCTGACTCCCTGTCTACCCAGAGAAACCCTATACTACTTCTATATCCAAGGAATTGAGCTAACCACGCCACAGCTCTGGGCTGCCTGACCCCATGGGAGTATTGCCAGCAGCAGCGTCAGCGAGCTGGGGCAGTGGGTAGCAGGGACCAGGCGCATCCACCCAGGTGCAAGTAGCTGGTCAGAGGCTAGAGGGGAATCCCCACCGAGCCGAAGCCTTGCTCTATCCATCACAGTGGCACCCAACCATTTGCCCTTGTGTTCTTGCTTGGGATGCCCATAGGTTGGGTGACATTTAATTTAATTTAATTTAATTTAATTATCAAATATTTTTACCCACCTCTTCTGCTCATAGCAGCTGAAGGCGGCTAACAATTAATAAAACAAAAGTACAAAATACAATAATAGATTTAAAATATTAATAAAATATTAATCAAACAATGCACACCATGCCCTGGGGTTCTGTGTTGATGCCCGGTGTCCTTATGGCTGGCAGCCAGCCATGAACACTGCAGCAGGTGCATGGATTCACCTTCCCCTGTCCCTCCTCCTCCCCTACCCTCCAGAATTCCTACTGAGGGGAGGTGGAAGCAGCTGCAGTGGTTTCACTTGCCCACAAATTGCCATGTTTTCATGGTCATATGGTGGAGGCGTGCTGATGTGGGGGCTGGATGGTTCTTGACCCAGCTGGTGGAAAGGTTGTCTGTTTGAACTGTGGTCATGGTCGGTGGGTAGACGCCAGGTGGGAGAACTCCCTGGGCACTGCCCATTTTAATCCCTCCCAACTCACTCCACATGTGTGGGCTCTCTGTGGCTGATCCACCCAGCGGACATGGGCCCACTCTCTAGCTGTGCTCATTTAAATATGGCCTATGTGCCATTTTGATGATGGTGGGATAGATGGTATCTTCCCCCTACACATTACAGAACCTAAGGTCTAACATGACACTTGTTTCAGCATAGCCTGCTGCTCTATATCCAGGGCCCCGTGGATTCTGCATTTCCCCCATTGGCAACAATGGTACAAATGCCGAATCCAATCCACGCGGCCCTGTCTCTATCCATCAGTTGATCTCATTCAAGTAGGGATATAGATCTAGTTGAAGAATTACCCTTGTTATTAACAAGTATAATTGAGTGCGTTCTGAATAATGTTAGTATTTAACCAGGATATCTTGCAATTTGTCCTGTGAGGCTAAAAAAACAGATTAGGTAAATAAGTCTGTGGAAAGACATATTAGTTTTATTATTAGCTTTATGTGATGTTAGCACTAAGGAACAGATTTTTGCAAATGATTATCATACACACTCTTGCTACCATATATATACACCTTTGTACAAATTCACTCATAAGCACTTCATTAATTTAGACAAAGGAAATGTTGTTGTAAATTAGAGGGGATTGCTCATGCACAAGTATATTTATTTGTTCCAAAACCTAACTGGCCTCTCCTTGTGGGGCATCAAATATTATGAAGAGTAATATACAGCAAAGCCTGCTTTGGGCTCATTCCTATTGCATTCCTCATTCTTCTCATAAATAACTCATGGGTGCAGCAGCAAACTGATCTCATCCTTAGAGGACAGTCATTTGTCCTGAAGGATGGGAACCATCTTTAGAAAAGCATGCATTTTCACTGAGAGGAAAGGTATTGCTGGCCTCTGGGCACAAATGCTCATTGGGTGCTTTTAGATCGATGGCAGCTCCAAGGGTGCTCCCATCACTCCCAGGTTGACCAGACCATCTAAAGGCACCCGGCAGAGCAGGCTGTGCCTGCTCAGGGGCGGTCCTGATGGTGGTGCTCTGGAACATCTTGGAGCATGCTGCATTGAGCAGGTTGGCCAAACCTGGGACAACAGCTGAGTCAGACATGGAGCTGCTGTTTGTCTGGTAGGTAGACCCACGCTCTGCGCCTCTCCATCTGTTGTCCTGAACAGCACCACGGAGTTGTGGGCATCATCCTAGAGCGCCGAGCAATCACTCACAACTCTATGGCGTGGGGGGGTCGCCGTTTGGGTGGACCACAGTCTGGGGATTCTGCACATGCGGCGCCCAGAGCCAGTCCATCTAAAGCGGACCCAAATGGAGCTGGGGACAGGCAGATGTGGGGGCGGGTCCCCAGAACAGCTTCGGCTCGCCATCCATCTAAACGCACCCACTGTCTTAAGGCTTGTTATTGACTGGAAGTTTGTAGAGAAGAAGCCCTTCCTCTCCATTCCCTGTGATAATATGAGATATGCCATCTTTTTTCATGACATTGCTTGCTTCCCTATGGATGGAAAAGAAAACAAGTCTTTTTATGCCCCTTGAAGACTGCGTATAGCTTCTGTGCTGAAAAACGCACACACATTTCCCTTGCCTGTTTGTAGAATCCAAGAGCTGTGGCATGTCCACAACACATTGATTTTTTTCCATTGAGGCTGAATATGTGTTAATATACTGTACTTGTGTAGACGTTTAATGACTGTCAGATGTTTTTTCCTGTAGTAACTACACTAAAAGTACTGTTACTGTGATCATAAATTTAAAGACAGAGAGAACAGTGGTTTACTGTTACTTAATAATTCACTGATTTCAGGTTTCCTTTCTTAGTCCGTAATGTCCAGCTTCTGCTACTAAAGTCATGTTGTCAGTCAGTTATATACCACCTTTTCCACACTGTTGAACCAGTTCTTAATGAGGGCGTGGCAGACGCATAAAATGGTACTTAACCATATAAAAGAAAAGCAAAACATATTTTTCCTGTTCCTATTCTATTCTCCTTTTTTCTCCATCTTACCACCTTCTCTAGGCTCTCACTATGTACTGTATATTGTCAAAACCTCTCAGTTATAGTAATACACCATGTCTGCAGCCAGCTCTCGCAGTGTCCAACTTTCAATCTTTCACGGCAATAGGAAACAGGAGAACCAATCAAGCACTGGCCTTTTACAGTCTGCTGTTAAAGTGCAGCATGTCTTCATATCTCCATCAAGTGCCAAACATAAAACAGCAATGAAGCTCACTACCAAAAGCAAAGTTTAATTAAAACAGTATTTACACCATAATTCTCTAAGAAAAAGCAACATAGTAAGTATTCATATCATTTGGAACAGCTTTATACAAAAATAAATCCCTGTCCTTTCCCACTAGAATACAAAGAGGAAAAAACTATGACTAAATCTAAAGCATTTAACAGACTTCCTTCAAACTTCTGTTGTTGTTTTTTTAAATGGTGAGGGAAAGGGAGAGTGTGACAGGGAGGGTTATTTGGCTGAACTCCACTACACATCCAAACACATTCGTGACTTGGTTCCCCACTTGTAATCTTTATATTATATTAGATTATTAATTATTATTATTATTATTATTATAAGCATTTGTACACAGTGCCAGCTGTGTACCTGGTGCTTTACAGAACAATAAAAATGAGGCGGTCCCTGCCTACAGCTTACAATCTAATAGACCCAGAGGGGGAGACAAGGAGAGGGGACACAGGGAGAGACAAGGGATAAATAACATTCAAGTGGATGCGAAGTCTCAGGTGCACGTGCTTGGCTTGGTTGCAGTTAGGCAGGAGTCTGCGGGGAGGGCAGACAGTAAAACTGAAAGGAAAGTTCTAACAGGCGTCGGGAAAGGAGGCGAGGAAGAGGTGGGTTTTGAGGAGGGATTTGAAGGTGCGGAGGGAGGGGGCAAGGCGGATGTGGGCATTATATTAACAGAGCAACAAGACTTCCTAAGGGCTCCATGCAAAAGCCACTTTGCTTAGATGATTAAACATTGCTTTAAAAATGATTCAGAATTGCCTTAAAATTATTACTATACAGAGCAGAGAAAGTAGATGGATTTAGATTGATGGGCTTTTTGTTGCTGTTTTTCACAATCAGTGGTCCAATACCCACTCTTGCAAAGTGTGTACACGGTGAAAGCATGCAAAGCCAGATTGTAATCTGGGATGTTTCTGACCACAGAAAAGATTTATTTCGGCATCTCACCCATGTATTAAACAGAGGCCCACTCCAGAATACAGTGACCAATTTCAGCAAATGCATATAAACAACTGATATGCATTTGAAGAAAGATTTATAAAAGACAATAGTTGTAGTTATAAATCCAAAAGAAGAGTTCCAGGATACAGAAGGTTGATTGCTTTGTTATTGAAAAGAAAAGTCAAAACAACCCAGGCTAAATGGACTTGAAGAATTCCCCACATATAAAATTTCTCGCTGCAGGACTTTTCTGAGCAAAGTCATTTTCAGTCTTTACAGCTTCATCAGGTATGAAGCTGGATTTTCCTTTAGTTCAGATGGTGAAGGAAAAGCAAGTCCCCTTCACTGCCAAAATGGCGGCGATAGGGTCTTTGTTGCGTTCCCCCCCTCCCTTTGGGGAGACACAGAGAAGAGTGTGGCCAGTTGGGGCTTCTTAGAGAGCCTCCTTCTGGCGCTAGTTGCGTGGTTGCCGAGCAACCATCCTGGAAGCGAGGCAGCGCAGGTGTGCCTCGTTGGACCTGGGGAGCCCGCCCCTGATAGAAGGGGCGGATCCCCGGAGAGCCGCGTGGAGCGACAGTCTCAAGCAAACGGACGAAGAGTCAGCAGCGAGGTTGATTGCTGCCATGCTCTTGGCCTTTGCAAAGGGATGGGCCGCACGAAGAAGAAGAGTGCCGGGGGGGGGACAGGAAGGACGGAGCTGCGCAGCAGGGGAGAGAGGCAGCAGAGCAAAACCCCTGCGGGGCTGAAGACCTGCTCCATGAGACTCCCCCAACCTGGTCCACCATGATGGAACGGCTCTGGGAATGTGAGGCCCTCTTAAGGGCTCGGAGCCAACCCCCTGGGGGAAGGGGTCCCCCACAAACCAATTTAGGAAATGAGGCCCAGCAAGTAAGCCCCAGGGGGGCGGGGACAGGCTTACCCATACAGGGCAGGAACCAGACTAGAGCTGAGCCTGCCACAGAGAGTGGGGGCGGGCAAGCAGGGGAGCCCAGGAGGGGGAAGAGACGGGTGGCAACACCGGCGCGATACAGGGATGGGGCTCCCGCTACGAATGAAGCACAGGGGCAACACCCCTCGGTCAGGAGAGATCAGGATGGACAAGAGGGGAGGGTTGTGGGGGCAGCTCCCCCTCAGGCAGAAAGCGGGCCCTTGATACAAGCCCTATACCCAGAGGGCCTGGCCACTCAATTTCCAACTGAGACCCAACCACCACGGTGGGGAGACGAGTATAGGGTACCAAGCCTGGCCCAGTATCAAGAGGGGGCCTTATCCTGGCATCCCACAGCAATGCCTGCCCCTCCTCCATTCCAGAGTGCCTCGGGTGGGGGGTTTGTGCCTCTTCCCTTATACCAGACAGCACAGGGCGATGGAGCGCCCCCGGCAAACATAAGGAGGATGGAGGCCACAGAACAAGGCGAGGAAACGAAGGACAAGGCAATATGGAGGAGGATCCTTGCCATCGAGGAAGAGCTGCATGAGGGTGCCAGAACAAGCTCCGCAGAGAGGAGGCCAGGCACAGAGCCCACGCAACCCCACAGAGATAGGTCACAAGGTGAGTGCAGCTCCTGGGGTGATACAGTGGTAGACTCCGCAGGGGAGCGAAGGGAAGACCCGGTGACATGGCTGTCACCAGCGGAAAAAACGGGGCTTTCCGGGGCAGCAAATCAGGAGGCGGTTAACGCACGGCACGAGGGAGTTCTGACAGCTGGTGCTGGGCTGTTACCCTTGGATGCAACTCCCCAGTCGATTAGGTGGAACGGGAGGTGGGTTTGGATGTCACCAGCAGTGGCCCCACCCGAGGGTACAACGAGATACACTGATATAGTGCATGGTCCCCTAGCGGGTCTGCAGGGGGCGAGAGCCGTAGGAGCTGGTCCATCGCAGGCCCTGGCAAGTGTCCCAGCAAGTTCCCCAAGGACAGAAACCAGGCAGTGTAGGAGCCACACTAGAAGAGAATGCAGCGCCGCCCACAAAGGAAACTTCAGAAAAGCAGCCCGGAAGCAGTGAAGCGGCAGCTGAGCAAACAGTCAGCTGCCCTCCACCACCACCGGGCGGCGCCATACCAAGCATGGCAGCCCCCTTCAGGGCACATTTACTGCCCGCAGTAAAAGAAAAGATACTTAAAGGGGAATATGTGGACATTTATGCCCTTTTGTTTAGTGATCCCATATTGGACCACTCAGAACCAGAAGAAGGGAAAGAAAAAGAAAAATTCAAGCGCCCTAAAGCCAATAGGAATTGGGCCAACTGGACGGCGGCATTCACCATATATATGGGAGTCATACTCCAGGCCGACCCCAGTCGAGGACTTGAGCTCCATAAGTACACGGACATCGTCCAACATGCATATGGAACAGGACCCGTTGGTGCATGGCTTCATTACGACAAGGCATTCCATCACAGGGCAGCTACCACACCCGGCCTGCATTGGGACGTGCATGCCCCAGACTTGTGGCTCGAGTGCATGGTAGATGTAACTAGGGCTCCAACGGCAGACAGTCGCCATCCCCTGGTTAGGGGCGGGGTGGCCTGGGGGTATGATTCCTTTTGGGGTGACAGTCATCAGCGGGGTCTGGGGGGCCCTGGCCCATGCTGGGAATTCAACAAGGCCGGCCGCTGTAACCACCAAGCATGCAAATTTCGTCATGGGTGTTCAAACTGTGGGGGAGGTCACCCAGCGATCAATTGCCTTCAACCAAGACAAAAGGGTGGAAAGGGAGGATACGGCCAAGGCGGCGGAGGCAATAAAGGAGGCCAGGGATCCCAAGGTCCATCACATACCCCAAAAGGGGCCAACCCCAAATAAAATTGATCAGTTAGCGAGCGCTCTGGCGGGACACCCAGACAGGGTGGAAGTTAAGTATATAGTTCAGGGATTTAGACAGGGTTTTGTTATACCGGCTGGGACAGTCACCATGCAAATGAAAGCTAGGAACCTAAAATCAACAATAGGAATGGAGGAGATAGTGGAAAGAAAAACTGAGAAAGAGGTAGCTGAGGGAAGAGTAGCCGGCCCCTTCGCAAACCCTCCTTTACCAAATTTTATTGTCTCCCCGCTAGGCATTGTCCCAAAAAAGGTGAAAGGGAAGTTCCGGTTAATACATCACTTATCCCACCCCCAGGGCGGCTCTGTCAATGATGCCATACCAAGGGAACTGACAACCATCAAATATGCGTCTTTTGATGATGCAGTAAATAAAGTAAGGTCTTTAGGAAAAGGGGCACTCATGGCAAAATGTGATGTCAAATCAGCATTCCAGTTATTGCCAGTGCACCCTAGTAGTTTCCATCTGTTAGGGTTTCAGTTCCAGGGATGGTATTATTATGACCGGGCCATACCGATGGGTTGCGCAATCTCCTGTTCTGTGTTCGAGTGATTCAGTACCTTAATCAAGTGGATTTTCATACGTAGGCTAAAAGGGGGAGCAGTAACAAAATATCTGGATGACTTTCTGATAATTGGTCGCTCAGATACAGACGAATGTGGGGGCGCCTTAGGAGCATTTCAGGAGGTAGCCGACGAGCTTGGGGTCCCCCTTGACCCTGAAAAAATGGAGGGTCCGACTACGAGGCTCACTTATTTAGGTATTGAATTAGACACGGTAGCAATGTCATCCAGATTACCGGAGGAGAAGTTAGAAGGGATATGTAATAAGATTAACGAATGCCTAGCAGCCAAGAAGATCACAGTCCACGCCTTGCAATCTTTGGTGGGTAGCTTGAACTTTGCCTGCCGGGTCATCGCACCTGTGAGGGCATTCCTTTCCAGACTTTATGAAAAATTAAAAGGGGAATTACCTCCTTATTTCCGTATTAGGGTCACTAGCAAAATGCGACAGGACTTAAGGGTGTAGTTGGCTTTCCTCCTGGGCTTCAACGGGGTGAGCTTTTGGCGGGAAAGATGGCCGTTACAGGCCGACCTAAAGGTGCAGTCAGACGCATCTGGTAGATCTGGTTTTGGGGTATACTTTAGGCTGCACTAGTGTGCAGCCCCATGGCCAGCTGAATGGCACGAGAATGGGGTCACACGTGACTTTACATTCTTGGAATTGTTCACCATAGTAGTGGCAGTACTGGACAAGTGCATTTTCCAATCACACGGTGGTATTCTGGTGTGATAACTTAGCTGTGGTCCATGTAGTGAACTCTCTATCCTCACGGTCTCAAAGGGTTATGGGCTTAGTGCGGGCTTTGGTGCTTGCCTGCCTTAGGAATAACATTCTCTTTATCGCCTGACATGTCCCTGGAATCAATAACGGCATATCAGATGCCCTTTCTCCGTTCCAGATGGACCGTTTTCGGGAGCTCACGCCAGAAGCATGCACCGACCCGGACCCATTGCCAGTTGGGATCTGGAAGCTTGGGAGTTAGAAGTGCAGTCCACAGTGCAAGGGGCCTGGGCCCCTAGAACGCAAGCTGCGTACGGTAGGGTTTTTGGGGACTTTCAGGAATTCAGGGCATGGAAAGGGTGAAGTACAGGGTTCCCCATTGGTGAGCCCGAAGTTTTACAATTTGCCTTAAGCCTGCACAACCGTGGCCTCGCAGTGAGCACCATCTCAGGTAGAATCACTGCCATTAACTTTGTCAACAGATTGAAGGGCTTCCCGCCACCTGATAACGGGTTTTACTTAAGACACATTCTGGAAGCATGGGCAAGGGCCCACACTGCCGAATGCAAACTGCGACCACCAATAACTTCTCCCATACTTTGTAGGTTGGTAGCTACCCTAGCCGATGTATGTTATGTACTTTGGAGGATTTAGGGTAAGTGAAGTAGTGTGCAGATTGGCTCGGGATCGCTGCCATACCACCCAATGCCTGGACGACTTGGAAGGAATAACACCTAGGGTAATATTGAGACTCCGGCGCTCAAAGACTGATCAGAGGGGTTTAGGCCAGAGAGTAACACTGTACCAGGGTGGACCGGAGGCAATATGCCTGGTCCCCCAAATACAGCATTATATAGAAATGTGACCTAAGGGGTCTGGGGAATTGTTCATTCATACAAACAAGTCAGTAGCTACAAGCCATCAAGTCACGACAATAATGCGAACAGCCTTTAAAAAGATTGGGCTCCCTGCGCAGGAATTTGGGTCCCACTCTTTCAGGATTGGGGCAGCCACGACGGCAGCAGCGGGCAGGTTGCCTGAGCCCGCAATTAAGGCCGTGGGGAGATGGCTGTCCAGGGCATATAAGAAATATGTTTGGACTTTACAATACGAACTGGTTTATTCTGTTTGTTTCTGCCAGGACCACAAGCCATCAGGTCAGTTTGCGTGGAGGTGTGGATAATCGGACACAGCCTCATTCGGTGGGCAAGCATGGCTGCGGCAACATCTGCATGGGGTCCGCATTTAGGTTTGGCAGAGAAAGCAAACATTAGATGGATTGGTAGGAGCAGGCTCCGCTGGAGGCAGCTCCTGCCAATACTGAGAGACGTGGGGCACCTCCCTCCACCAGGAATATTGGTGGTACACTTGGGAGAAAATGATCTAACTGAAAGGAAAGGAGTCAACTTAGTCATAAACATAAAAGAAGATTTATTAAAAATTAAGGAAATTTTTGTTAGGGGTTCATTTGGTTTGGTCAAATTGGGTACCCAGAATTCTATGGGACAGGGCCATGATGCCTGGCAGGGTAGACAAGGTTAGAAAGAACATTAACCGGGAAGTAGTTAAGTGGTTAAGTAGAATAGGTGGTTCAAATGTTAGACATGTAGGAATAGTTCACACAAAAAATGAGTTATACAGGGAAGATGGTGTTCACTTCTCTAAGTCAGGTAATGAGGTGTATTTGGCAGCAATGGCTGCGCACCTGGAAAGACTTTGGATATTTAAGCGGTGGGGGTCGGGGTGGTTCAGGATTGACCACCCCTCAGTGGCAGGGGTCCAGTATGCCTTATAGGTTTAATAGGCAGGTTAATAAGTTGAGAGTCATCCCCTTAAGAGATGGGGAGATGATACATGGTGTAATGCGGGCACAGCATGCACTTTGATCAAGCTCCCTGGGAGTGGTGTATTAACAGGGTCTGCAGGGACAGGCACTGTCTTCGGACCAGGTGGACGCATCACTCCTTACTTGCACCCATAGCTGGGCTGTACCCCCCCCTTCGACCTTGCCCTGTCAGAGGAGGGGATGTTGGTTGTTAGGATACTGTCAACGGAGGGCACATCCGGGCAGTACCTGAGTTAATAAGTTATATTAGTGAGATGGCATGCTGGACCCAATTGCATGATGCAATTACCCCACCTGCCTTGAAAATGAAGTTGAAATAAAGAGTGCGGCCAAGTGTAAACCAATGTAAGTCTCTGTGTCTCATTTGGGGTGCGTCGACAAAGTCCATTTTTTGTATTCCAGGGGTTTGTTTTTTAAATTTTCCTTTATTGATAAATCACAGGTAAACTTACAAATATATATCTCTGGTGTTACATTTTAACATCTCCTGTATTTCCCATCCGGTTCCCTTTTTAAATCTTAACACACAACATCTTTAGGCACAGTATTTTCACAAGTAGATTATTTAGTAGTCCTACTTGGGAGACCATTGCACATCCGAGGGTGATCCATTCATGTATTCTACTGGTGGTCTGTATAATCCAAATAAAGTGTTTCTGTCACAAGTAATGGTCAAACAATATTGTCCTGTCGTTTTTAACAAATTCTTCCCCTTCGATAGCTGCTAAGATCAAAAAACAAGTTGCCTTGAAGTCTTCACGCTTATTTTTAAGGTTTGCCATCAACTTCTCCATTGTAAAGAGGAACCATATACGACTGACCCATTCCCATAGCGGTATCGATCCCTGGGATTTCCAGTGCCTAGCAATCACATTGGCTGCCGCTAAACTTAAAACTTTGCATGCATCCTGACGGAGCTTTAAGGCTACCCCCTCCGGGTATATTCCCAACAACGCAATTTCAGGCTTGAAAGGAACTACAGCATTTGTTATTTTATTCATGAACCCCCAGATTTGTCTCCAAAATTGTTGCACAAATACACAAACCCACAAGCAGTGCATCAGGGAGTCCACCTGCCCACAGCCTTTCCAACATAACCCCATTGGCTCTACCCGCATGTATTTCAACCTTACAGGGGTCAAATAGTATCTGGTAGCTATTTTTAGTTGTGTTTCCTTCACCTCCATTGCCACTGCACAGTTTTGCATATGATTCCACATTTCTTTTATCTCTTTTTCTGTAAATTTGCAGGCCAAATCCTGTTCCCATTGTTCAATATATTTAATCCCCTTAGGATATAAAAACCCTTTCAATTTTTTATAGATCCTTGAGAGTCTACCCTTTGACCCTGTTAAGTTAAATACTATTAATTCTACCCCAAGGGGCACCTGGGGTCTTCACTACATCTGGAGCTGTAAAAACACTTTTCAATTGGAGATATTGAAAGCTATTAATTTTTCCTTGTATTAATGTCTCTAATTCCTGTATTGTTTTAAATTTACCCTTACTAAACAATTGGCTTACTTTATTTATTCCTTTCTCTTTGAGTTGGGTCCTAAGCTGGATGGCCACTTCTGTCTCCATTATACATACTCTCTCAACTGGAGAATACGGAGATGCATATCGCTTATTCTTTAGCTTCCTTTGTATCAATCTCCAGTGTTTGATCACTGACTGTGCAAATGGATGTTCTTTTATTAATTGGGAGGGTATTATTCCTTTATCTACCAGACAGTCACTGAATACATTTATCCCCAATAAATCCTTTTCAATCTGAATCCAATCTGGTTGTTTTGGTTGATTGTACCAGCTTTGTATTGTGGCCAATACTGCTGCTTTATAGTAAAGCCTTACATCAGGTAAGTATATCAGGGTGGATATACTCTCTACACCTTAAATATTTGAGTTGTCAGTTCATCAGTCCATGTGTTAATTCAGCTTTGCTTGGAATTCACATTTCCTTGCTTCCTAGGGATAATCTGATCACACCTCACAAAGTAGCATCTTGCATATTAACTCCTCAACTGGGCCATCTGTACTCTTTGGTCCATGAGATGGGCCTCACAATGGTTTGGTTCTCCAAAGCTGATTTGCATAATTAAATCTGACTTCAGAAATATTTCTGTGATCATACATCTAAGCATAAAGAGTTTCATTTATAACTTCTACATTATAGTTGTGAGTCAGACTATTACTGTTTTCAGTGTTTCGCAAAAATTAAAACAGCACCAAACATGAATGGTTAACATATTTGCATATTGCAATTACAAGAACATTGATTTTTAGGAACTGCTGGTGGTCATAAGCACTTTATTATCACATAGATCATAAATCCCTGTCATAGATAAAGTCACCACTTTTAGCCTGGAAAAAAATAGACTAAAAAAGTATAATTTATCTGGAAATATTTTTATTTTATTTTTTACCAAAACTAACTCTTACAATAGAATTTCTGATCTTAATTGATGATTTATTTTGCTGTAATCACAACAGACATGTCATCTCCTGAACATTAGACTTTGCCATGTACAGCAGCAGAGTCTATTGAATTTCTCTGGCCATGTAAAAGTTCTGCTTATCAGAAATCTTACTTAAGCAGACCTTAAGGGAATTGACCTGGAAGTGAAGAAACTAATGCTTAGATTAAGACCACATTCACATCTGATGTTCTGTGCATATTTTGGCTCCAGGAAAGAATCCGGAAGCCAAAACATGCATAGGGTTTGTCTGGTGTGAAACACACACACACACCACACCTTTTCTGGCTATCACCTGGAAGATTGCAGAGCTGGATTTCCCGGCTGTGCAATCTTCCAGGTGATCGCCAGCAATGTCGTGCAGTGGGGCTTTCACACCGGACAAACCCCGCACATGTTTTGACTTCTGGATTCTTTCCCAGAGTCAAAATATGTGCAGAACATCAGGTGTGAATGTGGCCTAAGTTAGCACCAGGTTTCTCTGTTCCCAGTCCTTTCCCACTCTTCAGAAACCGAGAGTCAGAGCAGACAGGAGGGCAGAGCTGGTGTGTGTATTTGTGTGTGCAATTTCTGACAGAGAGTCTTGGATGGGCTAGAGACAGGGAAACCTATTGCTCACACCCCTTACGGCCTGCTTGAGACTTGAGTCAGAACTGACAGGATTGCATGCACACATACACAGCTCTGCTTGGCTGTTATCATGAGTTTGCATTACTGGAGAGATGGAAATGGAGGGTAAAAACAGACGTGTGGCTGGTGTGGAGGCTCCCTGTCCTGGTGTGGAGTGGGAAATAGTGGTGGCCACTCTCTGGCTTGGCAGGCGGCACTGAACAAACATACCAGCCACCAAGAGAGCCATCCCACTGCCAGTGTGATGTAGTGGCTAAATGCACAGTACCTGAACCGGGAGATAGGGGGAAGCCCCAGTTCAAGTCTCGCCTTAGGAAAAAACTCACTGGGTGTCCTTGGGTCAGTTACAATATTTTGTCAGCCTAACCTACCTCTCAGGGTTGTGAGGATTAAAAATTGTGCTGATTAGTTCTATGTGAACTAATAACTGGCTCTGAGTGCCATGGCAGGGGGGTGCTAAATAAAAATTATTATTAGTAGTAGTAGTAGTAGTAGTATTTTATTATATGACCCAGTTGGGGTGGTGCTGTAACAGATGTTTTCTCCTTCCTAAAATCTAGGAAAGATTGTCACAACATGGGTGAACAGTTTCTCTGACATGTTTTGTGGTATGAACAGTTTCTATTTCCTTTGTCCATGCCTAGCTGCTTCTTCCTTCCAGTTCTGTCAAAACACACATACCAGTATGGTCAATGATAGGGAAAACCCTCTCTTTAAGTTCTCCTGTGACATGCCTTTCAGTATCTAATGGGAATTCTAGAAACATGTGCCACCATGGTCATACAGCCACCATTATTTGGGGTTCTTTGAGGACTCTCTCACAACACTCCCCCAGTGGGGAAAGCTCAACAACAAATGTTTAGGAGCAACAGGAACTAGGGAAGAAAAGAAAGTCCTAAACCTCAGTCACATTAAAAGCCTTAACAAGTGGCCTGACTTCTGCAGGACTGGTTTCATAAGAGAACTGGGCAAGATTTAATCCAAAGTTTATGATTGGCTCATGTTGACTAATAACATTTCTTTAAGCCATTTTCATCCCAGTCTTGTATATATGCTCCTATTATCACAATGAATGTTGCCTGAGATGCCGAGATTTTCTACAATTACATAATTGAGAGAGGCTCAGTTCCAGCTTCAACTTAGCTTTAATATAAACCTTGCCTTAATCAGCTTTCATTTAAGTGACACCAGAAATTTAAATGACTGTTTCTTGTCATTTCCCCAAATGCATTGTTCTAAAAGATCACAACAGAGAATCTTCACCACCCATAACTGGCCAATAACCAGTCAAATACTTTATTGGCTAGACCAAGTATGGAAGCCAGGTTGCAGTCATATGATATGAATTTTCTAGGTTAACAACAAACACAGTAGCCCAGCCAATCAGAAGGGAAAGAGGCAATAATGCATTTTAAAACAGACTAAAGTTGAGCCCATAAACAGTTCTGTGCTTTTTATTAGCTAATTTAATTGAATTAAATTAAAATCATACCAACTGTGTGCAAACAGCAACATTTTTCTCTAACTTGACGCATTTTAAATACTATGAGAATTTATTTTTTGGGTAGAAAAAAGAGGGACGCCCTGTGATCTGTTTCTGAAAGCAATTAAATACTAATAACACTCAATGACATCATGCTGTATGACTTCTTCAATTAGAAAACCAAGTCACTGCCGTCTTAATCATTCCCACTTGCTAATTTGTTCTGTAGCAGATTTAACAGGCCTAAACTTTTTTTTTTTTTTGCCCCTGTTCAAAGAAAGAATTTCTAGCTTTGACATCTCCTTTTTAAGAGAATTTAAGAGAATTCAAATCAAGTCTTGCTAAGGCAGCGTTCTGCAGTTTTCATTACATAGAAATAAAATGTTAGAAGAGGTAAAGGAAAAACCACAACAAAATTACTAAATCGAATTATTGTTTTCAGGCCTTTTGCTAAACTATGAACTAAGTCTTCCTCCTAAATGAAACTGACCATTGATTTCAGCAGAAATAAAATAAATGTACTCACAAGAGACATGAAGTGCAATATTTCACTGATTCGTACACAGAAGGTGGTGAATTTTAATATAAGGTACATCACAGCCCCACTCAGGGAGTGCGGGAAAAGCATTTTAAATGTTAAAAAGATGTTGCACAGAATTTAAATTGCCAAAAGGTAGAAGTATAGAGGACAGAGGTAGGGAAAGTAGGAATATGACTGGCACTCAAGAAAGATTGTCAGGTTACTTCCAACCTAGTCAAAACAAGGTTTCAAATACTCCCTCAAAAGAAAATCACTTAGTGAATAACCTTTTTAAAATCTGCTATTCTCATTCATGACTCCCAAGGAGGGTGCTGCTGTAGTTCTCAGTCTTGTGAGCCTCTTGGCCTTACTACTTATATAATCAAATGTCTGACGTTGCAGCTACTGTTCTGCACAGACAAAACTCCCAGTAAATTTGTTAGAAATTAAATGTATGGAACAACTAAAACCTAGGCCACTAGAGTGTTCCTTACAATAAAAATAAGTTAGCTGGTTTAGGAACAGGTTCTTGTGTAACAGATGAAATTTGAAAAAAGCCAACACATTTCCCCACATACAGTCTTCTTCAGGGCTTGTTTTTTCAGTATCAGTAAACCATGATTAAATTGAGCGTTTTTACACGGGAGAGCTTTCCCCCCTATTTTAAAAGTCCAGTTTGGGGAAACCCCTGTGGGGAGGATTTAAATGCTCCTCCCTGGACTGGAAGTCACCCGGGCACCATTGGAAACAACGGCCCGGCAACTCCTAGATGCTTTGAGATATGGACTTGTAAGACCTCGGCAGTCGGGGTCTTACCAGTTCGCATCTCAAGACATCCCAGAGTCACCCAGCGCCACTGTTTCCAGTGCTGCCCAGTTAACTTCCATGTAAAAACACCGATCATCACTATAAAAAAAATATAGGGGATTTTAGAAAAGCTTGTTATACTGAGAAGCCTGGTTGATAATATATTATTCAAAAAGATATTTAAATACTAATTACATCATCTCTGAATTTTTATAAAATAATAATAATAATAATTTATTTGTTCAGACGTAACCAAAGGTCATAGCTGTTTAAAATCAATTTAAAACAATATTAAATACGACATATACACATATAGCTGATTACAACAAGGATATCACCGCCCCCAGTTCGTACTATTTTAAGTACTATCATCTGAAGCCTCCATCCTGCCCCACAAGAAATTAGTCCGTATGACGAAAGCTTGGCATAGAAACCTTGCCACTGCCACTGAGATTTCAGGGGAGACATCTTCTAACAGATATTCCACATATTTGGCAATAGTTCTCTCTGGACGTTTCCCCAGCAGCTGGCCGAGAAAATGATTTCCTGCAAGCTCATATAGCTTGTATTCCACCAGGATATGGCCCACAGTTTCTATTTGAGAGTGATCAAACGGACATAATCGAAACTCAAACAGAATTGCCAGTAATCTTCCCTCCAATAGTCTGGTTGGCAAGGTTCTTGCGGCAAAGAATAAAAACTGCTCCCTATACGAGATCAATGTACCCAAAAAAGGTGCCAAAGTTCCTATAACTGGAGCTATATTTACATAATTATTCAAGGATCGATACCCTGCCATGGTCATTAACGCCTCTTGTCTGGCCAGATACTCAAGCCGTACCTTAACCTCCAACCTTGCTTTATAAAGGGGTTTATCCAATATATACAAAGGTGACAGTCCAATATGCTCAAGCAACTCTTCTATATACTTATTCCAATTACTTATGTATCCATCAGCACGTAAAAACTCTAGTAACCCCCCCACCGGGGAGTTATACAATCTTAGCCATAAAAAAACCAATTGCTTCCAAATTTGGCATTTTAGAGAGAACAAACCCACCTCTAATCTTAATAGTACTGAAGGAATACAATTTATTGTCTTAAGCAACTTATGAATGAATTGGGTCTGGACTTGTTCTATTTTGTCTTCATATGAAAATGCCCAAACTGCTGCTCCATATAATAGCTGCGAGACCACCTTGACTTTATATACCTTAATTGCTGGGGCCACCACACCCTTCTTACAGGCGTAAAAATACTGTAATATAGCTGCTGAAGAGTATTTGCCTCTATTCAATGAAGCTTGCACATGACGTAACCAACTCCGATTACAGGAGAAAATAATCCCCAAATATTTGAACCATGAAACCTGTTCAATTGGATTTCCCTTGATGTACCAAGTAAATTTAATCAAGGTGGAAGAAAAAACTACCACCTTTGTTTTATTGAAATTAATTTCCAAATAATTCCTTTCACAGTAGGAAGCCAAGGCAACCAACTGGCGTTGGAGACCTATTCTAGTCTGCGACAGGATTATGGAATCATCAGCATACAGGAGATAACCTATATGTTGATGGGTCAACTTTGGGGGGGAAACTCCTGAGCAACCATTACAGAAACTAAGTCATTCACATAAAAATTAAAAAGGGTCGGTGCCAGCAGGCAACCTTGCCTCACCCCTGAATTTATCCTGATATCATTTGACAGTGTTCCCAAATCGTCTACCCTGACAGCCATAACCGGATTTGAATATAGTGACTTAATTAAATAAAGTAGCCTTGGATCTATTTCTAATGCAGCCAATTTCCTCCATAAAATGCCTCGAGCAATCAGGTCAAAGGCCATACGGAAATCTATAAAAGCAGCAAAAAGCTTTTGCCTAGCTTGAGTGTATTTACTTATTAGATGACTCAATACCAAGCAATGATCTATAGTTGATCGTCCCGCTTTGAAACCTGCCTGTTCAGGCCATATGAACCTATGCTCTCCCATCCAACTGTTTAAACGCAAAAGCAAATACCTTGCATAAAGCTTTCCAACTACCGACAATAAACTAATAGGGCGATAGCTTGCAGGATTCACCCTATCTCCCTTCTTGAGGACAGGAACCACAATGGCCCTTCCCCAATCGACCGGAACCCTTCCCGTCCTGTTTATCGCATTAAATAAGGCAACCAGCACCGGAATCCACCAATCTTGGTACCATCTTATAAATTCTAGAGTTACTAAGTCTGCCCCAGGGGCCTTGGGGAAGCACATGGGAAGCACATGGGAAAAGACACGCGGGGGGGGGGATGCCGGTGTTGGGGAAGCACATGGGAAAAGACACGCGGGGGGGGATGCTGGGAGCGTAAGCACACAGAGAGGCTGAGCCTCAGGAACATGCCCGGTAGCTGTGGAAGCGCAGAATCCGCCACCGAGCCCGGCGCAGGGAGGGGAGGGGACTCGGTGTCAGGGAAGCACATGCGGGAAGACACGGCCGGTGGGGGGGGATGCCGGTGTTGG
>QEPC01008874.1:7477700-7515037 GCA_003113815.1 Sphenodon punctatus | reverse complement strand
TGTTTGCTTTTTTGACTGCTGCTGCACACTGGGCTGAGGATTTCAGTGTATTGTCCACAATCACTCCCAGATCCTTTTCCTGAGTGGTAACTCCTAGCTTAGTACCCAGTATTGTGTACTCATAGTTTGGATTATTTTTCCCTATGTGCATCACTTTGCACTTGTCCACATTAAATCTCATTTGTCATTTAGATGCCCAGGCATCTAAATGACAAAGCATGTAATTTAGATGCCCAGGCATCTAAATTACAGATGCCCATCTTGTAAGATCCTGTTGCAGCTCCTCACAGTCTGCTCGTGTTTTAACTACCTTTAACTACCTCCAGAAAACCGGAGGAGGTTCCATGAGTGGAGGTGGGTTTGTGTCTGTGTAAAAGGACACCCACCGCACCCACCTCCACCCACCAGGCCAAAACACCCATCCCACACCCACCTCCATCCATGTAAAAAGGGCCTATATATATTATACTATATAATAACTCTAACAAGAAGTTATAAATAAATAATATTAATGAATATTATTTACTTAATATTATTTACTTAATATTCGTTACTTGCAGTGAAAACGACTCACAAATAGAGTAATCAAAAAGCCCTTAAAAATCCAAAGTAATCCCATATATAAAGAACAAAGCCTTTTTAATATATTAATCATTTCAAATCAACATAACGTTTCATATACAACCAGTAAATTTCAAAAAATCTCATATACATCACCAGGGTTCTCAGGTAACATTCTCTTCCTTCTTACAAGTAAAAGTACAAAGCCAGCTCAATTCCCCCTGTGTTTAAATACTAACCAAATAATCATTCCAAATAATCACATGCCTAATGACTACCATAAATGAATAGACAGATGAATTGTTAATTATAACCAAAGAGAAAAACCTCAAGTATTATTCATGATGTATCCAGGATTATAAACCTAATGTAACCAATTGGCAAGTAAGTATATTTATTTATTTTTAAAACTTATTACCCCACCCCTCCTGCCACAGGCCACTCAGGGCGGCTTACAACAATAAAAACAACAATTAAAACACGTCATAAAAAGGAAGAGACAGAGAAAACAACTGCCCCCTCCCCCCCCCCACCCAACACCTCTCTCCCCCACCAAATGCCAGGTCTTGCAATTTTTCCGAAAAGAAGGGAGGTCCGGGGCCAGCCGGGCCACCACCGGAAAGAAGTTCCATAGGTGCGGTGCAGCCACCAAGAATGCCCTCTCCTGTGTGATGACCCGAGAAACTCAGGGGACCTCGAGCAGGGCATCCCCAGACGACCGCAGGGGCCGATCCAGGACACGGGGTGTGAGGCGGTCTTGCAGATACAATTCATATCTGCTATTGATGGTGGGGCCAATCCCATGCCCCATGTGCACTGCGTGCAGCCCACACACACATCCATTGCGGGTGCATTGTGCCGCGTATATCCCGAAAGGAGGGGGTTTCGGATTGTGGCCAATATATTTTTTTAAAAACAATAATACATTAAATGCAATTATTTATAACTATGGCTGTTTTTACATGGATGCCCCCACCGCTCAACGTTTGGGCGGATGTGTGACGCGGGGGGGGGCAGTCCATGTAGACGGCCGCCTGTGGGAGGGGGGAGGGGTGTGCGGTGGATGTATGCCGGTGTAAATGCCACAGGCGGTGGGTGTTTGTGCATGCACGTTCCCAACCGCACACCCACCAACACACACTGCATACTGACTTACACCCACCTCCACCCACGGAGCCCTCCGACAGAACGGAGGATGCTTCGTGGGTGGATATGGGTGTCGGTAGGTATAGGAGGGTGTGTTTCCATGTAAACGGGCATACACCCACCTACACCCACCGTGCTGACACACCCAGCCCTCACCCACCCAGGTCCGTGTAAAAACAGCCTATATACCAAGGATAACAACCATAATATAACAGGTAGATAAACTGATAACCTTTCACAAATCATAAACCATTTTCTGTTATAGCAACTAACAAATGTGATGATGACCAGTATGCTAACTCAGATTTGCCATACTGGGATCCAGTTAATCCTCAGGACGTTTGTGAGGCTATTGGGAAGCTCAGTAAGGGCAAGGCTGTGGGAATAGATAGGATTCCAGGTGAAGTTTATAAAATTTTGCCTGATTGGTGGATTGTAGCATTAGCTCTTTTATTCACCTTGATTAACACTACGGCTGTAGTCCCGGAAGAGTGGAAGATCAGTATTGTGGTCCCCATTTATAAGAAGGGTGACAGAGAGTGCCCAGAGAATTATAGACCAATCAGTCTCCTCTGCATAATTTCTAAATGTATGCTAGACTTCTCTTGGACCATTTACAGATCTGGGTAGAAGAGGTGGGTATCCTGGCGGAAGAACAGGCTGGGTTTAGGAAACATCGATCCACAACGGAACAGGCCTTTATCCTAAGTCATATAGCCAATAAATATCTGAGGTGCAAATGTAAGATATTTGCCGCTTTTATTGACCTGTCCTCGGCATTTGATATGATCTGTAGGCCTAAACTCTGGAGGGAACTCTTACGCTTGCAGATAGATAGTCGTCTTCTGGCTTTAATTGAGTCATTATACGCTGATACTGCACTGAGGGTGAGAAGTCACGCTCAGGGGACTCTGTCTGTTTTGGTACCAACACATAGAGGAGTAAGGCAGGGTTGCCTATTGGCTCCCCTGCTATTTAACATTTATGTGAACTTCCTCATAGAGGAACATCGGAAGGTGGGAAAAATCCTCCCCGCATTGGGTCCAGAGAGGTGTATATGCTCCTGTATGCCGATGATACGGTCTTGTTCTCCCTCAGTAAACGGGGCCTAGACAGATCACTGAGAGATTTTGAGGAGAGGTGTGAGAGTAAAAACCTGGTCATAAACTATAACAAGACCAAGGTCATGGTTTTTGCCAGAAGGTTTATTAGATATGTCTGGAGTTTACAAGAGCATAAACTGGAGCAAGTACGAGTCTTTAAGTACCTTGGCATTTGCTTTTTATCCACCGGGTCATGGCTACCTCATCTCCGTGCTATTAAATTAAAAGCAAATACTGAAGTACTGGCAATCATACGGTTCTTCTGTTATTATGTCCGGAGGTGTGTCCAAGCAGCTCAGAAAATTATGGAGGCTAAAATGCTGGCAAGGATGTTTTACAGAGTCCAAATTTGGGGTGTGGACCCTTATGCAGCCTCCATTCTTGAACCTGTATTAAATACTTTCTGGAAAAGGCTTCTAGCTGTCCCCCCATCTACAGGAGCTATAATCAATCTGGAGATGGGCAGTTTATCCTTGGAAGCACTGACCCGGAAATATGTTTTAACATTTTGGGCCAAGCTGCGCGATGCTCCGGGCTCTTCCATGATGGGGCAGGTCTGGTCTGAAAAGTGTAGCGATATGGAGGTTGCCGAGAATCCATGGAGGCATAGAGTAATTGATTGGCTGTCAAGCCTGGGCTTCTCCGAACCTTTTTTTGGTAATAAGGATAGTCCCTATGTGGTTAGGACATTAAAGCAACGTATCCAAGATATGGATAGACAGGGGTTGAGGGCTTCAGCATCCCGCTCCCTGATTTCACCTACGTATAGGTACATTATCCCGGTAAGGAGGG
Organism: Sphenodon punctatus; assembly: GCA_003113815.1. Lineage (NCBI taxonomy): Eukaryota > Metazoa > Chordata > Lepidosauria > Sphenodontia > Sphenodontidae > Sphenodon > Sphenodon punctatus. The sequence continues at coordinate 7,511,435 of QEPC01008874.1, read as the reverse complement.
GGGCATCCTATCTCTATGAGCTTACTGATCCCCTCCTTAGGACGGCTTTCACCAGTCTTAGGCTCCAAACTATGAACTCAGCTGTACTTCAGGGTGTTCCCTACAGTGAACGGCTTTGTCCATGTGGGCTGGAGGTAGAGGACCTCAGGCATTTTATTATGAGATGTCCGATATATGATGATCTCCATAGACAACTCCAGTGGGAAATCGTCTGGGATCAATCTAGGCCCGTGTTACAACAGCTGATGTTTCTGCTAGGGGATTCTAACCTGGTCCAAACAAAGCATGTAGCAATCTACGCCTATAGAGCAAGTAAACAGCGTATGGACTTTATCCAGCAGTTAACCCTAATCAGTGGGGATAAGGATGCTCTCTTTATGGGAGACTAGGGGTGTTTCTGAACTTCTGAATTATTGAATCCAGGTGTTGGAGGAAGGATTGACAGCCTGGGTGCTGTCTTAGAATAGCACTCAGAGCATTTCATTCCTGTTTACCATGATACTTCCTGGGATAACAGAATTATCCCCTTCTGCGAATGTGTGTAGTGTATATTTGTCTGAAGTTACTGATACCTTTATTGTCTTGTATTACTGATCTCATTATAGAGATTTTAGGTTTTGTCTATGTTTACGTATTGTTTTCCTGTTTGTAATTTATATTGTTTATATTGCTTATATCTATATATTTTGTTACAGCCATGTGGCTTACAATACATTTCTTTACTTACTTACAAAAACTAACAAAGAAAACTTTCATCTTTTATCAAAAATACACCAAAAATTACAACCAATAATATATCAACTGTTTATGTCAAAATGTGTCCACTTCTTTCAGCGTTCGTCTATTACTGAAGAAGCTGTTCCATCTGATATTGTTGACTGTATTTTGACATGAATTCAAGGACTTTCAAATATATGGATCATACCTCCTCTGCATGTTGGTCATTGTAGTATATCCTTTAGTTGTTCATTCAAAGTGCGAGACTTACCAAGAATCTGTGATGGAAGTATCTATGGAGAACGAAGAGGAAGGAGAAAGAGGGAGACAAACACAGTATGTGTACAGGTCAAGACAGAAGGTCAAAAAGACAACCAGGTCATACAGCATGGATCATGGTTAGTTAATATTTGGAGGAAAGTTGAGAAATAAGAAGAGGAAACATGGATTAATTATTATTATTATTATTATAAACATTTATATAGCGCCAGCCATGTACCTGGCACTGTACAGAACATAGAAATAGATGCAGTCCCTGCCTGTGGCTTACAATCTAAAAGACAAGGAGGGGGAGACAGGGAGAGGGGACCGTGGGAGAGACAGAGGAGAAGACAAACAAACATTCAGGCAGATGCGAAGTCTCAGGTGTGTGTGCTTGGCTTGGTTACAATCAGGTTGGTTGCAGCAGTCTGCAGAGGAGGGCAGACAGTAAGTGTATGGGGAACGACTAGCAGGCATTGGGAAAGGCGGCGAGGAAAAAGTGGGTCTTGAGGAGGGATCTGAAGGAGCGGAGGGAGGAGGCAAGGTGGATGTGGGTAGGGAGGGAGTTCCAGGCATGGGGGGCAGCGAGGGAGAAGGGTCGAAGGCGGTTAGGTGAGCAGGAGAAACGAAGGAGAGTGAGTGAGGGAACAGAGGAAGAGCGGAGAGCGCGTGCAGGAGTGCGTAGGGAGATTAGGTCCAAGACGTAAGGGGGAGGTTGGTTGTGGAGTGTTTTGAACGTGAATACCAGGAGTTTAAACAGGATACGTTCAGGAAGGCGGAGCCAGTGAAGAGAGAAGAGGAGAGGCTGCACATGGTCGAAGTGACGGGCAGAGTGAATGACCTTGGCAGCAGAGTTTTGGATTGCGATAAAGGGGGGACAGGTGAGAGCGAGGGAGGCCAGCAAGGAGGAGGTTGCAGTAATCGAGGTGAGAGATAACCATGGCATGAACAAGGGTTTTGGCCGAGGAGGTAGAGAGAAAGGGGCTGATCTGAGCAATGTTATGGAGGTTGAATTGGCAGGATTTGGCAACAGAGTCAATGTAAGGTTTAAAAGAGAGGTGCGTGTCAAAGATGAAGCCCAAGCTACGGGCTTAGAGAACAGGATGGATGGTGATTCCATCGATGCAGATGGGCAGGTTTGGTTAGAGGAAGAGGAGGGAGGAAAAATGAGGAGTTCGGTCTTGGCCTTTGGGGAGGGGGGGGGCGTTTAGTGGATTTTTTATTGCCCCTAACCTATTTATTTTTTAATGTAACCCAGGCCCTGTTCTTAATTCTTAATATTGATATTGTATTTTTATATGTTTTAAATTGTTTTATATTTATGTTTTTATTGTTGGAAGCCTCCCCGAGCTGTGTTTAGGAGGGGCGGGGTATAAATCAAATAAATAAATAAATAAATAAATGTTGAGCTTGAGTTGACGTTGGGACATCCAGGTGGAGATATCAGAGAGGCAGTTGACGAGACGTGAGTGGACAGAAGAGGAGAGAGAGAGGGTAGAAAGTTAGAGTTGGGTGTCATCAGCGTAGAGATGTTATTGGAATCCGTGGGGGGCAATAAGTTTGCCAAGGGACAGGGTGTAAATAGAGAAGAGGAGAGGGCCAAGGACAGAGCCTTTGGGGACCCCAACAGAAAGGGGGGGGGAGGAGGAGTTTGACTCGGGGATTGTGAATAGGGCAGGCAGGGCTATTGGGGAGAGGATTTCATTAGTTGGATAGATTTTGATAAAACACCAGAATTTGGGGGATTTAATTTGAACTCCAATAAGCATTCAAATCTTTTGAAGGTAATCATACCTCTCAACCCCTGGAATCTGAAATGAGGGACAGCAGCACTCAGAATGCAGGACAATGAGGGACATCATTTGCATGAAATTTTCATATGTTAATTTGCATGTGTTTATCCCCATCCTATACAGGAAAGAGCCCACAAATCAATATAGAGGCTGCTTGACCACATTCCGTTGAGTGGCGATTCTTCCAGGCGGCAAATCTCCGCAGCTGGGAATATTATGGTGAGCTGTGCATGTGGGCACATGGTTAAAAGCATAATCATCCGCATCACGCGGCTTTTTCCTTACGAATGACAGGGCTCGAAATCCAGCCCTTGTCATTTGTAAGAAAAAAACCCACATGTCGTGGCTGATTATGCTTTTAACCCTGCACCTACATGCACAGCTCGCCATAAGATTCCCAGCCAGGAGATTTGCTGCCCAGGAGAATTGCCGCTCAGTGTAATGTGGGCAAGCAGCCAATGCTGGATCCAGTCCAGGTCCAAATCTGACCCAAACCTCATCTGCCCATGACTGCTCACCCCAGTAGTTGCCCCTGCTGCTGCAGTCTGCTGGTGGTGGGTGCCTTTTAACAGCTGCTGCTGCACACACTGCCACAGGCAGGGCACTCATTTCTACAGCAGCAGCAACAGTGGCAGCAGCAACAGCAAATTCAGGGTTGGGCTCTCTTTTTTGCATGCCTGCATGGAGTGGGGTGGCAAAGTGCCCCATGCGTGGGCAGGGTGTGGACAGGGTGGTCATGTGGGGGGGGCAGTGCTCGTTTGAAGTGCTCCTCCATACAGGATGCCCCCTGAAGCCACCACACGCACCAACCATGGAACACCCACTCACTCCCGGTCTCATTTAAAAACACCCTGAAAGTACTGGGGGGAGGGAAGGAGGGAGAAAGGGGTGGGGCAGAGCACTGCACAGCAGGGAGGAGCAGTACTGTGCATATCTGCTAAGCCCCTAGTCAAATCCAATCCAGGACATGAGGAGAGCAATTCAGGGCAGGTGGGACAGGAGGAAAAGAAGGTCAAACCTGTGATATCCCATACACTTGAGAAGTATGAAGGTAATACCTTGGAAGATAATTTGTGCTTCACTTCAGAGCACTTTACAAACATTAACTAATTAACCCTCACTCTATTCCTTTAAAATAACTGCATAGAGACCCCAGGCCATTTTAAAGGCTAGAAAGGGTGATTTCAGACATTACGGGCCTCCCTTTTACCACAGTCAATCCCCTGTGGTGGAGGAGGGCCCGTAACATCTGAAGGGGTTCCCACCAGATGTTCACCCCAGTGAACCTCCGGCAGGAATCTGATTAACCACGGTTGTGGAGGGGAGGCCGGCCTCACCTCCGGAATCGTGGTTAGCGTAACCACGATCCAGGATCGGTGGCAGGTAACATCTGTTACCTGCCTCCGACCCGGACCGTGGCCCAGACCACGCTGCGGGATAGGGCACAACAGCCAGATTGACCGCTGCACTTGCCCGTCTCCCGGAGGGCGGGCAGTCGGGGGAGCGCGGGGGGGTGGGGCTGTGCGGACAGCCCCTCCCCCTCCCCGATCCCCTGTAGGAATCAGGACAGACAGCCTGATTCCTGTCTGGGATCCAAAACGGATCCCAGACCATGGTAAAAGGGAGACCAGCATGTCTGAAATCACCCAATGTAGAGAGTTTAAATGATTTGGTCTGGGCTACTGACAAACAATCTCACAGTGAGCATTAAAATAGTGGTTCCCAACCAACACAGGGGTGCCTCAGTGGGTTGTCAGGTTTGCCCTGAAAATTTAGGTAATTAGCTGCTCATTGAAACCTGGCCCTCCAAGGTCATGCTTCAGCTACTAAGAGATATTACATCAAAACATTTTTAATATTAACTATTGGGTTTGAAGCCCAATTAATACCCACTTCATTTTGTCTTTATAACATTGTAAACCCTTCTTGCATGGAACCATTTAGTCTAAGTGCATGGCTATGTAGTTTTTATTGCTAGGTGAGCCTGAGCATGCCATGAAAACATAGCTAAAGCATAGGTGTGCCCAATCCTAAAAAATTTGGGAACCTCTGGAATCTGGACCTGATTTCCTGTCCTATACTCAGATTAGTGGAACACAGGTCACTCTCCAGTCATTCATTGGTGGGGGGTGGGAAAAACACATGATCCTACAGAACTCCAATGGCATCTTTATTCCTACCTCCTCCGAACTGCTCTAGGCCATTTTTTTTTTCCCTGTCAAAAGCTGAACTGCCAAAACATGTACTCTGCCTGATAGGAAAACCTCCTATGACAAACAATACGGAACTTGCTGTCATGCAAAAGGTTGTGTGCCTGGCCTCTGCCCTGGTTAAAAGAAACTCAACATGGTATAGCCATTTCCAGAAATGTAGGGTGAAAACAGACATGACATTAACCACCCTTTAACCACCGTTGGTGGTTATTTATGCATCTTGCAGGGCTGTATAGGTGCCCTATGCAGCCCTGCAACATGCATAAATAACCACCAAGGGTGGTTAAATGGTGGTTAGCGTCATGTCTGTTTTCACCCGTAGATATGCACCTCCTGAGCACTGCTGTGGCTGATGATGGTAGAGAGGGGAACTTGAATGTCGCTGATCCTTAATGCAGGAGAACTACTACAACTTCTTAAATGCCTCTCTTTTTCTTGCTATTCCAATTTTTAACCACAATCTAATATAATTGGTGGACCCAATTCCTGGTGTAACTCTCTCCCTACTCCTCTTTGGCATGATTCTGTGACCTTACAAAAGGATATTGGAAGCAAACAAGTTGCCAGCTAGTTAGATAATCATACCAAATGGGTTTGGGTTTTGATATTTTTTCTTTCAAGCAGCCCATGAGCTTTATTTTTTACCTTTCTCGGTTTTAGATACAGTCCCCCTTTTTAGTCTTCAGTTCCTTTGAACCATTTAACAGTAGTGTCTGCAGTCTTATAGTTTTGAGACCCAAGTAGTATGTGTGAAATACAAGAACAAAGTGGTCCTTTTTGCTTTGCACTAACATTTCCTTCTGTCTTTCCATCTGACTGCAAGACTGCTTTCACACCTTACAAAATGGGCTATTATAATAACTGGAGATAATACTGGGTATTATAATTCCACAAATTTTTGCAATGCGTGAATGCACTATTCCCCTTTTATGCTGCAAGATCACGGGTCATTGTAAAAGCCACATTTGGTAGCTCTTACAATGACCCAAGATCTCGCACCATAAAAGGGGAATAGTGCATTCACACATTACAGAACTCCAGCAATTATAATACCCAGTATTATCTCAAGCAATTATAACACCCCATTTTTGTCATGTGTGAAAGCAGCCTCAGATATGGCATCTGCAAACGTTGCTGTAAAGTCAGTGGAGTTACCCCAGGAATGAATTCGGCTCAGAGAATCTAGGACTGTGTTCTCACCTGCAGTGGAGGTGGCAGCAGCGGGAGGGGCGAGGGAAGACGCGACAGCACGGAGGAGCCAGTCGACGGGAAAAAAGCTGGTGCAAACGGGGATCTGCCGCAGCTTCTCTCATGCACGTCAGGGCAGGATTTTGCACCCTGACGTGTGAGAGAAGCTGCAACAGATCCCCGTTTGCACTGGCTCTGTTCCCGGCAGCTGGCTCTTCCGCACTGCAACGTCTTCCCTCGCCCCTCCCGTTGCCGCCACCGCCGCCACAGGTGAGAACACAGCCTAAATCAGGAGTTAAGACTTACCTTTATGATATCTATGATGACAAACAATTTATTACTGGAAGAAGGTTAACACTTTAAATTATTTTGCAAGGTTTGCTTTTTCACACAAAAATGTTATAACTGGCTCTCAATTAAATGTTATTGTTTGGTAGGAAAGATAAATACTTTCACTGACTGACAATAGAAAGGAATCCAGAAAAGGCATGATCTTTGTCCAGAGGAACTTACAATGTAAAAACAAGTAGGAAGGAAATGGGTCAAAACATATGTGAATACATTCACTCTAGTATGACTATACTATACAGAGGAATCTAGGCTCCAGTCTGAATGATGCTGAAGGACAGTACATGATGGCACCGGAACAACACGCAAGGGGAAAAAATGACAATTATTGCAAGTTATCATAGAATTAATTGGTCTGTTCAAAGACAGAGGTTCCAAAAGTGTGGGGTGGGTCCTTAATAGGAGTCATGATCCCAAATGATATCTGATATACCTGGCATGTTTTTGTTGCTGTCTGGGATCATGGGGTTACAGTGGGGCCACTTAAATGAATTTAGTGGGACAGCTAAAAAGGTTTGATTTCTCAGAACTTCAGCTTAAGCAGACCTTAAAGAAACAGAACTGTCTTTGGTACTGTAAGCTGTCCAGTGTTAAAAAACAAGAAAACAGTATTAAAAACACAGCTAAGAACTTTTATTAAAGCTAGAAGCAATACACAATACAAAAGAAATTAGTATGACTATTTTCATTCTTAGCAGACAGGTAAAGAAACTGAATTTGAAAAAAGAAAGGTGCTTCTGTTTTGCAGCAGAGAGGAGTGGTGATCTCTGCTGATCACATGAAAAACGGAATCCTGAAAAGAAAGATTCCCTCCTTCCTGGAAGCTCTGCAAGCCCTGGTGAATGTTAGGAGTCTGTTAAGCATAAGTTAACACAGTCCTAGATTAACAGTGTACTGGATCGGGAGGAGTGGAATGAATCCAGTTAAGCTGCACTTTTCATTTAGGACTGAAGGCTAGGTTCGAACCATTAAGTTGTGGTATGCAAGATGAAAAGCAAATGTGTTAACAGACTCCTTACACTAAATATGGCTTTCAGGACAGGAGCTTCCAGTTAGAAGGAAGCTGGAGTTATCCCATGCAAAAATGCAGCACATTTCATTGACTTACGGTAACTTCAGATGTTACGAGATCACAGACAACCACAGTGAACCACACTCAATCCCCCGGCCAATGAGCCCTGAACGTCTGTTCAGCAGCATCCAGCTGTTCACCACAGTCAGTCACCAGTAGGGGCCAAGGCCAACCATGGACGGGAGCAGGTCCAGAACCGTGGTCAATGCAATCCCCACCGGGAAACAGCCAAAAGTAATGTCTGAACGGCAACCGCCAGGCACAATCACCAACAACGATCCCATGCCGTGGCAAATACACGCAACGTCGCTGCCAGGCAGCGGCCAACAAATGGAACAAGGAGGGATATTTAAAGGGCACACAGCACAAGGGGAATGAGGTGGTGAAACAGGAAGAGAGAGCGAAGAGACAGGAGAACAGGACAGCGATGGAGCATGTGCAGCAGCAGCAGCAAGTCCCGGAGCAACCCGCCCCACAGGGGGATACTGAACAGGGGACAGGCCCCCCACAAACAGGTAGGGACACCACCACAGGATAGCTGGGGGGTTGCAAGGGTAGTGGACAGCCACGGAGGGAGGATGGGAGGCGGGGGCTGGAATGACACATCCACAGCACTCAACCCCCCATGTCCACCCAACAGACCAGGAAATGGGCCAGAGCCCCGGAACCCGCACAGGACACCAGCAGGAGGGAGACAGAGGAATCAGAGGAGAAGGCAGTGGCACCAGAGATGGAGGGGCCAATGGGGAGACAGAGGTACTGGAGAGGGGGGCAGGGGGGAGTCCAGAAGCTCCAGGACTTCATCAAGATCTGGGGGTCCCTGGAAAACCAGATAGAGCTTGTGGTCAGCAAACACAATGAGCATGTATTCAACCAAATAGTGAGGGAAATGGGGGAGGCCGGATATCAGAGGTTGGCAGCACAGTGCCAGTCCAAGGCCAAGGAACTCAAGAGGGGGTACAAGCACATCAAGGACAATAGCCATCAGTGTGGACTGCGCCCTACTATGATTCCCTAGACAGGATCCTTCACATGAAGGGATCCATCGTGGTCCCCCGGCTGGTAGGGAGCACCATGGGACAGGGCCAGATATGGGAGAATGTCCCATCACCCATGGCAGCACCGGGTGAACCAACTGACACCGGCAGACCCACACCCCAAGAAGACCTGCCCGGGACCTCGGGGAGCACCAGGCCCCCATCACAGACAGGCACAGGGAGCCCACAACCGCACTCAGGGTCGGGCTCTGATGATGACACGCTGATCACTCTGAGCCAGTGGACTCCAAGCAGAGCCCCATCTCCAAGCAGCAGCCTGTCACGGAGGACTAAGAGACTGACATAGGAGGTAGGCACAGGGGGTGGAAGGTACAGGGACCCACAGAGACCCAGCAAGGGAGCAGGGGGTACAACAGGCAGGGAACTTTACCAACCAACTCCCCCCCCTTACCCAAGCATGACTGAGGGAGAGGAGGAGGCAACGGAGGGGGAACCGGCAGCAGGAGTGATGGAACACATGGTGAAAGGTAAGCGGAAGGGATGGGGACCACCGGATGCCAGGAGGGAGAAGGGGGTGGGAGGGACATGGGGGTAGGGACAGGGGACCCCAATGGCACGCCTCCATGGCCACCCCCACACAGGACTGCTACCACTGCCGCAGGAGGCCGAGGCAGAGGGGGAGCTGCACCCACAGCAGCAGTGGGTGGAGCGAGGGGGGTGGGGGTGGCCAGACCAATGGGTCAGCAGAGGGTGGTGGCCCGAGGGTGAGCAGATTGACCCGCACACACGGCTCCCAGGGGACCCAGGGGAATGGTAGCCAGAACTGCTGGATGGGGTGCCGAGGGTGACCACGACAGGCACCTCCTAGCTGAGATGCAGAAGGAGCGACGGCTGAAGAAATGGGACCACACACGCCAGATGGAGGCGATAGACCAGTTGATGGCAACCATCGACCGCCGGGCCACTGAGCACTCCCAGAAGCTCAACTGGTCCCTCGATATCGGCATCTCACTGCTGCTACATGTGGGCATGATGAGTGCCTACATCATGGTGGCAACACCCTCGGGCTCCATACCAGCTGCAGCCCCACACCCACCACCCATCCCACCGCTGGTGCCCATCGCACAGCAGCAGCAGCAGCCCTGACCAAAGGGCCCATGCATCCGCCTCCCCATCCCACTGGGGCTGAGATGCTAACAGCCACCCCGGCAGGTGCAGCAGCAGCAGCCAGCCCCGGGCCTGGTCCGGCCCCCAGCACCAGTCACATAGGAGAGCTAGGAGCGGTAGCAGAGCCAGGGAACAGTGGAGAGGGACAATAGTGAGGGCGAGGGTGGCTCACAGACCACAGAGCTGCCTGCATGATGACGGAGAGGTTGCCCCAGGAAGCAGGAGGGGACAGGGGTAAGGGGAAGGGGCAATAGGACATGGGGTCACTGTACACACAATAAACACAACCGTATTCACTGTAACCATAATGTCTGCCTTTCACAGCTACACACTCCGGGAACCCAGAGCTCTGCAAGTGTGGCTAGGCCACTCCCTGGCACAGCCATGCCGGGGGTTCCACCCCACGGACCCCGGGAGCCTCAAGGCTGGAGCAACGGTGTTATGTGCCTTGCTAGTGATGTACAGATTCGCTTCACATAATGGTACTCCCTGGGGTTCGCCTCATTCATGTATAGCGGAACGGGACCAGCTGGCCGCTGTGGCCTGGGATATCCAAGGGTGGCTTCATCAGTCTCACAGATGTTGTGCAACATGCAGCAGGTGCCGATTACTAGAGCAGAGGTCTCCACCAAGTAGTCCAGGTGCCCAGCCAGGCACCTCCATCGCTGCTTGAGGGCACCGAAGGCCCTCTCGATCACGGTCCTCGTGGTGCACAGCCGGGTGTTGAATAGGGCCTCCATCTGGTTCCAGGCCACCGGATGGGCCTTCATGAGTGAGCAGAGCAGCAGATAGGCCGGGTCCCTGATGATGCAGGGGGGAATCAACACCCCCTCGATTCGGATCATCTGCATGTCGGCATAGTCCCCCCCCCCCCGTACAGCCATGCAAAAGGGGGGGATGGCGAGGATCCAGGCATCATGGCTGTGGTGAGATTGGCCGGTGAAGATGTCCATGAACCAGCCCCGTTGATCGACAATGGCCTGGCACTGCAATGAGTGGTAACCGTGCCTGTTGATGTACTCGGCCGCATCATCGTGGGCGGTGTGTGTGTGTCGGAGGATCCCCACATGGGTGTCATCGATTGCGCCCAGGCAGTTGGGGAACCCAGTAGCCTTGAAGCTGGCCATCACTGCCTCCTGATCCACAAGCTGGATCACACGGTCAAGGAGGACTGCCTCCACAGCCTCACAGAAGTCACGGATGATGCCGGTGACCATTGTGAGGTCCACACCGGTGTTGCACCACAGAACGGCAGGAATCTGGGTGGTCAGGCCCCAGACAGCTATGCCCACCCACTGCACAACTGGGATAGGGGAGCACATGGGTGTGTGCAGTCGCTCCAGCCAGGGCTGCAGGAGCCCTGCCAGTTGCAGGAAGGTACACCGGTCCATCCAGAAGTGTACCCTCCAAGCAGCATCGTCCCATTGTGTCAACGTCCCCTCCCACCATTGCTGGGCCCTGGTCATGGTCCAGAGGCACCTGTTGATGGGCATAGCGAGCATGACAGCACTGAAGAGGGCTGCCCTCCTCCAGTCGTGGTGTGCAGCTGCTTGCCTGAGGGCAGCTGGATGGGTGCATGCAATCAGCAGGGCCCTGCGGTAACTCCCGGAGATCCTGCATGCCGTGCACATGGCCTGGATGTGGCGGCACCTGTGATGGGCGAGCAGGCTGGTTTCAGCGAACCAGGCCAGGCATTCCCGCAGCCCAGCGTAAGCTCCATGGTGACCCGCTGGAGCTCGCTGTGCTGGCGATATCGCTCAACTATGAGCTCCTGTAGGAGCCAACAGGCACCCTACTGGTTCACATCCATGGCAGGTGCCTGCGCGGAACGGAGCTGGTAGGTGCCCCGGGAGAGCTGGGTGGTGCCAGGCACAGTGCTCAGAGGCCCACTCCTGGTGCTGTGCTGCAGGTTGTGGCTTGCTATAAGAGGCCTGTGAGACCAGCTCATGCTGTCACGCCACCAGCTGTCCATTGGACCCTGTACCCAGGTGCTGCACCAATTGGTTCCCGGCTATGCATTACCGGGTGGTCCTGGCAGCATGAGGCCTCTCACCCATCCCGGGGGGCTCCATCTGTAGGTCCTGTACCCCCTGGTGCCGCTCGCTAACAGCTATTGGGGTGTTGGGTGCTCGGGTGCAGGGGAGGGCTGTGCCCCGGCATGTAGGTGGCTTACTGGGGCCTTGTGTGGGTGAATGAATGTTGTGTGCATATCACTGCTGTCTGTGTGCAGTGCAAATGAGGGAAAGGTATTTTCTTTGCCAGGTGGCCCTTACTTTAGATGCTGCTTGGCCTGGGTCTTCTGGGCGGACTGGGGGTCAGAGGCAGGCTTAGCCTGCTAGGCAGGAGGGGACTAGTAGTTTGTTCTGGTGGGTCTTTCCTTGGGTTGGGTGGTGGCTCCCTCCTCCCCTTCAGGAGCCATAGGGGAGAGGGAGAAGCCATGGGGTGAGGTGGGGGGCACAGGAGCAGAGGGGACAATCATGGAGAGAAGTGGGGGGCACAGGAGCAGACAGGGAAGAGGGGGCACAGAGGAGAGGGAGGGGCCCTCTCTCACATACATACACACACAGACACAGACACTCACCTCTCACTCACACACACACACAGACACACTCTCTCTCTCTCTCACACACACACACACACACACACACACACCCTTTTTAAACGAGATGCACCCACTCATGCCCACGCATGTCCATGGAGTGGACATGAGTGGGTGCGACCTCTTTGAAAGCAGTGTGGGGGGTGCATGCTCCTGTGTAACATGCACCTCCACACACCTCCACCAATCACCCCCGAACGGAGCAACCGGCAAAAATACAGGTTGCTCCATGCAGGGGTATGCATGGGGCTGCGTGGAGGATGGGTGTGTACCCATCTGCACCCACCCACCCCTGCACCACCCCTGCAGTAGCATGCCCACAGGCCACCAACCCCAGCCACAGCCCATTTAAAAGGGCCACACACATACTCACACAGACACAGACTCTCTGTCACATGCACACGCACAGAGGCTCGCTCTCTCTCCCACACACACACACACTTTCTCACTCACCCAGACAGACAGACAGACAGACACACACACACACTTTCTCACTCACTCACTCACCCAGACACACACACACACACACACACACACAGAAACACACACAGGGGAGGGGCGGGGGAGGAACTGCTAATGGCTCCTCTGCGCAGTCGCCTCCTGCTGCAGCCTCAAAAGCCCTGGACCTCAGCACGCTGTCCAGTTTCCTAGTCTTGCCTACTGGGACTACATTTCCCAGCATTTCAGACTAGGAAATATGGGGGCCACAGCATGCACACACACAGGATGACACAAAGACTCTGAGACAGTCAGCAGTGGTGGCAGCGGCAGCAGCATCAGAAGAGCAGGCAGGGTGGTAGTTCATTCTCCCTCCGTTTATCCAGGCTGCTGCCAAGGCAGCTCAGGTGGGCCAGCTGAGCAGCCAGTGGTCTGGTGCTGGTTTGCCTTGGCCCAACTCTGTATCAAGCAAGGCAAGCTGGCTGCAGGATCCCCTGGCGTGCAGGGTCGGCCCTGATTAGTACCACTATGGGGGGGGGGCGTGTCTTACTGGGAGCTGAAGGGGATCCTTGGGAGGGACACTGCTTAGGGAGGTCTTGCTCCCTTGCCCTTCAGGAGTTCCACAAGTGGGACAAGAGCTCCAACCCACCATGGCCTTGCTACACCATTGTACCCCTGCTACCCATTACTTTATTAGCTCACATAGCAGAGGCCTGTGCTGTAACGAGAAAGTGTCTGACTAGGTGCCAACATGGTTCAATGTGATGCAATTTGTAGCTGACAGTTAATTAGCTAGCTACAGAGTTGCATAGGAAACTACTTTTAATTAAGGTTGCAGCATCTAGCTGGCAGCCTGAGTAGCCAACTAGCTTCACCTAAAGCTGCATCAATTTAGCTAGCAGCCTCCTTGCAGCTTGTGGTGTAATGAGTCCAGTGGAGGTGGGAGTGCTCTACTCCTAGCCCCCTGCCTCACTGCATGCCCATCACCATAATACTCAGGTTTTGCTGCCACCACCAGAGCTACGAGCTTCTGGGGTTAGGGGCTGCTCTGGAAACCCAAACCCTGCTCCTTATTAGAGATTGTTTTCCCAGTGTAAGCCAAACTTGGGAAGCATTTTGGGTCACAGCACACACACCCGGCAATCTTGATTAGAGAAAACAAGATTTATAGTTTTTACTAGCTAAGTTAACCAAATTACAAGAATACAAAAAGGTAGGAAAAGGCATTGAACTTGTGAGCAAATACAAGCAGGTATGGTAGGTAACCCTTAGAGCACGTCTAAGGCTAAACGGTCCCTAGCCCTGCTTCTCTGAATAGAAGGAATTACTCACAGTATCTTTCTCTGCATGGTAAGCATGGACGTCTTAGCTATGCAGGGTTTGGTTCTTTCCCAGCTGGATGAAGAAAGCTGGGTGTTGCAAGTTAGTCCAGCATAGCTACCGGCTGGCCATGAGGTCTGTGTGTCTCTGGAAATTCACTAGCCTTTCTTAAAGGGCAACACTAGCATCTCAGCTATTGGCCCACAACCACAGGTGACCCTGTTCAAGGTGGCCAATCAGTTAGGTTATCTTACCTAGGGTTCCTCCTTTGGTAAGGTGTGGTCAGTCAGGTGGGCTAAGGTGAGTGCATATCCTTATATGGTATGGATATTGAGTTTTCCTTATATGGTCTGGTAGAGTCCCTTACCTTGGGTCAGGGAGGAATACAAGGGGCGATCTAGCCAGAAGGGTCTCTCCACAGAGCTTTCTTTTGAAGGTTTAAGCCAGCTCTATTGGGGCTGCTTTGGCTCTAAGAAGCCACTCTGTTACAGACCGCCAATGGCAGACTCTCTGGGAAAGTGGCATAAAGTGATAATCCACTGCCCCAATCAGTGGGGATAGTGCCATGGTGTGTTGGCAGTTAACATGGTGTTAACAACTAGTGTAATCTATAAAAGAAGTTGAAAGGCAATTTTATATAGGATTAATTCTTGCCTTTGGATGCAGTCTTGGGTGGAAACAGAAGTGATGGCTGCGGCAGACACAGACTGGGTTGAGCCACACAACAAAGGTGCCCACAGCCAGGCCTCCAGGGAGGCAGGGAGACACAAACGTGTGGCTGGCTGGCCCCACCTCCCACCATGATAAGCAGTCATGGCGATCAGTGATGGCCAGCCATATTGGACCTGATCTGGGCCTTGTCTGCTGGGCCACAGCAGACATGATAGCCCACTGTAGCCTGCTTTGACCCGATTGGGCAGACCATAGTCAGGGCTGTGACCTGGACATAGTCCGGGGGTGAGAGCCCAGGCTAGCTTCCGACACAGCCCGGAACAATCCTGGGCCAACATCTGGCGATGCCTGAACGTACATGCAGGTGAGGTCCAGTGCAAAGTGGGCCACAGAAGTCCAGCATCAAGTCTGTTTCCACTCCTTGTCTCAGTAAAGTGTGCTGGAGGAGTGAAAATATTGAATTTATGCATTTATTTTACAATAGCCGATGCAACTCTTCAATGAGAATCTGGGCCAAATACAGGTTGCAGGATCAGATCCATTTTAGAGCAATGTGACAAGCATATCATCTCAATCATGAGGAGAGTTTGATTCTTATGAAAAATGTACCCTAGCATGGAAAAGAGACAGCCTCTAATGAAATAAGAGGCAAAATCCTCGTCAACATCAGAAAAAAATATGGGATTGAGCCATGGTTTTTTAAGACTGACTGGATACAGTACTGCACAAGTTACAGGGGTGGGGGGCAGTTCCCCTACCTTTTTTTGATCCCCACCCCCCCTTTAGCTACTGACTTTAGATGGCTACACGGGGGGCATGATTTCATTGAGGGTCCCTCTACCTTTTTCCTTATAATTCGAGCCCTGGGATACAGCCCACCCCGCTGATGGTAACATTAGGGTTACTGGAGTCTCTAGGGGCTTAACCTGACGTCTCTGAAGCCCCAATTTCTCCAGATAATACAAAGGCACCTGGAGAAACTGGAGCTTTGGAAACCATCAGAGGCTGGGACCATGTCAGAAAGGAGCAGGACAAAGAGGCTTCAGAGTGTTGTGGTGTCATAGCTAACTCCACACTGATTTAATAGTCAGCCTAATCAGAAACCCTGACATAAGGGTACAAGGAGAACTAAAACAACTATCCCCTCATCCTTTCAGTTCTCCTCTCTCCCATCTGGAAACAGGGAGGAGTACTGTAGTTGATTTATCCATGTGGTTATCTTGTCAGGGATGGAAACAGATGGCGGGGGAGCTAAAGGGAAGAGGCGGGTTCATCACAGATTTTCAGCATTCTATTGGGTGCTCAGACTCCTGCTAGACAGAATGCTCAAGATCTGCCCCCTCAATCCTGCTCTCCTCCCTCCCATTTGGAAAGGACTTCTAGATGGGGGGGGCAGTTGAAGGGAAGAGGGATCTCAGCATAGCTTTTCAGCATTCTATTGGCTGCTGATTCCTGCTAGCCAATAGAATGCTAAGATATCAACTGGTAGGTTGGGTGGTTTTTGTATGTTTTTACTATTGTTGGTATTTTTATTTTATTATGTTTAATTTGTTGTGCAATATATTATGTTTTATATTGATGCTGTTAGCCGCCCTGGGCTGCCTGTGGCAGGAGGGGCAGGGTATAAAAAAATTGAAATAAATAAATTGAGTCTGCCCCCTTGCTCCTGCTCTCCCCCTTCCCATTTCTGAAAATTTGTGGCTGGGAAGCTTTCCCCAGTGTGAGAGGTGACAGCCCCAGATAAAGTAAGAAAGCTGGGCAGGGAAAAGCATGGCTTCCTCCTCCCCCGACCCTTTAAATTTCTCTAAGCTGGCAAACCAGCCTGGGCATGGGGGAGAGGAGTGAGAAATCTTGAGAGAATCTGAATCAAGGTAGGGATGTCTGCAAAAGCTCGACCCTCATTCTCAATCCTTACAACATTTTCACAAGAATAAAATCTGTTCTTGTTTCAGTGCCGGACTGGATATGTGCTGCAGTTTTGGGGGAGCAAGTTCAAGATCTCAGATATTACATTTTCAGGAAATGTTGAGTTGACTTGAAACTCAAATTCACAGACTCAAATACACAGTATTTGTGTTTTGAATATGAAAGCTGAAAAGCACTTCTTTGGGTTTCATTGAAACCCAAATGCACAGCCTTACTCCCAATATTGATATCTAAAAAACAGAAGTGTAGCTAGGTTGGAATGGGCCCTAGTGCAGAAAATGGAATGCGATTCCACTGCTCCTCCATCCTAGCAGCAGGGAACGTGGACCCCATATTAGGGATGGGCGAACGCGGTTCGGTAGTTCGGTGTTCGGCCCGAACTCGGCCTGTTCGGACAACCGAACACGAACACGAACACGAACGCACCGAACGGACCGAACACCGAACACCGAACACCGAAATGGCGAACACACCGAACCGAACCGAACACCGAACTACGAAATGGCCGAACACACCGAACGGAACCGAACACCGAACTACGAAATGGCCGAACAGTTCGTTCAATTCGAATCGCGTTCGGTTGTGTTCGGGTGGCTAAAACATGGTCTTCTGTCAGGTCACTGGAAGGCCAAATGTAGCAGGGAGGGGGAAGTCATTTGACTCAGCTAGGAGCAGACTTCCAGGCACCAGGGGTGGAGGGTGGAGAGTGGCTTGGAGTAGCAGCCAGCCTGATGAATCACCATCTCTTTTCGCCTCAGACCACTGGCTTGGCAGTCTATGATTGGCCACGGGCTAGGCTGCACGGAGCCAATGGGGCTGATTTGAGGCGGGCGCAGCAAGAAACAAAACTGTCTGCCTCCCCCCTTCCCAATACCTTCTGAGCTAGTCACTGTTCCTGAGCAGCAGGCGTTTCAGAAGGCTCCCTCACCCAGCATTTTCCAGCTCCCCAATCCATTGCCATCCTCCTCCTATTTCACCCATCCAACCCATCTACCCCCATATTCTCATTTATTTACATTAGCTTTGATAGATTTAGTTGTTATTTTTTGTTTTTATCCCTCCCTGTGTTCAATCTTCAATCTTCCTCCTTCCCTCCCCCCTCCATTGAATATTCCCTCCCCATTCCCTTCCCCTGTTTTTTTGATTCATTAGAGTAGTAGTATATATTATTAATTTATAGATTGATTTAGGTTTCATTTCAGTTTTGTACCCCTCCTTGTCTTGTTTGTGATTGCCCCCCTAACCCCCATCCCATATATTCAATTCATAGGTAGATAGATAGGATTAGGTCGATACATTTTTGTTTGAGTAGTTTAGTTTAAGGTTTACTGATAGAGTGAGTTTACTGTTTTCTGTGATTCAGCTTTAGGGTTTGTTGGAGTTATTCATAGCATTTAGAATACATTTATTAGTTAGGTAGTTAGTTAGTTATTAGTGTAGATATAGAGATATAAATATTTGATAAAAAAATTCAATAAAATTTTTTTAAAAAATTATATATTAAAAAACATTGTTTTTTTCGGGCCGAACGGCCGAACGCGAACGCGCGAACCACCCGAACACCGAACGACCGAACACGAACGCACAACCCGATGGCGAACGAACCGAACGGCCGAACACGAACGTACGACCTGCCCGAACAACCGAACACGAACGGCCGACACACGAACGGCCGAACCGAACGGGCGAACACGAACGCGAGGTACGACCAAACGACCGAACACGAACACACGAACCGAACGCGGCCGAACCGAACGGTCGAACGCGAACACACGAACCGATCGCGGCCGAACCGAACGGCCGAACACGAACTGCGATCTGTTCGCCCATGCCTATCCCATATGTCCATGGGCCCAGGTGCAGTTGCACTACCTGTCCCTATTATAGCTACACCCTTGCTAAAAACTAGGTTGTCCATGGGGACAACTTAAGTTCTACCTGGCCTGTACTTTCTCCGAGCAATCCTAAAGGTGCCAAGAGGTACTCCCCAGGTCTTGCTGAGGGCTGAGACTGCTTCTCCATCTTTGAGGTCCCAGGCCCTCTTTGCATGCATTAAGTTCTGGTTGAAAATGTATGTGTTTCCCTCTAAATCCAACTCTCTTATTAATATGGTGGCCAAGGCCCTAGAAACCAACCCTTGGTGTGTGCTTGTAGAAAGAGAAGTTGGGAATCTAGGATTCTCTAACCTTTTTCTTCGCTCCTTTAATTATAAGGGAGCATTGGTAATGATCAAGCAGACGATTGGCGACCAGGAAAGGCAAACCGAGATTGTAGCTTTGGCTAACCAGAGAGTGGCGCCCCTTTATGAAAAGATCAACCCCTGTCTGAGAGTGTCTAAGTATCTTATGCTCTGGTCCGATTGGCGCAAAATGCATGTATTGTTGCTGTTTCGTTTGAACTCATTTCCATCTGCCAATCTCAGTGGCAGATATTCAGGTAAACCAAGAGAACTCAGATTATGCCCAAACTGCCCTTCTGGGCAAGTGGAAGATTTGGCCCATGTGACTGGTGTGTCCAATTTACGCTGACCTGAGAAGGAGGTTTCTTGGCCAGATACTTCGCCATCAATCCCAGGTAAATCATGATTTAATATTGATTTGGCTACTTAGCACTAAGGACCCATGTGTTACCAGGTCCATGGCTTCCTTTTGTGCTGGGGTTTTGGACGTCAAATGGAACCAATTTTTTAATGTAAGGTAACTCTGAATTTAATCCTGTGTTGTACTTATGGTTTTAAGAGTGTCCCTTATCGGCCTTGTGGCTGATCTGGGTTTTCTTTTAGTTGTGTTGGTTGTCCTTACTAAGGCTACTGTCTATATTGTATTTTGAAATGACCTTCGGGTCTCTCAATAAAGCTATTACTTACTTACTTACCTGGCCTGTATGGAGATCAGTGATGCTGGAGATTAGCTTGAGGCAGACTCTGGAGATGAGCAGGTTGTGGGACTTACTAAATCCTTGTTACATTTACAGCACAAGCGGGGTGATGTTAACCAGGCGGTGTTAGCCGTGTTGGCTATTAGCCAGGTAGGTTTAGGGAATGTAACCTCTTACTGTCAGGAGTTGAGAGTGAACAACAGCGGATGGATTGCCCCATAGTTGCCGGCCCGAGCTGTTTTCAGGAGCGGCGGGATATCAATTTGATAAAATAAATAAATAAATAAATAATCCTGACCTGTTGGGTACTTCTTCAGGTGACTGATATTGGTCACTATCAGAGACAGGTACTGGACTTGATGGACCATTGGTCTGACCCAGTATGGCACTTCTTATGCTGTTATGTTATTTGTGGGTAATTGCTTGAGTCTACTTGTTTTAGCTGTATTTTAGAGTTTTTCAAGTGCTCCAGAGCTTGGGATGGAATTTGTTTCTTTAATATAACTCCAACATGAATGAATAAAATATTAATACTTTGGAATTTGCAGTGGGTTTCTTGGTTTCCATACTGCTTTGATGACGGAGATCTCCTTTCTCTGTTTTCTGCCTCTCAGTCAGACAAAACTTCAATCCCATTTGCAGTTTGCTCCATGAAATCATGCTGGATGGGCCTGTCCATGCTGTTTTAATAATGAAAAATTAAGCAAAATACTTTCTCATGATATTGCAAGCCTCTGTGTGGCAGAAATACTAAATTACTGACTATTCCTAATTATGTTTATTCGTGGTCACTTCTTAATGTTGGTTAAGCTGGGCATTAGAGTAATTTCCACTAATAGTCTTTTTTTCTTCCCACCCCGAGGAGAAAAGTACACTGTATGACCAAATTTGTAATGCTATCCATGTGTGAATGAGTGCCCTTATTGTACATTTCTGTTCTCTCTTCAAAGGTCAGTAAATTAGATTTGATTTCCTTGAGATACTTTTGAATAGGATAAAGATACTTAAAATAAGTTATCTTCAATCAAGAAAAAAAGTGGTTTTACATAGTTTAAGTATTATAGAAAAGAACAACAATAGTCAGGATACCAGACTGATGATGTGCTCCTGTAGACCACATGTGAAATGACCATACATACTTGGAAATTCTTGTCATCTAGAATACTTAATGAGTCAAATAGAAAATGAGAGAAAATGAATTGTACTATTTGCATGTAATTTTAAAATGATACAAAAAGAAAAAATACAATAAATAAAGCATCCTGAATGAGCCATCTTAGAAAATTATTGGCAAAGCATAGTGACTAATTTGCAATGAATATTTCATCTGGTTAATTTAGTCTCTTTTTGCAAAATATCTGTACCAGATTATTATTTATCGCTTCCTGATTCTTATTACTTTTTCACAATTCTGTTTTAATTTGAAAGCATTTCCAATATCTCTGTCTTTGTTTTCTAAGTAGATTGACTGTAAACAGTGCGAAGATTATGAGGCATATGCTATTTAAGCTATGTTGTCATCTATTCTTGTCACTGGGCAACTACAAAAAAAATCTGAGTATTGTTTCTGTCTCTATTTGGATGAATACAGCACTATATTCTAGAAAGAATACTCATATGCCCCAATTTAAGATTTCACTTCCATGAATACTGAAGAGTGATACTTTTAAATTCATTTTCCATACACATTTGAGCCAGTATAACTCAGTTACACGAATGGTCCTAGAGCATGTGAGCAAGGCAGAAGTGAATTCATTTAAAAATTAGACCAAGTATTTGTGGAAATATTTTTTCTCTATTCACTCAACGCCCCTAACTCTGTTAAAAATACATATATAAATAGGAACTGGTCTCTTAAGAATGCAAACAGGATTCATTTCTTAATGTGCTTTAATACTTTACTCCATGTTTTTTCAGCTGTGTATGCAAACATAGAAAAACAGAAATCTGCCAAAATGAATAACTAGGAAAATGTTTTTGAGTAAATCTCTGTTTATGCAACAATGCTTTACACAACTGATGAAGCTTATCTAAGAATGTCTTTCAAATTTAAGTCCAGAGAGAGGGGGGTTGCCATGTTGGTCCCAAATGTAAGTGATGGAGACAAAGTTCAGATGATCCCTTTTATTGGGCAAACTTTTCTTGGCAAGAGCATGCAAAGCATTCGGACCACACAGGATCCGTCCGCAGGCAAAAGTAAAGTTCTCTCCAAAAGCATAATCAGAATAGATGCAGGCAGTGCAGCTGCACCACGGCCCCAGAACCTGTGGAGCATGGGGGTCCATGTGGAACATGTTCATAGAATGATTAGCACCCACTAAAGACTTGCTATCTGCCCATGGGGGGCCTATTCCAGCTTCCAACCTAGCTACACCTTTGACTCCCTCCTTATCTTTGTCAGTTTTGCTTTTGTGCCTTCTGTTTATTCTGTGAGTATTCAAGTTTTCACTGTAACTATGTTAAAGTCTATGGCCTCAATCCCAAACCCCTGAATGTTTGACCGGGTTGAAAAATCGATCGGGTCAAACGCGGCCGGAAAAGCATGCGCGTCCCCCTTCCGGGTGCGTGATTGTCGGAAGTGTATCGTCTGATCCCAGCTCCCAGCATTTTTTCACAACAAGCGCGAGCGCGGCCGCGATGGTCTAAAAACGGCCTTTGCTTTCTATCTTTCAACCAGTTTCTGATCCATAGTAAGATACTACCTCCTATCCCATGACTTTTTAATTTTCTCAAGAGTCTCTCATGAGGGACCTTATCAAATGCTTTCTGGAAACCAGGTACACTATATCTACTGGGTCTCCCTTGTCCACATGCTTATTTACACCCTCAAAGAATTCCAACAGGTTAGTGAGGCATGACTTACCTTTACTAAATCCGTGTTGATTCTTCCCCATTAAGCCATGTTTGTCAACATGCCCTGTAATTCTGTCCTTAATGATGGTTTCCACCATTTTGCCCGGCACAGACGTCAAGCTTACTGGTCTGTAGTTTCCAGGATCGCCTCTGGATCCCTTTTTAAATATCGGGGTTACATTTGCCACCCTCCAGTCCTCGGGTACAGTGGCAGATTTTAGTGACAGGTTACAAATTACTAACAGTAGGTCTGCGATTTCATATTTGAGTTCCTTCAGAACTCTGGGGTGAATGCCATCTGGCCCTGGTGACTTGTTAGTATTCAGTTTGTCAATTTGCCCTAGAACATCCTCCAACGTCACATTGATTTGTAACAGCTCTTCCAATTCCTCGCCCACAAAGCAAGGATCCGGCGTGGGTACCTCCCCAAAATCCTCCGCAGTGAAGACCGACGCAAAGAACTCATTCAGCTTCTCTGCAATGTCCTTATCCTCCCTGAGCGCCCCTTTTACTCCCTTGTCATCTAATGGCCCAACTGACTCCCTAGCAGGCTTCTTGCTTCTGATGTATTTGAAAAAGTTTTTGTTGCTTGTTTTTGCCTCTTTAGCAAGCCTCCCTTCAAAATCTCTCTTGGCCTGCCTTATTAACACTTTACATTTACATTGCCAGTGTTTATGCTCTTTCATATTATTTTCATTGGGACTAGCCTTCCATTTCTTAAAGGATGCCTTCTTGGCTCTAACAGCCTCCTTCACCTCCCCATTTAACCACAGTGGAAGACGTTTGGTCTTCCTGCTTCCTTTTTTAACTTGCGGGATGGATTTAATCTGGGCTTCCAGAACGGTGCTTTTAAACAGACTCCATGCCTCTTGCAAACTTGTAGCCCTTGCAACTGGGCTTTTTAGTTTCTTTTTAACTAATTTCCTCATTTTGTCATTTTCCATCCTGGTCAGGGGGACGATAGTATAGCCCTACTGCGATACTCTTCCCCTTTACACCTGGAATTTCTATCCATAGAGATTCTAGGAAACAGTTTGCATCCTTTAAAACTTTAATTGTACTTGACTCAATGTTGTCTTTTACGTATAGAGCCACCCCACCACGAACTCTATCTACTCTGTCATTCCGATATATTTTGTACCCTGGTATTACAGTGTCCCATTGGTTATCCTCGTTCCACCATGTCTCTGTGATGCCTATAATGTCTAGATCTTCATTTAATGCCATACACTCTAATTCTCCCATCTTACTTTTTAGGCTTCTTGCATTTGCATATAGACGTTTATGTGTATTCTTTTTATTCTTTTTACTGTGCACATTATAGGGGACTGTAGGGATGTTAAAACCTATTTTGTTTTGTATTTGAGATGGAGGGTAACATTTTTGAAACTTTAAGTCTATTTAAGAAAGAGAGTTGACAACCACCAACTGGAAAATATTTTAAATGCTTCAACCTTCAAATGTATGCAGGAGATGTGGGATAAAATACCACTTGCTAATCTGGGTTACAATCCTAAACACACTCTCTCATGAGTAAGCCCCACTGATACTAGTGGAACTTATTAGTGTGTTTAGAATCACAGGCCCAGTCATTAGGGCATTAACTTAGGTTTTACAAGGGATGGCTATTAATGCCACCAGATAAATACAAAGAATGGGGCTTGTACAATGGGTTTGAAGCTAGGAAGACTCCAGGGAACCCCAGTTCCAAGGCAAAACAGCAGCAGGGCACCATTTTGGGTCTCACTAGAAATAATCTCAAATGTCTATACACAAAGGAGAAAGGAGTATGAGCAAGGGTGAGTTGGAAGTCAAAGTCTGTGAAGGAAAATGTGGCTCAAATGGCATGCCTGCGATATGGTGCGGCAAATCTTACAGCTGGTACATCAGTAATGAGGAATACAGCTTGCTCCAGAAGAAAAGACTGGGGGGGGGGGGCGGGGGGGGGGAAGAATGTAGCATTCTGTATCAAGAAGGAATACACCTTACACTGAGGCCTCTACAAGTTAGAGGGGAGAGAAATCTGGAGAAAATATCTGTGAACTTAAAAGAGGGAGAAATCAAATACATGTTGTGGTTGCGGCCTGTGGAAAATGGATGAGGCATTATTTGAATCGGTAACCAAAGCATCCAAAAATATATGCTGTTAATAGTGGGCAACTTCAACACACCTGGTAGCTGTTGGAAGAATAATACAATAAAATGTAGCAAAGTACTATTTTACTTGGCACTGGAAAGAGCTATCTGAAGTGCTGTGTTGCGTTTTAAACATCACATTACAAGAAGGATGTTGACAAACTGGAGAGAACTCAAAGAGCAAAAAAGATCATATACGGTCTGGATTCAGATCATACAAGGAAAGGCTGAAGGGACTGGGAATATTTAACCCAGAGAATAAAAAGAATGGGAGAAGACAAGATAGTAGTTTTCAAATATGTAAAAAATTGGCACGCACACACACACACACACACACACACACACACAGAGATTTTGGTTAATTATTATGGAAAACATCCCAACTGTAAGAACAGTTGGGCAATGGAGCAGTTTGCCAAGGAGTATGAGGAATCCCCTTACTTGGATGTTTTCAAAACCTCTGGGCAAGCATCTGTCAGTAATGTTGTAAATAGAGGGTATCCTCCTCCCTGGGAGAGGAGGATTGGACTAGAGTACCCTTGAGATCCTTTCCACCCTGCAAACCTGTTATTTAGATGTGATCTGCACAATGCAGTGTGTCCATAATACAATTAATCCTTTTATCATGTATGTAAAAAAAACCAAAAATTATAATGGAAACAGTTTCATCTAATTAAGTGAAGCTATCAGAAAGTGACTATGGGTGATTTCAGACGTTATGCTGGTCCCCATTCACCACGGGCCGTGGGGTGGTTCGGACCACGGCCCAGGGTGAAGGGGCGCACCAACATACGTGCGCCGCTCCACCCCGGGCCGCGGGGACCGGCGAACCACGTCCCGTGATGAATGGGGCCTGGCGTAATGTCTGATGGGGAACCACGGCTCCTGGAGGGGGCGAGCCGGGCGGCACAGCATGTTGCCGCATGGCCCCGCCCCCTGCGTTGCACAATGGCCCTCCCCTCACCAGACGGGCAGCGAGGGCGGCCAATCCGGCCGCACTCACCACCGCATTCGGGGGTGGGGGGGAGGAATGGATTCCACCACCAGCAGGGGTGAGTGAACAGAAGTTCCGTTTCATTCACCCCTGCCGTGGTGGCCATTCACCACACTTCTGGACCCGCTCGCGTCCTCGGGTCCAGAAGTTTGGTGAATGCAAACGTTTTCCTTGTTTGACTGTGGTGAACATCTGGCGGGTAGCAAACAGATGTTCACCACAGTCAAACGCGGGCTGCGTTTGAGTGTGGTTCAGACGTGGTGAATCTTGGATTCGTCACATCTGAAATCACCCTATAACTCAGCTGCAAAACATGCACAGTACAACCTCCCTTATCAAGTTTCTCTCTTTATTCTGGAGTGGACATACTTTGTTACCCTCTGATATCAAGACCTTTATAATCTAGCCAAAACATATATCACCCAAGGTGTCCAGATACTGTCCCTTATATGTAACAGGTGGCAGTGAAATACTGTAGTGGTTTTGTACTTTCTAGTTTATAAATATTGAGGGGAAAGGGAGAAATTCATGAGCGGCAAGCTTCTTATTCAAAATTATTAGTTTGTAGGAGGATTTACCATGTGTGCCTGTGGTGCATGCCAGAAACAGTAAATAAAGAGTTGCCCCTACTCCCCATTTCTATAGCAGTAGTAGGTGTTCACAGCACTTAACAGTCACAGATTTTTGGAGATAGGTCCCTGCCCAGTGGGCTTACAATCCAAGGTGAACAAGGGTGAGGCAAGTGCAAGGAAAGACAAACATACACATATTCCCATTTTACAGATGGAGAACCAAGGCTGAGACTTGCCCACGGCCACCCAGTAAGTTCACGGCTAGGACAGGATTTGAACCTTGGCTTCCCAGGTCCAAGTCCAACACCTTATTCACTACACCACAGTGGCTATAAAAAATCCCCAACCCAGCTCCCTTAAAAAAAACAAAAAAAACCCACTACCTTGAGCCTCTGCAGCCACCTTGAGCCTCTGCAGGAAGAGTGGCATAGAAATATGAATAAATAAATAAATTACTGTGAGAGATTTCAGAGTAGTGGTTGGTGGAGAAGTGATAGTATGAATTTACTGATGTCAAGATAACTCTAAAATGCAGTAGCTTCAATAGCTACTACTAGTGTTATTTCCATCTGTTGTGTTTTGTGCATGCATGCAGGCATTCATGTACAATGTTCATGTATATACATACGGTACTCATACAATTATATGCCATGGAAAGAATGGATATTGGGACATTTGATTATGATTAAAATCATGCTCGTTTTCAAATAATGTTAACAAAAGGACTAAAAAAATCAAGCAGAGTGCTAGCAAATGGCCAAAACCTGTGTTCACAGTAAAATCTGGGTGGGCAATGAAGGAACTGTTTATGTATGCTGGCCTGGAGACAACAACACAAGGAATTCCAACTGCTGGGAACCAGATGAGAAGATACAGCATGCTACAACCAGTCCCAGGAACTAATGAACAGGCCTCTTGGAAAAGAGCTGCACAAGAAAGAGCAGCAGGTCAGAGTAAAGCGGAATATAAAGTTCAGAGACCTGAAAAGAGAGTTAGGCACAGACTTTCCTTTGTCATTTGAAAAACACTTGTCAAAACCGTACCTTGTTACAAGCCGCAGCTAAAGCTGTAGGGAGTACAGTCATTCCAGATGCAGAAGAACAGATGATTAATCCTTACTGACTACTTTTAATTCCATTTTTGAGGTTACGATTTTGGAAAGAGGTATCAGGGGGTCTTCATTTTCCAGGGCTTTCAATGGGTTTACCCTGCCAATAATATAAGAGGTTAGGTTATGAAACCAACAAGGTCAACATCTATCTAAGGCACTTGTATTGTCCTTATATTGTCCCCATTACTTTAGAGTCACACAGTCTTTGATGTAATTAAGCCTTCCAACACCACATGAAGTAAGAAGTACTATTACCCCCATTGTTTTATACTCAGGATGGAAGCTTCTGGACAGGGAGACCAAGGATGTTTTTAGACAAAACAGAAACTATTTACAAACAAGTGGTTACTGTGAAGTCTAAATACCGCCCCGAAATGGAAGATGCATAATACAAGGGCGTAGCTACCATTTGACAAACAGGGACATTCGTCCTGGGGCCCGTACTGGCTGGGGGTCCAATATCCAAGGTAGATAAGCCACCCTTTCCCCCTTTTTCCTTTCTTTCTTTTTTTTTTTTTTTTTTTAAAAAAATTGCCACCTGGTTGGCAATTGGTTGAGGGCCCTTCCAGCTACTGCGTGGGCCCCCTTTCCCTTCCTGCCCATGGTTGCAACGTTGTGTCTAAAACAATGTTGCAACCACGGGCAGGGAGGGGGAAGGGCCCCATGCAGCTGTCTGCATCAGGTAGGGTGGCCATACCTCCCCTTTAAGAGGGCGCTTATGAAAAATACATGGTGCAGGGTTGCACTGGAACCAATGCAGCCCTGCACCATGTATTTTTCATAAGCGTTCTCTTTTAAAGGAGAGGTATGGCCACCCTAGCGTCAGGTCAGGTCACACTCACAAGCCTTACAGCTCAGCTTGCCCCCCTGGTGCTGTCTGGACCTGGTCCGGACAGGGCTTGCTCGAGGGAGGCCCAGTCCAAGCAGGAAAGTGCCCACCAGCAGCTCCACTCAGTAACTGAGTGGAACCACTGCCAGGCACCTTCCCACTCCAGTGCTCCCCACGTCGAGCCGGTCCAGCCTGCCCCGGCCCACCCAACCAGCCCCCGGCCTCCAGGGCTGGTTGTGTGGGCCGGGGCAGCAATGACACTGCTGCTGCTGGTTGTGCTTGGCCCCAGTGATGGATGGGCCCAGAAGCAGGCCACCAGCAGCACACCGGCTGAGCTAGGAGGCACCCCTAGGCCGGTCGGCAGCTTCACCACTGGCAGGAAAAAAAGAGAGGATGGGCCCATGGACATCTATGGTCCCTGGGCCCGTCCCAAGCTAGCTATGGCCCTGGCATAATATCTACTTAGCAGGGTTGAAGTGGAAATTCCTCCGATGTTCCATTTCTATTGGAACCAGGCAGTTTGATCATTTCGATCAAAAATCAAAATGGACACAATTCTGTTCCAATTTCTGATTGGAATGATCAAAAAGCGTTTCACCATTTTGCAAATGCACAAAATGGCTGCAGTCATTATGCAATCAATTATGCGGAATTCCACTCAAAATTTCACCAGCCATTCTGTTTTCACTAAACTTTTCTGCAAAAATGGAACAGCTAGTTCAAACCAGTAGAGGTGTGCACCAGGCACCCATGTCATTTTTCGTTATCGTTATCATTATTAAAAGTCTGTCATTTTCATTGTCGTTAGTAACAAAGTGTCATTTTTTGTTATCGGTGATGTTATCGATATTGATTTCCAATGAAGATTTTGTTTTTGGTATCATTTTCATTGTTGTTAGTGTGCTAACGACACCAGAAACAATACCAAAAATGGAAACAGAACTTTGATTGGCTGTGTAGTGGCATGGTGTGTGGCTGACTGGGTGTGTGTGTGTGAGACTTTCAGGAGGAGAGAGGGGAACGGGGAGCAGGGCCAGGGAACTCACGCTTGCAGACACACACAACAACCCGGTTAGGCTAGGAAAACAAACCCTCAGGATCTTATATGGTCTTTGGACATACGCAGAAGCATATAGTCCCCAGCCTAGATCATCATGGGGTATCTGGAGTGAACACCCACCGGGTGTTTTACAGGATGGGCTACACATACCAGGGAAGCGGGTAGGAAGGGAGAGTGCACACAGTTTACGAGGGTCCCCGAAGATACCCCCAGGTGGGGAGGGTGAGGACAGGGTACAAGCACACGATCCAAGGGGCCCAGGAGTGACTTTCATGATCAATAGGGATTCACACTTACCATTTGGGAGGGCATACACACTCACCACACACTCGCGCCTAACACTCGCACAGTCACTCGCCGCACACATGATCCAGGAAGAGTTCAAGACAATAGATACAAATGCAGCAGGAAGGGGCCGGTCTCACGGGGTTACTCCGATCATCAGCGGGGCTACAGTGCTGTTTAGCTACTCTACTTATAGTCTCCCTGCGGGCAGCGCCGCAGATGCTGGGAACGCCGCGGCCCCGAGGGTGAGGCAATGGGCATGGCCACCGACTCCGTGGGCTGTTGCTCTAAAGCCACACACACCCCTGTGCAGCGTGCTGCTGTGGGAATGTATCTCCTCCTGCTGCCATATCGGTGCTGACTCCCTGTTGCGGCATTCTTGGTCCTGCCTGGGCCGGTGGTTCCTCCTCTTCAGGTGCGACGGGCAGAGTTGACTGCGGGGAAGAGGGACCATGGGAGGGGGTGCCCAAGTCCGGGGTTCCCCACCACCGGTCGACCCTCCGGGCATGGGGACAGCTCCTGACAGTGTGTGTGTGTGTATATATATATATGAGTCTGTGTTTTTTTGAGTGTCTGCCTGATGGAAGTAAGCAGGAAAAAGGTCCTGATGGATGAAGCATGGAGGAGGAGGCTCAGGCTGGACCATCTCATGAGGTGGTGGAGGTGAGCTCTTCACCAGAGGAAGAGGGCAGAGGAGGTGTCAGGTTTGGAAACATTGTTTTTCTTTATTTATTTAGTTTCCCATAGAATTTAGAGGAGGGAGGAACAAGAACGGTGTTCTTTAGAGCAAGCTGCACCACAGGGGGGCAGGCAGTCAGACATGAGCAGCAGCAGCACTGGTAGTAGCACCCCAAGACGTGCCAGAGTCTCAACTTGCAGACAGCACCCCAGGAGGGGCAGGACTTGTGGGTGTTTGTGGGTGTGACAGAGAGAGAGAGAGTCTTACAGCAGCAGTGGGCATCACCAGGTGGCAGTGGAGGAGCAGGCAAGCAGACTGGCGGCAGGCAGGCATGAGCAGCAGCAGCACTGGTAGTAGCATCCCAAGACATGCAACCGTCTCACCTTGCAGACAGCACCCCAGGAGAGGCAGGGCTTGTGTGTGTTTGTGGGTGTGCCAGAGAGAGAGAGAGAGGCTCTTGCAGTAGCAGCGGGCATCACCAGATGGCAGTGGAGGGGTAGGTGGGCTGGCCGGCAGGCAGGCTGGCAGACAGGTGGGCAGTCAGGCATGAGCAGCAGCAACACTGTAGTAGCACCCCAAGACATGCCAGGGTTTCAGCTTGCAGACAGCACTCCAGGAGGTGGTTTAGGTGGGAGAAAGGGAAAGAGGCAAGGAGGCAGCAGCACCATCCATCCAGTTGGTGTGGGAGAAGGCGTATTGGGTTGGGAAGGACTGAAGGCATCACCATGATTGCATAATATTATGTAGGTGCTATGTGTTCTTGCTTCAGAGAGAATGATGCTGGTGAAACTGAAAGCCCAAGAAGACCAAGGTGCCAGAGCCAAAGTAGGCCCAAAAGATCCTTAGCATGGAAGTATTTTGAAGAGTTGCAAGACAGTTTTGCACAATGCAAAGTGAGGCAGGGGGCTGGAACAACAGGGAATGGATTGCCCATTATGACCTGTTAGGTACTCCTCCCCAGAGACAGAGATTGGCCACTTGTGGGGACAGGATGCAGGGCTCGATGAACCATTGGTCTGACCCAGTATGGCACTTCTTATGTTCTTTAGATCTGTGACCAAAAAAAATCACCCAGGGGTCGCAGGGAACCACATTCAGCCTGTAAAGCCACATTGAGATGGTCCGTCTCATTCCATTGAATAATAAGGGGTGTGGAGGTGCCACGAGCTCCAGCAGTGCCAGACCCAGCAGACAGAAGGAGCAGATTCAAGAGAGGGGAGAAGGAGATCCCTTCAGAAGAGGTGTCCCTGGCCTCTCTCCTGCAGCTTGTCTGATTCCCGGCTCCAAATGAGGAAGAAGCTGATGATGACACCCCACAAGTGAGGGCATTTCTTGGAGCCTTTGACCAGACCACCAGAGAGTTTCTGGAGGGGTTTCAGTCCACAGCGAGGGCCATTAAGGAAAACCTGAGTGAGCTGTGCCGGGCTGTGGAAAGAAGGGAGCAGCAGGCAAAATCGTACGCCAAGTACCTCTGACAAGAACAGAAGGCGTTGGAGGCATACTGCAATTCCCTTGCATACTGGCAGGGGTTAATGTCTGGTGTACTGGAGGCTGCAAGGGAGCATGGGTTGGAGGTCCCTGATGTCACTGTACCCGTTGCCCATGGATCATTGTCTCCTTTCTCAAATGTGCCATAGGGAGAAGAATCTTTGGAAATAGTGTTTTTTTCCTTTTTTTGTTAGCAGCCCTTGTAACTTGAACTAACTTTCAAAGTAGCCCCTTGAAGGGAAAGGTTCCCTGGGCCCCCACTGCTGCACTTGCTCTGTACCTTTATCAGAGCTAGATAGCATGTGTTTAATGTGTGTGTAGCAGGAAGTGGCTTCCAGGTGGCTTCCAGTCCCTGCAGGATCAGACCCCTGGGTGGTTCACTCTCTCAGGGAATTAACTCTCCACTCGCTTGGCATATGATTAACTCAGTTTTTATTAAAAGTACTTAACACAGTCCAAGATATGCCTTGGGCTGCCGGCTCAGTTGCCTCCACCCTGTAGACCCAGTTCAGTCTATCCAGCATAGCAGTGTACACAGACCACCCCCGCAAAAGGCCATACAGTCAGGTTCACTGGCCCCTGGCTCATAGCATGCTGTCCCAGGCAATGGGCTCCCACACAGCCTTCCCCAGTACCTGGGAAGCCCCTGAGTGGCGGGACATCTTCTGCTCGCAGAGAGATCACCCCGGGGGGGCAGGGGGGCAGCATTGGGTGTGATATAATACTTTTTACCAGTATTGGTGATTATTCAATTTGAAGCCCCTGAAGTGCGGGGCATCTTCTGCTCACAGAGAGATCACCCCCATGGAGGCAACCTTAAAGCCCCTGAGTGGTGGGGCATCTTCTGCTTGCAGAGAGATCGCCCCACGGTGGCAGCGTTGGGACGCACCTGAGTGACAGTCTCACAGGGTGCAGAGCATAGGGGAGAGAGAATGAATTAGTGAGTGGGCTCACTTCATTCAATCAGTGTGATGACTGGCAGCAGGTGCAGGCAGGCACATATGTTGTGTGTCTCTGTCTCATTCTGGTGGGTTTGCTGCAGGATGTGGGCATTCAGCACAGATGACCTCTCTCTCTCTGGTTCTGGCGCGTGGCAGCTTGGTCAGGATGCACCTCTCTCTCTTGTTCTAGCAGTGGGTTGTATCTCTCTCACTCACTGTCTTTCTCTCTCTCTGGTTCTGTATAGTGGGTGGCAGCAGTATGTCTCCCTCTCTCGTTCTAGCAGCAGGGTGCCTCTCTCTCTGGTAGGTGGTGGCATGGGCAGCAACGTCTCTCTCTCTCTCTCTCTCTAGCATAAAGAAAGAAAGAAAGAAAGAAAGAATCCCCATTTTGGGGCCGTTATGGGCTGTTACAGATTAATCTCAATCCATAATTCCCATCCCTAATCAATCATAGTAAAAAGTTGTGGATATGAAAGATAGGCAAGGTTCAAGGTTTTTTTGTTTGTTTTTTAATTATTTATTTCAGCTCTAGCTTTCACCATGGCCAAACAAAACACCATACACAAAAACAAACAAAATCCAAACATAATAAACAACATAAAATATAAAATACAGAAATAAATTCATAAACATATTCCACAATAATCACCATCGTATAGATTCCTCAGATAGTTCCTCCTTTTGAATTTAGAGAAGAATGCCTGTCAATTATTAAGTAATCCTTTATTCAGTAAGGGTATTCATATTCACCTCTCCCGGAGTTTTGCATCCAGAAAGGCAAAAGTTGCCACCACCTTTATGGCTGCATCTGTTGTGGGGATAAGAAGGGCCATCATTTTTTGCTGCAGGGATAGGTAACCCTTTCCCTCTATTAATGAATAAATCCAATTTACCCATATGCCCTCATATAAAGGACATACAAATAGTACATGCTCTATGTTTTCAATCTCTTGACATTGGCATGGACAGACTCGTTCCTCCCGGGGTTTCTGGTTATACCTTCCCAAGGTTATTGCTGACTTAAATAGTTGAAATCTTATCAGCATATAATTCCTACACAGGGTGGTTCCCATAGTTCTCCCCCACTTCTACATGTCATCAATCTCTCCCTTTCCACAGGCTCCTTCCCCTCTGCCTTCAAGCATGCCACTGTCTCCCCCATCCTCAAAAAGCCCACCCTGGACCCATCTGACCCCTC
>QEPC01008874.1:7451495-7463779 GCA_003113815.1 Sphenodon punctatus | reverse complement strand
GAGTGCCACCACCCGCTCAATAACCTTCCCTAAAAAGGGAAGGTTAGAGACAGTTCGGTAACTGGCGAGCGCATCCACGTCCAAAGTTGGTTTTTTCAGCAGGGGGCGCACCACAGCCTCCTTGAAGCAGGGCGACAACCTCCCCTGCTGCAAGGACACGTTCACTACCCTCGCCACCACCGTCCCCAACGTCTCCCTGGAAGCTTTTACTAACCAGGACGGGCACAGGTCGAGTTCGCAAAATGTGGCCCTCACAGACCCCAGGACATCGGCCACATCAGCCGGCGTCACTTCCTGAAACTCCCCCCACAAAGCTGGACCAGACGGGGCCTCCATCCCCCCGCGCTCTTCCCCTTCTGCCCCTAATCCAGCGTCAAAGTCGGTCTGAATCCGAACAATCTTGTCTGCGAAGTAGTTGACAAACTCCTCACAGTGGGCTTGGGACAAGTCCCATCAAGACGGAGGGAGGCCGGACTAACCAGCCCCTGCACCACCCGGAACAGCTCCGCCGGGCCTGACTTCACAGACGCTATGAGGACAGCAAGGAACTCCTTCCTTGCCGTCCTCACAGCCTCAACATAGGACCGCAAATGGGTCCTATGGAGAAGACGGTCGGAGTCAGATCAAGTCCGACGCCAGCATCGCTCTAGCCTCCTGCCTATGCCCCCCAAGGCTCTGTCCTAGAACCTCTCTCTTCTCCCTGTACACTCTTTCTCTAGGTAAATTCATTGAAGCCCACGGCTTCCAGTATCACCTATATGCTGATGACACACAACTGTATCTCTCCACTCCCATGGTCTCCTCCTCCATCCAGTCTTGTATCACTGACTGTCTTTTTGACATCTCTGCTTGGATGTCTCGCCACCAACAAAAGCTTAATATGGGCAAGACTGAACTCATATTCACCCCAACCCCCCAAATGTTCCTCTCCTACTTCCCTCTTTTTCCACTGAGGAGGTCACCATCCAACCTGTCCCCTCAGGCACGAAGCCTGGGATTCATCTTCAACTCCTCCCTCTCATTTATGCCTCAGATCCAGGCTGTTGCTAAGTCCTGCTGCTTCCCTCTGTATAATATTGCTAAAATCCAACCCTGCCTTACTGTCACTGCAAAAAGCCTAGTCCACGCTCCAGTCATCTCTTGCCTTGGCTACTGTAACTTCCTCCTTACTGGCCTCCCCTGCTCTGATCTCACCCCTCATCATCTCTCTTCAACACTCTGCTGCCAAAGTCAACCACCTTGCCCAATGCTTTGACCACATTCAGCCCCTTCTTTTCGCCCTGCACTAGCTTCCTCTACGGAAACGCATTCAACACAAGCTCCTGGTTTTTACCTTCAAGACTCTTCACAGCCTTGCCCCCACCCCTCACCTCTCCGCTCTTGTATCCCACAACATTCCTGCCCAGGAGCTTTGCTCCTCCTCTGCCCCCATCCTCACCTGCTTGCGACACCCCTGCTCCTCTAAACACATTTGCCCCTTCTCTTTTGCTACCCCCCCATGCCTGGAACTCCTCTCTGGATACATTTATTCTGCTTCCTCCCTCCCAGTTTTCAAGTCCCTCCTTAAAACCTACCTCTCCTGTCAGGTTTTCCCTGGCTCATCATCAGGAGCGATAAGAATCTCCTCCATGTAACTAAGGGTGCTTTTAAACGAGTGGGTCGCCGTCGCGTGACATTTCAAAATCCCGCAAGGTGGGATTAGACAAGACACTAGTTCGGGATCATGCGCATAGAAGGTGGTCACGCATTGTATTTAATTCATGGTCTGCAAACAATGCGTGACCACTTTCTATGCGCATGATCCCGGACTCGTCTAATCCCACCTTGTGGCATTTTGAAATATCGTGCAAGCGGGTCGTGCAAAGGCGAGCTGCTCGTTTAAAAGCAGTCTAAGTTAAGCACATGCACCTGCAACCTTGTAAATGTATCCTTGTCTCTCCTGATGTTCACCTCTCTCTTGTCCCCCCCCCTCTTCCTTGTCTCTCTTAAATTGTAAGCCCCTTGGGGTAGGGACCTGTCTATTACTGCTGACTGTACAATGCCAGGTATACTGCTGGTGCTATATAAATAATTAATAATTATAATATTATAATAAGCTTTAAAAAGCCATGGTGGGTATGGCTATTGGTTTTCCCTAATTATTGTTAGGGGCTAGGATGAATCTTGTATACAGAGCATCTCCATTTAAGACAAAGGCCCCCAAACTGTGGACTATCATTATCCTAACTGATACTCCATACATTCAACATGTCTTTGTTGCTGTTGGAGGTCAAGGGATTTTATTTTACTCAAAATGGGGAGACACAGCCAAATGTATGGAAACCACTGCCTTAAGCATTGACTACTGGTAGTCAGGTTATTGGAATAAACTGACCACAGGTCTGATCCTGTATGGTAACTCCTCCTGTGGAGCTAAAGATTTTTCTTACACATGGGGCAATAACATTTAGTTTTTATTTTCTTCTTTCTAATCAAGTCATTCCTATTTATTATTTAAGGGATAGTCTAGAAATCTTGAGCTATTTCAGTGAAACTCATGAATTATATTCTTTTGGGACTGAGAAATATGCTAAACTCTTATTCCAGATACCAAGACGCGAGTCTAACATAACCCTAGATTCCCCAGTCACAATACAAACCTACAGTATACTATAATTTCAAATCTAAAATGAAAATGTTTTTTCCCCATTCTGTTAGTAATTAAAGCATTCATCCTCCATGCTGTTACACATGAGGATGTCAGTGGAACTACAGAAAGGTCCATTCAAATGGAGCAGCTCACCCGATCAGGACCTAATGATGTAGATAGACATCATGTTCCAATTCATAGCCCCTGCCTCCCCCACACAACATTTAGTAAAAGAACATTCCACGCAAAAATGTGCATGGCGCTTTGACAGAGTTGGAGCCTGTTCCTTAAATATGCAAAGTTCCTTCAAATAACGAATTACCAAAGTGTAAACTGAAACACTGCAGTCAAATGTACTTGAAACCAAACATTTTATTTTATTTTATTTATTTATTTCAAATTTACCCCACCCCTCCTGCCAGGCAGCCTGGGGCGGCTAACAAAATCAGTTAATAAATACAGTAAAATATATAAAAACATTAAATAACAAATACAACTCTAAAATGGGGAGAACAAAAGCCAAAACACCCACCCCACCCTCACCCCTTTCCCTCACCAAACGCCTGACGGAACAGCCAGGTCTTACAATTCCTGACAGAACCCCGGCAGGTCTGGGGCCAGATGGGCCCCCACCAGGAGGGAGTTCCAAAGACACGGCGCAGCCACCGAAAATGCCCTGTCCTCCAACAGGGCACCCCCAGATGACCGCAGGGACCGGTCCAGAGCGCGGGGAGTGAGGCGATCTCACAATTAGGCAGGGCCCAGACCGTGTAAGGTAATTATCAGTGCAAATAATTTCTTCTTTGACGTACTTGCCAAAACACAGATTGGCATTCAAGTTCTTTGTGTCCACCGCTACTGCAAAGAGACCTAAAACATTACATTTGGGAAGATAAATAATATAAAGACTGTTCATCATTAAATGAGGCAGCATTAAGAAATTGAAATGAAAATTACAATTTTTCAAAGTATAGGGTTCTTCCCCCCCCGCCTAAAGTATAGTTTTTGTTGCATATTTGCACTGGCAGCCCTGGTCTTTTTAATGTCATATAATTCATGTTTCACTGGGAAGTTAAAATGAATGGGTAAGGAGTTACCAGCAGGGAAGTCTCTCCAGGTGGCATTTGTTAGGTCAATTTATAGGTAAAAACTCCAGTGGCTTTTAGAGTAGTTTGTAAACTGCATGGAGGACAGTTAACAGAAAGGTTTTGCCTCGTGGTTTAAAAAAGTAGGCACAAAATCCTAGCTGCTTCATTGCAGCTAAGGGAAGAAAACCAATAATGAAAGGTGAAGATTAAAATTAAACAAAGAAGAAAGTGTGCAGGCAATGGAACCCTCCAAGAAGAAGGGCTTTGAAAATCTGTGCTTTTTGGACCATTTGTCTGATTTATAATCTGCTCAGCCCTCCCTAGGGGCAGCATGTTTATGGAACATAATAAAAGCAAGTAGCAAGGAAAGGTCTCTTAACAAAAGACATGCCCTCCTTTTGCTCTGAAGACTGAATTTTAGGATGTATGGAGATGGCTTGACACTGAACTTCACTCCATTAAACAAGATTGTACATGGGGCCCCGTGTGATCACACTAAACTTGCTAAAGAACTTACATTTAAAGGTGCCCAGCTCAGGGTGGGACTCAAGGATAATTATCGGTTTTGGTTTCTTTCGGGTTTGGGTCCCCTGTGTCTTGGATCTCGTATCGGATTTATCAATGGGAAATTTTCCCATTAACTTCAATGGGAAAGAGAACTACCCTTTGTCTTCGAGACACAGGAGACCCAAGAAAGGAAAAAAGAACCTGGGCATTCCCCCGCCCCACTCCTGGACTTGAAGGGTGGGAGTGGGGATCCATTACCCCTAAGACCCCCACCCGCTGAGGCCTGGCGTTACTCCACCTCCACCCCCGGTGCCCCTGTAAAGTTACTTACCATTGCTGGTCCAGGTCCAGAGGATGGGGGTCACAGCCACTGACTGAGCTGCCAATTGAGCTGCTGGTGGGAGCCAGCTCCACTGCCAGGCCACTGGGCCTTCTCCACTGCGGGGTGGTGGAGAAGGTCTGGCCACCTGGCAGTGGAGCCAGCTCCCAGCAGCAGCAGAGGAGGCCCGGCCACCGGCAGCAGAGCCAGCTCCTCTGCCGGGCAGCAGGGCCTTCTCTTCTTTCTTTTAATCTTCTTCTCTTCTAGGTCATCAGTCCAGAGCTCTGAGAAACACTGCCCTATCAGCAACGCACTTGCGTAGAATGGCCTCTGTGGCCATTTTGCACATGTGCCCTGATGAAACTGCAAGCATTTCTCAGAGCTCCAAACTGGCAACAGTAAGTAAATTTACAGCGGCCCTGGGAGTGGAAGTGAGGTTAAGCCAGGCCCCAGTGGGTGGCGGTGTTAGGGGTAATGGATCCCCATCTGCTGAGGTCAGGAGTGGAGTGACAGCGGGTGGCAGTGGTGGAGTGGCTTCCCCCAAGCTCTTCCCGTTGACTTCAATGGGAAGATCTGATCTGATAATTGGGATAATCTGATATCTCGGTTTTAACCAAAAGTGGCCATTATCGGCTACGTTTGGTTAAAACCGATACCGAGAGTCCCATTTTTTTCATGTTATTATTATTATTATTATTATTAACAAACATTTATATAGCGCCATCAGTGTACCTGGCACTTTACAAAGTAATAAAATAGATACGGTTCCTGCCCCTAGGGCTTACAATCTGAGCGACAGGAGCTGGGGGAGAGACTTAGGAAGGGGAACAGAGGGAGAGACAAGGGGTCTAACATTCATGAAGATGCGAGGTCTCAAGTGCACGTACTTGGCTTGGTTACGATGAGAATGACAGCAGGCAGGTCCATGTTGCAAGGATAAGGGTAAACCGATCGTAGGTATAGGAATAGTGGCTCAGCAGGATAAAGAGTCAGACAGAGCAGAGCGAAAGAGGTGAGTTTTAAGGAGAGATTTGAAGGTATGAAGGGAGGGGGCAAGGCGGATGTGGACAGGGAGGGAGTTCCAGGCATGGGGGGCAGCAAGTGAGAAGGGACGAAGGCGCTTAGGGGAGCAGGGAAGGCGTGGAAGGGCGAGAGAGGGGACAGAGGAGGAGCGAAGTGCACGGGCTGGAGTATGGAGGGCGATAAGTGCAGAGAGGTAGGGGGGAGCAAGGTTGTGAAGAGCTTTATAGGTGATAATATATGGTGCCTGCCTAACAAGGTTAATTTGGCTTTCCAGTTGCAAGGTTACTTGGCCTATTTGTTATGAAAAACACAAGTGAAAGGAGTCTCAGTGTCTAGTTCTAAGGCCTATGTGGAGCACTTTCCAAGGCCTTATTTTACAAAGCAGGATACAGAAAGCAAATAGCTCTCTGTCTAAAGGGCAAAGGCATAGCTTTGATTAGGCATTAAGTTTTACCCAAAATGCTTCTGTGTCATCCATTTTGTGATACCTTCCTTTTGGCTATTGTAATTCAATTCCATAGGGTCCCTTATAAAATTTCCTCCACAATCCCTTCCTTTGTGCCACTGAAGGCACAGCAACCTAACTTTACACCCTTATGAACATTAAGCCATCAATATCTGCTTGCTGGGTTTGGAGATCTGCATACATGTTATAAACTTGGGTTCTTTGCCTTTGGTTCAAGCCTTGTGATAGTATTTTCGGAGTGCTATCAAAGCAGTATCGAATAGGCATTAAAATTAATTGAATACATAAAAATAAGCCAAACAAAACAACAAAAGCAAGTAAAATAATATTAAAAACTTTGGAGCCTAAGCCTCCAAGCCAGGCCCAGAGGGTCCATGTTTGATGTAACTGGGCTACTACTTGTCTAATTTGGGCAGTTTGATCTAGAATAGAGCCAGAGTTATCTGGAATATAAACACAACATTATTTTTCAATTCAAGCACATACACCCCCTTTGTTGGCTAGGATAAAGTCTAGGGCTATCCGGTTTTGCAAACCCATCTTCCTGCTATTACCCATTTCATCGACTATGTCCTTAAAGCCTAGAGATGTTGAATTAGCAACTGTCTCTAATACCCCAGTCATTTGTTTTATTTCTCTCATAGAGAAGGCAACTCCAATTCCAGGTATGGTGATACTCCAATATTTTTGGGCCTCAGTGATCTCCCTTTAGTTATTCAGTTTACCTTGATGATGGGTGGGCAGGGACAATGGCTCCAATAAAACAAGATCCCTCCCACCAGGGGGTAATTTTTTATAGGCCTTGTTTTCACAAATGAAGTAGTGTCCAATCAGGACAATGTGTTCAGTCATATAGGACAAGGAGGATTGCATAATGTGAAGTCCATAATAGCTGGAATTCACTGAAGGAGCTTCCATTTAAAGCCATAAATCCAGTGGAATTTATGGTGAATGTGTAGTTACAAATGCTGTACCTTACCGTGACCCCTTTCTTATGTGCATATTTTCCCCACCTAGACCTGTTGGATTGAAAACAAAATTCCCCCTGCACTTCCATAGCTAAATGGATGTATTCAGTATTATTGTGGCCTAAATGAGCCCATGTTAATTCCTTATTTCTATAGGTGCAGAGGTCCTTTTGCAATGGGAGGTGTGAATCCAGGATGAAAATGCTTGGAACTCAGTGTCAGTGTTGGTGGCAAAAAGTACTTTAAAAAGGACTCACCAATGCAGCTTGAAAAGTGTTTTTCTTTGGAGGCTTGTGATGTGGCCTCAGTCACCATGCTGCAAGTTTCACAGGGTCCTTTGGGGAAGGGCTTCTTGGATCTGTAAATGAAAAGTCTTGACACACTTCATTAGTGCTTGGTATTAGGACAGCACAGTTTTATCAGTCAACTAATGATCATTTCAGTTGTGGTGGTATAGTTTTATGAACCTCCCCATCAGGATTTATAATGAGGTGATATACCAGTCTTTTGATGCAAGATGATTTCATATGCAGAAGGGTTAAAAGCAAAGTCCTTAACCAATTGAGGTTTGCTGTATGACATATTTGTCAAAATGGCATTTTATTTTCTTACTGCTCCTTGCAAACTGAAAGTGGTCTGAGCAGCAAAGGTTCTGCTGGATCCCCAGGGCCCCACCAGCCCCCTCAGGCCCGAAAAATGGGCACGCCTGCCATTGCTACCAGGCAAAGCAATCCCAAACCATGGGATAAAATTATTTGAGAAAATCTTTCTGTTCTGATTGTAAAAACTATTGCACACAAATATGATTTTTTTGTTTACATCTAGAACACAGACACCCAAGAACCAATGCACAATTAACTAAAACACACCTACGTTTAAAATGCAAAGCCTAAGCAAATAAAGTAGGCCTAAAGTACTGCCCAGCCACAACAAAAAATTAAAACATGTTATTTAATTAGGCAGTCTAGCTATAATTTTCCACTGTTCTGTACAAGTGCCAGGTTCAAGGTTTTGGTATTGATCTATAAGGCCCTTCACAGTCTGGGCCCCTCGTACCTCAGGGACCTCCTCACCCTCCATGCCCCAGAGTGGCTCCTTCAGTCTGCTGGGGGTGCCTTCTTGGAGGTCCCCCATGTTAAGCGGGGGGCCACAATGGAGAGGGCATTCTCGGTGGCTGGGCCGCACCTTTCGAACTCACTCCCAGAGGAAGCTCTCCTGGCCCCAAGCCTTTCAACGTTCCGGTGAATTTGCAAAACCTGGCTGTTCCCCCAGGCCTTTGGGGAGGGAGGGAGGTTTTTTTTATCCCCCTCCACCCTTATTTATTATATATTTATTTTTATGCTCCCTGGTCCTGTTTTAATTGTTGTAATTTTATGAGTGTTTTAAAATATTTTATAGTTGTATTTTTATATTTTGTGGAGATTGTAAGCCACCCCGAGCTGTTTCAGAAGGGGCAGGGTATAAATGTGAATAAATGAATAAATAAAAAAATAAATATAGGTGTATAGTTTGTAAATCCATAAAGGCTGCAGAGGGGGCCAAAAAGGGGCCTATGCATCTATTCCTGCCACGCTTTAATATCATGTCCTTATCCATGGTGCAATTCCAGGTGACCAATTTTAAAAAGGCAACAAAAGCTTTTGACTTTCTTGATGAATTGATGTTCTTCTAATTTTAGTTGTAAATCTGTCAATGAGAACCATCAATATTTTACCATTAGTACTTAAAATGTACTCAGGTTTTACTGTCTGACTATTTCAAAATTCTCAGAATTGGAAACAACTAATTAAAATTTGCCCAGACTCTGTTCAAGGCATGTTTATTGGGCCTGGACTTTGTAATTGATATCAGAGGTGCATTTTCTTTTTAACGCACATATTTGCAAGGGCCACACACTTTAAAATTACAACAGCTGCCTGTCATATTTAACTTTGCAAAAGTAAGGCAAGCTTTCCTTCAAATTATGTGCCCTTAACTCTTGGCACAGAAAAATGTCTGTATAGCAGCATACGTGGGGTTATTTCAGATGTTACGAGATCACAGTCAACCACAGTGAACCACACTGGGCGCTGAACATCTGTTCAGCAGCTGCCAGATGTTCACCACAGACAATCCCCAGAAGGGGTCAAAAACAACCACCCTTCCGGAGGTCCGGCCTGGACCATCTCCGAAAGCGTGGTCAAAGCAATTCCTACCAGGAAACAACAAAAAGTAACATCTGAATAGCAACCACCAGCCAGAATCAAGCAAAATGATTCCCAGCCAGGGACAAAGCACGCAGCCACAGCATCACTGCCAGGCAATGAGCAACAACACAGGCTGGAGAGGGAGATTTAAAGGGCACACGGCAGCAGAGGGACGTGGCAGAATGGAGCGAGGTGGAAGGGAGAGGAGAGCGGAGGGTGAGAGAACAAGGGAGGAGGAGGGGGAGGAGGCACAGGCAGAGGAGGTGGTCATGCTGCACATGGAGGCGGTGGGGGGACGGCAGCAGCAGTAGCAACCAGGACAGGCTGCCCCGGAGATGACAACCGGCCCGGGGGATGAGGCACCCCGGAAATGGGTAAGGGGAATGAATGGGGTGGTGCAAGGGCACAGGGTCACCAAGGGAGGTGGGTGGGCTGGCAGGGGGGGTATAGGGGGAAGGGTCACGGGGCTGAGGCAACCCGGCAACCAACCTCCCCCCCTCATGACCCACAGACATGGAAATGGGCCCAGGAGCCTGAGCCCCCAGAGACAGCGGGAGCTGTCCAGGTGGAGGAGGAAGACTGGGAGAGCCCATGTGGGAGATGTCCATACCACCAAAGGGGCAATGGGGGCACAGGGAAACCCAGGACTTCATCAGGCTCTGGGGGATCCTGGAGCATTAACCAGAGCTAGCGATCAACCAGAGGAATGAACACATCTACCTGGAGATCATGTG
The DNA here is from genome assembly GCA_003113815.1 of Sphenodon punctatus. Classification (NCBI taxonomy): domain Eukaryota; kingdom Metazoa; phylum Chordata; class Lepidosauria; order Sphenodontia; family Sphenodontidae; genus Sphenodon; species Sphenodon punctatus. Next base: position 7,453,859 of record QEPC01008874.1, on the reverse strand, counting down.
GGACATGGAGGCGGCGGGGCACCACAGGACCGTGGCCCAGTGCTGATCGAAGGTCAAGGAGCTCAAGAGGGGGTACAAAGCAATCAAGGACAACAATCAGCAGTCCAGCCATGGAGCCTGGACCACCCCCTACTATGACACCCTGGACCGCATCCTGCACATGAAGGGCTCCATTGTCACCCCGTGCCACGTGGGGAGTGCTGTGGTCCAGGGCAGGGAATGGGCCAAGGTACCCCCTCCCCTCACCACGCCCCTAGAAGGTACCGGCTCCAGGGGCCCCGCCACGCAAGAGGAACACCCCGGGACCTCGTGGACCAGCAGGCCCCCCTCGCACACCAGCCCTGAGAGCCCCCAGCCCCTGTCCAGACCTGGAGAATCCGAGGCTGGCACACTGGTTACCCTCAGCCAGTAGACACAGGGGGACCCCAGTAACACAGAGGGACCAGCTTCGGAGGACTCCAAGACTGACATTGAGGGAAATCAAGTGGGTGGGAGGGGANACTCCAAGACTGACATTGAGGGAAATCAAGTGGGTGGGAGGGGAGACAGACTGGGGGGGTGGGCCAATGGGGGGCACTCCGGGCACGGGGCTGCCCCCATCAACCATGAGCACCCCAGACCACAGGAAGGGGTCCGGGGGGTCACTGGGGGACACGTTCAGCCCACCCCCACCCAACCCCTTCCATATCCCCACAGGACACAGCACACCCCCGCACCAGCAACAGGCGGGCGAGGATAATGGCAGAGAGCAGCCCTGGGAGGAACCAGAGGTCCCAGGTGAGACAAGTGGAGGGGGGAGGGTGCTGGGGGAGGCCAGGGATAGGGGGTGGGTGGCTGTGGCACCTAACCAACCCTTAATGTGTACCCCAACAGGGTGACCTGACGGGTCCCAGCAAGCCAGCCCCGTGCCCCCGGCGCAACAGATGAGGGAGCACCGGGCACGAGTACGGTGCCAGAGGGAGGAGCAGGTGGAGGACATAGTCCGCTCAACCACCAAGCAGGGTGAGTGGATGATCGCTGCCATCAATCAGATGGAGGCAGCCACGGAAAGGGCCATGCAACAAGCGGAGGCAAGGGACCGGAGGTTGCAGGCAGAGGTGTGACTGGAACGGAGGCGGGAGCGCCGGGAGCACAGAAAGCAGGTGGATGCATTTGGGCGGCTGGAACAGGCCATCGACAGGATGGTGAGGGAGCATTCAACCAAGATGGACCACTCACATGACATCAGCACCTCGCTGCTCCTGCACGCGGGGACCATGAGTGCGTAAGTGATGGCAGCTGCCCTGCCAGGCAACCTGCCCACCCCAGCTCCGAGGCTGGACCCCTCGGTGCCCCCACCACCTCTGCCACCGCCCCAGCCACCGTCATGCCCACTGGGCCTGCGCATCCACCTCCCGGTTCCTGTAAGCCTCCGGAGGGAGCAGCCACCCAGGGGGCCACTCCAGCCCCGGACCCACCATCCCTCCCACCACCACCTGCCCCTCAGGACACCAAGGTCTCCCAGGACACTGTTGGGGACATGGACAGCGGGGGGGAGGGGAGCTCCCAGAGCTCCATGGTGCCCACAGGGTGGCCAAGGGGGAGGCCCCAGAGACAGGGGGATGGGGGGAAGTGGGAGGGTGGCCTGAGGGGGGTATACTGCACCGGGAGGTGGGTGGTAGTGGTGGTGGGGGAGCACCTGTAGGTGGTGGTCACAATAAATATATGGGCACCACAGTCGCCTCCATGGTTCTGTTCATGGGCCCGGGGCTGAGGGCGGGTGGGCATCAAGGGGTGCACCCAGTGTGCTGGTGGGGGCCCCGGGGTGGTGGAGACTGGGGTGTGCACCCTTGCGCCTCGGCCTCCCGACTGATCCACCTGGACAGTGCTGCATGGATGTGCTTTGCATACCGGCACTCCCGCAGCTTCTCTGTGTGCATGTAGAGAGTCACAGGGCTGGGAGGGCACCTGGGGTAGTTGAGGGCAACCCCATCGGTCTCGCACATGTTGTGCAGAACACAGCAGGCGCGATCACCAGGGCCGAGGTCTCCACCGTGTACTCCAGGCAGCCTGCGAGGCTCCTCCAGCACTGCTTGAGGGCCCCAAAAGCCCTCTTGACCACGGTCCTGCTTGCACACAGGCAGGTATTGTATAGCACCTCCACAGGGTTCCTGGCGACCGGGTATGACTTCATCAGTCATGCTATCCCAATGCTATCCCGGTGCTATCCCAATGTTTGGAGGCCGTGGCGGATTGGATGCGACAGAGCAGACTGAAACTCAACCCAGATAAGACGGAGGTAATGGTGGTGGGGAGGGCGAAGGGGGTGGTGGCCCCCCTGATTGGGGGGGTTTGCCCCCCTGTAGCTCAGCAGGTCCGGAGTCT
>QEPC01008874.1:7421602-7450778 GCA_003113815.1 Sphenodon punctatus | reverse complement strand
TATGTTTTATGGTTGTATTTTAAATGTTTTTAAATGTTTTTTATTGTTGTAAACCGCCCCGAGCTGCTGTGCAGGATGGGGCGGTATAGAAATCTAATAAATGAATGAATGAATGAATGAATCAGCCACCGGGTGAGTGGGTAGGCCAGGTCCCCAAGGATGCAGGGGGGCATCAGCACCCCCTCAATCCAGGTCATGTCCATGTCCGCAAAGTCCCCGCGGTATAGAAGGGTGAGATGGTCATGATCCGGGCATCATGGCGGCAGCCAAAGTGGCCTGTGTAAATGTCTATGAACTGCCCCCGGTGGTCTACGACTGCTTTCAGCTTCAGGGAGTGGTACCAGTGTCTATTGACACATTCTGCGGCCTCTCCATCTGAGGGGTGGAGGATCTCGATGTGGGTGCCGTCCATGGTGCCCATGCAGTTGGGGAACCTTCCAGTCATGAAGCCAGCCATCACGGCCTCCTGATCCACCAGCTGGATCGCTCGGTCCAGGAGCACACCCTCCACCACCTCGCAGATGTCTCGCAGGATACCGGCGATGATGCTCACCCCGACACCGAAATGCTGCGAGATGGACCGGCAGAAGTCAGGCATTGTTAGTGCCCAGACCCCAATGGCCACCCGCTGAACCATGGGAATGGGGGTCCACATGGGTGTGTGCTGCCACTCCAGCCAGGGTGTTAACAGCTCCGCGAGTCGCAGTAGGGTGCGCCTGTCCATCTGAAAGTGCGCTCTCCAGGAGGCCTCGTCCCACTGAGTCAGTGCCCTGTCCCACCACTCCTGTGCCCGTTCCATGACCCATAGCCTCCAGGCAATGGGCATAGCGAGCTGGTCAGCGCGGCCCATGGTCTCCCTCTGCCACTGGAGCTGGCTGGCCACCTTGCAGAATGCTGCAGCCCACTGCCAGGCACAGATGAGGGCCTGCCTGGCCATTCTGGACACCCGCTGGGCCCTGAGCTGGGCCAGGGAGCACCTGCAACCGTGGTGGGCTCGCCGGGCTCCAGCTGTGCTCCAGGTCATGCTCACCTGCAGCCGGGTGGCCAGGTGCACCTCTGCGGTCTGGATGCACAGGAGGTCCATGTGTGAGTGGTACCACTCAGTGAAGACTGCTAGGTGCCTCCTGCAGGTGCCCAACCGGCCCAGATCCATGGTGAACAGTGACCCGGGTGGGTTGGAGATGCACCCATTATAGGCTGGGGCACATGTTGCCGCACCCCCTGTTCACAACCTGCCTACTTGCCAGGGGGCCCCATATCACCTCTCACTCCCCCCCCAGCCGGCTGGGCCGACTCCCACAGGGTGACAGGGGCAGGACAGCAGTGGGCATCCCATTGCACACACCTGTGGTCCCTGCACAGGGCCTGGCACATGGTCCAGCCTGCGCCCGGGCATGTGCGGCCTGCAGGTGCATGCCTGCTGTCATCACCTCCCACCTCTCTGCATTTTGGCTGCCTGTTGTCCTCGCCACCCTGAGCTGTGTGTAGGATGTCCTGTATGTGTGCTCGGTGCCAGCAGCTGTGCTGGGTCCGCACCCCATGCCTCACTCATTAGCCGGGCAACGTTGCGGCCTATGGCTTTATCACTTGGCCTTGGAGCTCCCATGCTTCCCCTACCATTCCTCCAGGGATTGTGATCCCCCTCTCACCTTACATTTAGTATCAGGTGTGTGCTGGACCATGGCTGGCAGGGCTCACAGGCCCCTCCACCCCCGGCACTCCCTGTAGCTGGACCTTCCGTGAGACCATGGCCCTGTGTGACCTGTGGCATTCCCCAGCCATGCAATTGCTCCTGAGGTGCCCGGACAGCCTCACCAGTGCCTATGCGAGTCTGAGCTCCAGGCTGCACTACTTTGGCTATGAGGTGAGCGCCCATGATTGCCGGCTGCATGCGGAGATGCTGGGCCTACGTCCCTTTCCCGATGGGTGCATCCCAGAGATGAGGTGCGTGCATGTGGGGTGGTTGGCAGCGGAGACCGTGTCTGCCCTCTGTGTGCAGTCTGGCCACCTACATGGCCTGTCTGATGGAGGGGGGTCTCGCCCTGGCCGTGTCCTTCTTTGGCTGTGTTCATGGGGCCCGTGGGTACCAACGGTCCCATGGGGTGGTCTATCACCACCTGCTGGAGTTCAGTCACCTTCCATGGCCCCCCGCTGCTGACTATGGCTTGTTGGATCCCACCAGGGTGGAGCTGGTGGTGCTGACTGGTGTGTGGTCCCATTCCAATGTGCAGGTGGGGTTCGCCATGCAGGATCCCTTCGAGGCATACTACCTGGTCGCCCACCACATGGCAGCACTGGGGTACCATCGGGGCATGCTTCAGTGGCCCCACTTCATGCACTTGGGGGGCCACCCAGCCCTGGGCCCCTTCGTGGCTCCCTGAAGCTGGCTGTGAGGCCCCCTGTGCCTTCTGGGCCCTGGTTGCTGGCCCTGCTGTGAGCTCCCACCTCCGCCCTGATGCTGTGGGTCACTGCCCACTCCCTACATGATGTCCTGGCCTTGTTGCTGTGCTGCCTGCTTCCCGGGGTTCCGCTGCCCCTGCCTGTGGCTCTGGGCCCCCTCCACGGGCCGCTGCTGTCTGCCTCTGTAACCGGTGTTCCCCTCCATGGCTGCCTTCTCCAGTGGCCGTGTCCTGATCTCCAAGCTGCCACCCAGCACCCCGGGGTGCTGCTGACCTTCCTAGTCCACCTGCAATCGCTCCTGTGCCCATGCGCCCCCCTTGGGTGACACTGTGACTTCGGGATCCTGGCGCCCCCGGACTGCACCTCCCAGCATCCTCCCGGGTGTGGTATGGGTATTTGGACTGGCTGCACGGCTCTGACTCTCCTCCATTCCATCCATCGCACCCTCGCCGGCGCTTGGGGTGCCTGTCTGCCTCCTGGACCATTCCTGGGCCACTCCCTGTTCCATGTGGCCTCCCCCTGTGCCTGTGCTCTGCCCATGCAGGGTCCCCCCATTCTGGGACTGGCTGTCTAGCTGTGGCGTTCCTGTGCAGGCTGTGCTGTTGTGGGGGTTCTGGGTGCCGTTCCTCGTGTATGGCCCTACCCCTGGGCCGGTCCCCCCCCCCGCTCCCTGTTCCCAGCCCCTCCTCCCTCCCCCCTGTGCCCGTTGTGCCGTGTGTGTTGTCTGTCCCACTGTGACCCCCCCTTCCCTTCCTTTCCTTTCCCATATGGGTGTGTATGGGCCCGAGCATGTGTTTGTGTTGTGTGTTCCACTGTGACCTCATTCTCTCTGTGCCTGCTGTGTGTGACGCCTCAGTGGCTTTTCTCCCTCCCTTCCCATTTCCCTTGTGTGGGCATTCCCTTTTGGCACTTTTGGCTTCCTTTGCCCTCAGCCAGCCATGTCTGCCTCCCGCCCCTCCGTTTTGCCCACGGCTGGGAATTGGCATCACTTCTGTTGCGCTGCCCCGGGCCATGGTCTGTCGGCCCGATTCCCTGCCATGGTTCCAGTCCCGGTCCCATCACGTCTGTTCAGGGCCTCCCTGGATGACGGGGGGTGGTTGGGTGGCTCACCACTGCTGGGAATCCACTGTGGTGAATCGGGACCGCGTAACGTCTGATATTACCCATGGTACACAAACAAAACACAAACACCAACAAACACATAAAAAGGCAATTTGTGGTAGCATTACATCATTTTGTTCCAACTGTGCACTGGAGGAACAGAAGGATAAAGGCACCTTTATCAGGATTTGAATTTTGTTCCTGGTTTGTTTAACATCACCTTTCTTTCACATGAACAAACACCCAAACATACAACACAACTTTAAATAGCCAACAACCATGGCATAAACACAAAACACACTTAAATCCACATTAAACTGTAGGAGTACTGAAAAGTACAAAGATCACAAAAGAATGGAGCAAACAACAAAATTAATAAATCTTAAATTTTGAGCAAAACAGTAAAAGGCTACTTCCAAGTATTTTAGGATAAAAATAGGTGTATTACAAGGTGTTATAGTAACATTTTGTTCTAAAAAGCACAATAGCTGGACCAATACCTTTCTTTGCACTGAAAACTTTTAGACAAAAGTCATCAAGATGTTAACTTAATTCCTACATGTTTTGCAGTTTTGATTTGCTCCATTTATTCATCATGCTGAAATCATGAAAATGATGAAACAGCAGGCAATACCTTGCTATGAATTCTTAACAAACTACAACGCACAACTATACAAAAGGGACTAAATTGGCTTACTATAAAATGAAAAAAATTCACATCTTTTTCAGGCTGCCCCAATGTAAAGTAGGAAAAATGTATAATGGTGCCTGGACAGGAGCTGGTAATCTGGGCAAGAGAAAGAGGTGGAAGAATCAACTGTTCAGTCCAATAGGCCACATTGGATCAGACATCCACTTCTCAACATTCCAGCTTACCACAATAGTGGTAAGGGCCAGAAAATTTAAGACCCGTACCATAGTTCACTTCCCTGTCTCCCTTTCTCCCCCCCACCCCTCAGCAATGTTTTCTGATCAGACTAAGGTAGCAGCAAGCTTTTCTTTAAAATTAAGTTACTGAAAGTCCTTAAAATTTCTTAATTAATTACTCTGCAAATTTGTGGAATCTTCCTTTTAAAAATAAGCAAAGCTGTCCAAATGATAAGAGCCAATTAAAACTAGTGCGGCCTGAAACAGGACTAAAAGCAGCTGAGCCCACAGTAGAACTAACAGCGTTAGAACTCAATGGGTGATTTCAGACATTACGATATCACAGTGAACCACGCTCAATTCCGCGTGGCGGCTGTGATCGCATAATGTCTGTTGGGGGAAACGGATGTTTCCCCCCAGATGTTACCACGCCTTGGGATTGCATTCAACACGTGAGCGGCCGAAGCAGTGGGACCGGAGGCCGCCGCGTGTCGAATGCAATCCCATGCCGGGAACCAAAAAAAAGTAACATCTGGCCGGGCGCCACGGCCCGGGATCACCGGCGGGATCCCGGGCCATGGCGAATCTGGCCCGACGTGGCGACCGCATTGGCCCCGCCGCCCGCCCGTCTCCCCAGAGGGCAGGCAGCGGGGAGAGTGGAGGGGCGGGGCCGTGCGGCCGCACGTTGCACCGCACGACCCCACCCCCTCCCCAATTCCCCGCCGGGATCCCCCCGGCACATCTGTTGTGGCGTGACGGGGTGATCCTGGTGGGGAAGGAATTTGGTGATTTCGGTACGGGGCCAACGGGCCCCGTAACATCTGAAATCACCCATAGATGCACCAGCCTGCACCTGCAAGGGAGCTGACACCACTGAAAATGCTCCATGAGCAGTCAGAGATGAACCTGCACTTCCAGTACTATCAGGAAGAGTGGTTGTCTGTATAAAACTTGATAGAGGTGGCAGCTGTGCTGCCGGAGTTTCTGAGCTCCCCGAGGCTGCTGCAGTTGGGGCACCCCAGCATTGTTTGGATAAGGTGGTAGAAATGCAGGACTACAAAAATCTAGTAATTCTTCAGAAGTTTCCTCATCAGTGAAGTTGAGGATACAAAGTAACCACAGACTCACTAGGTGGAGCACTAGGTGTACCCACTTGATAGAAGCATGTTTTTCTCTGAACTTATCTAGAAGAGATTTAAACCTAGATTCTTGTTTCCTTTTAGAAGCTTTAGTATGCCAATAATAAAAAAAAAAATCCCAGTGAGTCATAGACATTTTACAGCTTTTTTACTTCAAGGCTCCACAGAGATGGGCAATTTGATCTAAATCATAAGAGCCAATTAAAGGAAACTGCAGTTCTTTATGATCTTGGGTATACCTGTTTGCACATCTAAAAATCTACAAGCATTTTGGCCATAATATACTAAGCTGGGCTTCCTTTTGGCAAGACGGAGAGCTCCTCAGATCCCCTGGCCCCCATTTTCTCATTCACACAGGGGTTTCACACGGGGACAGATTATTAAGGAAGTCCTTTCAACTACAGGGAGCAGGACTAACAGTGCTTCCCATTGCAGTTTGAAAGGCTCATTAACTAACATTCCTTTCTTCACACAAACTCTCACTCAGTCACTCCCACAATCATCAGTTCATTATCCCACATACAAACTTCCAGTCAGATTTTCACAATAAGGAGAAAGGTAATCTGGAAAGGGAAGAGGAACACACTTACGCATCTAAAACTGGGAAAGGGAAATAAATCACAGTCACACTACTGAGTAACAGGATTCCACAGAGGCCCATATCCGCTACAATTACCTACCCCTTAAGATAGGCAATCGCTGCCCAAAAGGCGAAGGCTGCCTTGCAATGTGACACTCAGCTTAGTCCCAGACTCAGTCAGTGGTCACATGCAGGGAAACACATTCACAAACCACAGCACATTAAATCCTCTCCTCAGGATTAATGTCTAGAAATTCCCCCCTCAGGAAGGATTTCTTGGATCCACTAACTTTCTTCACTGACTAATCTTTTCTTCCTACACTACTTTCTATCTACACTACTAAGAATGTCTGACAGATCTGACCACTCAGATTAAGAAGGCATCTGCCCAATGGTCTGGCTCCCAGAGCCCACGAGCAGCCCCTCTCCAACACCTCCATAGGGATTTCAAAAAGCCCCCAACCTTGATCTGGTGCCTGAAGGTGGGAGAGAGAGACGGTCCTCAGCCCCCCTGGAACCAGCCAGGCTAAGAGCCTTCCCAGGTGTTTATAAATAAAACAATAGGCCACTGGAATCTGTGTTCAGTCTATTCAGTCCCCACTGACATTTCTATCATGTAGAGCTAAAGAAACAGGCAGCCCACTGCCCGCATTTCATATGCTGGTGGTAGCCGCCACTGGTGGTGCCACCCTGCACTCTCCCTTTCCCCAGCCCTGGCTCTGATGGAAAGGGGGTCACAGCCAGAGAAGTCTTCTTCCCTGGCTGTGACCCTCCCTTTTCATCAAAAGAAGCGCTCGCAGGCTAGAGTGGCTGCAAGAGGAGATGGTCCTTCCTGTACTCCCCCATCAACTCTCTCCTCTTGCAGAAGCCGATTGCTCTCTTGCAGTCGCTCAAGCATGCAAGCAGGAGAGAGCAAGGGCAAAGGATCTCTGAAAGAAAGGGAGGTCTGTCTGTGACACCCCCTTTCCATCAGAAGCCGCACACATTGCAAGAGAAGGTCCTTCCTACACCCCTGCTCTCCCCTCTTGCAGCCACGTCACAGCTGATTGCTCTCTTGTGCAAGCAGTGATCAGCTGTGAAGCAGCTGCAAGAGGAGAGAGTGGGGTGTAGGAAGGACCCTCTCCTCTTGCAATGAACACGGCTTCTGATGGAAAGGGGGAGGGGTCACAGCCCCCTCACTCTCTCTTCCTCTAGCAGCCACTCTAGGTGCAACTAAGGTGCTGGTGGAGTCTACCACTCTTTGAGGGAAGGAGTTCTTAACATTTTTGTGGTAATGGAATCTATAGACTGAGGAGCTGCTTTTTAATAAAAAATATTTTTAGAAAATTAATAAGCACAATAGATGTGCAGGCAGCATGGGGTACGATGGAGAGAAGAAGAGGACTGCTGTGATATTTACTGCATACACAATTTATTGGCCCACTGTGATATCAGTTACCCCCATAACCAGATCCTGCAGCACCCACAAAAAGGAAAAGGAAAAGTTTGGCAAGTAGCTCAATGCTGCAACACGCTAATAACTTAATAAAATTGCTATAAATCAGGGTAAAGATTAGAGAGACTGAAATATCCCATTTTACTACCTTCAGCCCTTGTGAAATTTCAGTAAAACATAACATAATATGCAGCTGGTAGAGTCAGAACAAACATTTCCCCCTGCCTTTAAAAGAAAAGAATGGAATCATTTAACATGTGTTTTTATTTTCACTTGAAAGAAAGAAGCTTTTGAACAAGTAAACAGAATAATTTTGTATTTATTTTTTATTTTTCACATTTTTACCCCACTTTCTCCATAGACTTAGGGTGGCGTACAACATTAAAAATAGAAAATACAATAAAACACATTAAATTCTCTTAGAACCCAAACATCATCCCAACCGCCCACTCACCCCACCATTTACCCCCACCTACCATGCATCAATTCTCATCCCCAAACCCAGCTACCCAAACCCACCCAACCCGATTCCTTCCTGCCAAATGCCTGGCCAAACAAAAAGTTCTTAGATCTCCTCTGGAAGACAAACAGGCTTGGGCTTAGACGGACCTCCAAGGGAGTTCCATAACTGTGGGACAGCAACCAAGAACGTCCCCTTGTGCACCCTCATTGTAACAACTTTACAGACAGTTGGAACTTGCAAGAGGGTGCCCTTAACTGACCTCAGAAGCCACGACAGGACAGGACAGATATCTGGGGCCCAAGCCATTTATGGCTCTATAGGTTAAACACAGCAACTTGAATTGTGCCCAGAAAGCTATTGGCAGCCAGTGAAGACTTCAAAACACCCATGTAATGTGCTCCCAACAACCCGTTCCTGACAGGAGACGGGGCACTGCATTCTGCACCAGCTGCAGCTTCCAAACAGTCTTCAAGGGCAGCCCCACGTAGAGCACACTGCAGTAGTCTAACCTTGAGGTTATGAAGGCATGGATGATAGTGGATAGATCCACATCTGATGGGAAAGGTTGCAGCCTTCTCACCAGTTGAAGTTGGTAAAAAGTGCTCCTGGCCACCCACCACAACCTGACAATCCAGGCGCGGCAGTCGATCCAGGAGCACTACAAGGCTGCAAACCCGACTGATCAAAGGAGGCTGGACCCCATCAATAACAGGGTTTCCTATATCCCCCAGGTCATATGGCCAGCCAACCATCATCACCTCAGTCTTGTCTGGATTCAGCTTCCATCAGTTCACTCGCATCCTGTCCCCAACAGTAGCCAGGCACCGGGTAAGCACTGAGACTGCAGGACCTGTATCAGGTGAAAAGGAGAGAGAGAGCTGGGTGTCATTCGCATATTGATGGTACCTCACTTCAAATCTCCAAATGATCTCAACCAAGGGCTTAGATACACATTGAACAGAAGTGGGGACAAGATGGAACCCTGCAGGACCCCACAAGGGGGCTCCCGAGGGGACGACGAGCCACTGCCCATCACCACCCTCTGGCTTCTCCCATCCAGGAATGAGCGGAGCCACTCGAGCCACTCGAACCATGCACCCCAACCAAGTCCCACAGCCATGTCAACAACATAGAATGGTCAATAGTATCAAAGTCTGCTGAAAAATTTAACAAAATCAGCAGGTACAATTTCCCCTGTCTATTTCCAAGTGGAGATTGTTAGCCAAGGCCACAAGCACAGTCTCAGTGCTATGCCCAGGACGAAAACCTGACTGACATGGATCCAGGAAATTGATAGCATTGAGATGCACCTGGAGCTGCAGGGCAACTGCCCACTCAATAACCTTTACTAAAAAGGGGCAATTAATAACAGGAAGATAGCTAGTAGAAGAGACAACATCAAGAGATGGTTTCTTGAGCAGGAGATCGATGACCACAGTGTAGAGGCCATCAAGCACCCTGCACTCCCTAATGGAGGCACTGACAACCCCAGCCAGCAACGCCCCCAGTGTCTCCTAGATGGCTTTCACCAGCCAGGACGGGCATGGACCTAATTCACAACTGGTTGCCCGCACCCCTCTCAGCACATCCTCTGCATCAGAGGGACAAGACCAGGCCTCCTCAACCCTAAACTCTGACTCTACACTCAAAGTGGCAGCACCCAAGTTGAGCCAAATATGAGCAACTTTATCTGCAAAATACGTGGAAAACTCTTCACAGCAGGCATTCAATGACTATAATTCCAGGTGGAGACAGCCAAGATATAAAAAGCTAACCACCACCTGGAAAGGTTCTGCTAGACGGCACTTTGCAGATGCTATGGTGGCCATGAAGAAAGCATTCTTCACTACTGCCACGGCATAGTCCTTCAAAAACAGTCTGCGCCGCAGTTGGTCAGCTTTGGCACGAGTCGACCGCCACTTGCGCTCTAACCACCTACGCTCTCACTTTAGCAACCTCAGGGCCTCCACATACCAGGGAGACCTGTGCTGCCACCGTGGAGGAAGTGGACGCCTGGCTGCCACTGTATCAATAACCCAGGACAAAATGTCATACAACAGATCAACCAAAGCATCAACAGGCTGGCCGTCAAGGTCTGATAACAGGAACCCCTGTTTCCTAGGCCAGTGCAAAACATAAGATCCAACATGTGTCCAGCTTTGTGTCAGGCCAAATATTAACTGGAATAGGCCCATGGTTCTCATGGCAGCCATGAACTCCTGCTCTGTCCCGAAAGGTCGGCCTTAGCATGTATGTTGAAATCACCCAAGACAATAAATCTGGCCGATCCCAACACCACCCCTGAGACCAGCTTAGCTAGAGCAGCCAGGGAGTCTGCTATGCAGTGGGGTAGTTGGTACAGTAGCAAAATCTCCAATCTATCTTGGTCCCCAAACACAAGGTGGACACACTCCATGCTGGGCAAGTCAAATACTGGATACCTTCGAAAAACCAGATTGTCTTTACAGCTCATCATCACCACTCCACCCCACAACTCGTAATCCAAGGCTGATGCTGCACCGAGTAGTACCCAGTCAGCACCATCTGGGCCAGAATAGGCCTGAAGCCTCCTCCAGCCAGGTCTCGGTATTACATACGAGGTCAGCAGCCTCATCCTGAATGAGATCATGGATGGCAGATGTTTTTATTAGCCACTGACCTTGTATTAAGCAGCATCAGTGATAGATCAGAGGCTCCAATGACCTCAGCTCCCACATATCCTGAGACAGGGGAGAGGAAGACGGGAACAGATACCAGGCATCTGCCCCTGTATTTGTGATTACTCTTCTTCCTGTCCCACACCCGCCATACCTCCCCATGCCTGACAGACACACAACTCCAATCAGTTCCACAGCCACCCCAGTAACTCCTGCCCACCCACCCACCCATGGAAATTCACCCTCCCCCAGCTCCACAAGAAGCTGGATGGCCTCCCCCAAGCCATAATTATAAAACAGAGCCCCAGCACTTTCTTTACACACTAAATTAGAGGATCTCCCATCTCAACTCCACCCAGAAGACATAGACACAGATACTTCAAAGCCACTGGCATACTCAAGGAAGATTTGCATGCAAAGAAGTTCACATATCTACTACAAATGCTTTTAACTCCATAAACTATAAATACCAACTTAAATAGGTGTTCTTCCAGTGAGCATTGGATTAAGTGAGCCTTTATTGAACAGTCTGATTGCATAAGTGAAATTTTCATAATAAATCTAGGGCTAAAGTCAGGTCACTAATTCCCTACAGCACATGCACAAAGTAACAGTTATGCTGTACACAACTGTTATGGTGCTATCTACATTCACCTCATACCCCAAAGTTTTCACATTCTAAAGGTTCTCCACAGTCAGTCGTGGAGTGGGTCTTGGATGTTGCAAGTGCATCAGTACTAGTCATGTCTGCGTTAGAAATACGTGAAAGACCACAGATGGAGGAAAATAAAGGCTTACATAAATAAGCTAGGCAGATAAATATCTTTCAAATCCACAGAGCACTGAATTATCCATCAACAGGATTTGAAGATTAAGCTAAGACACCAGTGGATTCCACATAAAGGGAAAGTCTGCAGAAACTCGGTTTGAAGATGCACAGCTGCAGGTCTGTCAGAGTGGAGGCTATTCATGGAAAAAGGGGAAGCCGTATAAAGTACTTAGATAACTTTCCAGGCTAAATATCCTTGCAATCTGACTTCTTGCCCTTTTCTTCTGGGGTGACACATAACAAAGAAGATAAGAACACAAAGCTAAGTATTAAAAGTTCCAGAATGTCAGCTATCCGAATCTCAGGACCTGAAGATGCGGTTGCAGCTTGTTCATTTATTACTTTTAGAACCACATTGTTGCCATAGCCTTCCTACAACATAACGGCAGACAAAGATTAAGACTACAGGGATAAGGCAGGAAGGGCAACATTTCCTAAAATTCTTTCCACTGTACACTATGCTTTAATTTTTCTCAAGTACTTCGATACCATGATGATGTTACACAGACACAGTGCTTCACAAGCACATAGCAGAAGGAGTCTTTCCTGCTACAAAGAGCCGGGGCGTAGCTACCATGGAGAGAGGGAACTCAGTTGAGCCCAGACCCTAGAACCTAGCAGGCCCTTTGCAAGTAGCTTGAGCACTGCTAGGAAATGTTCAGTGGGAGCAGGACCAACACACGGCCACCACGCTCTCTGAAAATTTTCCAGTGGTGCTCAGGCCACTTGCAAAGGGCCCTGCCAAGAAGGAAGCCTTCAGTGGGCAGGGTGCAGTGCTGGCATTGCCAGCTCTTAAAACCGCCTTCCTGGTAGGGTTGCTGCCACTCTGGGGAGACTCACTGGGAGCCAGGGCACTACCACCTTTGTGGGGGGGAAGCCAAGGCTGGCCAGGAGCCCTCTTGGGAGGCCCCGCTCCCTTGGCCTCAGGGGGCCCCATAATTGGGAAATGAGCCCTGGCCTGTCACAGTCTTGCTGCGCCTCTGACAAAGAGCTTACGTTCCCAACATTTAGAATACAAATGCAAACAGCAATGAAGAGCTCATTGACACTAGAAGATAAAGTTTAAGAAATGACAGGTTCTTTGGTGTGACCAGTCTGCATGCAGAACCCTTAAAGTCTCATGTAGTCTTCTGAAGCATTGTCTTTAAGGTTTTTCTGCAAGGGCATCTGTGACTCAGTTGACAGTTTGTGTTCCAGTTCTGATTCTGCATAATATAGAATCAGCTTATTTATAAGGGTCATGTTCTGGCTGCTCATTGTTATATGATTAAGGACAGATCACATGGTATGAAAACCCAATGAATTTTGATGTAGCCAGAACCCTCACGTTACTGCAGCTGTCTCCCTAAGAAAAAAGAAACCCAGCTTAAAGGAGCAGGAAAAGGAAAGACCCTTACAGTATTATTCGTGTTTTGTTAAGGGGGAGTTGAAAAATATAGAGAGAGAACGGAGGGTTCACAGTACAGATAGTTATTTTCCACAAGCTCTATAAATTCTTCTTAATTAAACAAATACATTGAAACATACAGTCAAAACTGCTGTTATATCATCTTTCCAGAGTAGGTTAGATACTTCAATCCCATCTTGTAAAGAAAGCATTGTCTAGTTTAGATAATCTTTTTCATAGATTAATGGATCTAAGGCCAGATGGTATCTTTGAAATTTTCTACACGGCCTCCTGCACAGTGCAATAACAACAGTCCAAACTGTGGGGAGATGGAGACAGCTCTGTCCCCAAAGTCCCACCCCTATTTCTTTAAAAAAACAACTTTGAAAAGCAAACATAACAAAATAACGAGTTAATTACACACATTCCCCTAGGGCAGGGGAGCTGTTCGATGGGACTCTCATTCTGGTGCACCTAAACAGGAACTATGCTAAAATTTACAAGGGACTATCCACTCCTTCTCAAATTCAGATGTCTGATACGCCGCCTCTGCCCATGATGACTG
Source organism: Sphenodon punctatus (assembly GCA_003113815.1). Classification (NCBI taxonomy): domain Eukaryota; kingdom Metazoa; phylum Chordata; class Lepidosauria; order Sphenodontia; family Sphenodontidae; genus Sphenodon; species Sphenodon punctatus. Next base: position 7,437,355 of record QEPC01008874.1, on the reverse strand, counting down.
ATAATATGGGAATTCAAATCCGAATTTCTATCAATTCACCACTGCTATGATCTGTCTGATCTCTACACCCACAATGATTCTGCTGTAAAACAATTCACCCCTCCTGTTTCCTGATGCTACTAACTTTACTGTTTCCCTTCCATTTTTTTCCTTTCCTATCCCATGGAGTGCCATCAGACTCGTTTATTGAAATATATTTATTAACAGATAAGGGTAGGGAATATAAATTGTTAATCAAATATCCTCCTAAATAGCTAACTCTAAAAAGAAATTAACCATTATAGCATACTAATCACTCTGCATGCAAATGGGTGTTTTTAAAAGATGTTTCAATATGCTGTAACTAAGGCAGGCACTGCTGTCATAGATGAAGTGTAATTCTGACTGTTGAAGTAATGCTGAATTCCCAGGATAGCACCCAAAGAGGAATTAAGTATTTTTCTCAGTCAGTGGGTAACTAAAGAATGAACTGAAGATCTTCCCGATCTTCCACAATTTTTTGGCAGATTGTTTTTGCCAGTATGGCTTGCTGTAAGCAGACCAGTGTCATGTGACAGGGGAAAACTCTCTGTCCACTAACCTGAGGGCCTTCTCCTTCCCTGCAAGCCTTGGTTCTTCTCTTGCAGTGCTGGAAGCTGGACCTGATGCCTGCAGTGGCCACCCTTCCTCTAAGCTATGTTGATTTCTTAAAGCATTATTCTTCCTTAATAAGGTTACCAATGTGTTTTTAGATACACTGGCTTTCTCCTGGACTTCATAGTCCAGGTTCAGCAAACTCGTGTGGGAGGGATTTAGATGCTCACACACACACCCTCACAGAAGTCGCCCAGGCACCATTGTAAACAGCGGCACCCAGCAATTCCTGCATGTTTTAAGACCCGGACTTTTAAGGCCCCGATAACAGAGGACTTACAGATCCAGGTCTCAAAACACCCAAGAGTCGCCGGGCACCACTGTTTACAATGGTGCCCAGGCAAATTTGGGGTGGGGGGTTGAGCATCTAAATCCTCCCCATCCCCCTCACAGTACGAGTTTTCAGAACCCAGACTTTGAAGTTCAGAAGGAAGCAGGTGCATGTAAAAGCAGGTGCAGGTGCATTTTGTTTGGCACATTCCCAGCGTGGCCTCTGCTCCAGTACTCAACAACTAGGTTTCTTGAGCTTTTGTCCCAAGCAGCAGACACATGGGATGTATTTGGTTCATAAAGTCTCTACCTGAACTCAAAGCTCAAGACACAAGATATCATTAAGACACAAGATATAAAAATAAATGGTTCACCCTTTGTTATCCTGGGTGAGGCTGTTCAGATGAATAATCTGCAGAAACGTCTGTAGCAGACCTCAATCTCACCTTGGACCTAGGAAGCACAGAATTGCAGCAGCCCGGCCTCTGCACCACAGCCATAGAGACAAAGTGGTTTGAATGGTATCTTTCATTGGACCAACTGTTGTTGGTGGAAATAAGCAAGCTTTCGGGCCACACAGGGCCCTTCCTCGGGCATGTAGCATAGCCAGTAGAAATCTATATAGACTGAGCAAATATAGAGCAGGTATATGTGTGTCATGAAAGCTTGCTTATTTCCAACAACAGTTGGTCCAATAAAAGTTATCATTCGAACCACATTGTCTCTCTGTCACTTGGGACCAACACAACGACTACACTCTTTTTCCACAGCCATAGAGCAGAGCAGAATCACCCACTCCCCTCATGGAGTGCAGGCATTTCCTTCCTCTATTGGATGATATGCTAGATTTAACCATTTGAATTTGGGTTCCAAAGAGCTCTGGGGAGAGTCAGAAGTAGTAGTAGCCTGGCCAAGGCTGGATTATCCAGTAAAGTGGCCTCTGTCCTGCCTGACTGGGGGACCTGGGCTATTATGCAAGTATGAGAGACCCTTCCATTCCACAAAGCGCACATGTGAGAGACGTAGAACTTCCTTCCCAAAGCATGACATGTGTGTGTGAGAGAGAGAGATGGAAGTGGCTTAGTACTAAAGTTTTGAAAGTGGGACATTAAAAACTGAAAAATGTATCCATTTTTTCTTATCAAACTATTACTATGTGCTACATACTATAGTACATACTATGTACTATGTGCTACATAGTAATAGTTTGACAAGCCACCTACCAGTTCCACCTACTAGTCAAAAGTGGCTATGTAGATGGCCTAGGAGTTCCCAAAACATGGTTTAGTTTCTAATCCAGCCTTGAGTTTGGTCCTTACATATAACTTGTTACCTCCATGCTCTCTGAAACAAACAGTGCAACACATGTTTGCAGTCTACCATGCTACCTGCCAGAGACAGACAGATTCACCACCTCTTCTCATTGACTACTGGTGTCATGATCAAAACATTGAATCTGGAGAAACTGTGTATGTTGGGATTTCTCTGAACTAGATAAACCAAGTGGTGGTGATTCCAGAAGAGAGCTGAAGCTTGGTCTGATCCTGCAGTGAAAGTTAAAGAGGACTAACACACAGGATTGAATGACCCTGCTGCCTGGCTGTGGGGCTCTCATACGATTTCACCAGATTTCTGTGTTTGGACCTGTTGGTGGAGGCAACATAATTGCCTCCACCTGCTGACTGCTGCCATGACGTCTGACAAAACAATTGCCCCTTGCCTGCAGGGATTGAGGCTATATTGATCCCACTAGGTGGCACCCAGCCTTGCTGTGGGTGCCAGCCTTGGTGTGATGCCACTCACTGGGAGCCCCAAGCCTTGGTGTGATGCCACACACTGGGAGCCCCAAGCCTTGGTGTGATGCCACTCACTGGGAGCCCCAAGCCTTGGTGTGATGCCACTCACTGGGAGCCCCAAGCCTTGGTGTGATCCCACTCACTGGGAGCCCCAAGGTTTGTCAGGGCAGCTGGGGAAAGTGCGCGCTGCCCCAGGCCCCATACCTCCATCAGCTGTTTGTCAGGGAGCCAGGGAGAGTGCACATTGCCCCGGGCCCACTCCCCCAAAAGAAACCCACGGGACCTAAACATGCGGATTAGTAAAATCTCCCCTATCAAGGTTTTACTAACCTGGGAGTTTTTGTGCACAGCTCCCAGGAGAAGCGTTTAAACATGCAGGTAATTTGTGCGTTTACTTGCAATCTCCCGGAAGTAAAAATGCCCTGGGGGTTGTGCGATGTGTTCACAATTCTGTTTATATTTGATAGACTTTGCATGCTTCTGTTTACCATCATGGATTATATTTAAATCTTGAAATGGGGTCACATGGACAAAATTTTGAGCAGCATTGGTTTAGAATGCAGGTCATGAGGAGAGACTGAAGGAAATGAGTATGTTTATCTTGTAGAAGACAAAAGGAGAGGGATGGGATAAGATAACAGGTTTTGGATACCTGAAAGAGAGGGAGAACTATTCTTCTTCCTTGGTACGGAGGGTAGGACAAAAGGCAATAGGCTGAAGGTAAAGGAAGGCAGGTTGAGATAAATCCTTTAGAGAAACTTATGATTATAAGAACAATTGATCAGTGAAACCAACTGCACAAGGAAATTATGGATTCTTTTTCATTGCATATTTTAAAGAGGCTGGATAAACAATGTCTAGGATGGTTTAGGTATGGCAAATCCTGCAAGGAGCTGGACTAGGTGATCCTTGAAATCCCTTCCATCTCTATGATTCTATGAGAGAATTTGTCTATTGCAAACATACAGATTTAAATTATTATCAAGCAAAGGTATTATAACGAAAGATAAAGTGTGGCCATAGTAACATCAAAGCAAAACACAGAGCAGCATTGCGAAAGGCAAATCATGTTTAAATCAAAGATAGCACATATAATTCTTATTGTGCAGGCAATCATTATAAAAGGGGGTCTGGTTTTCAGAGATGGTCCTGTAGCCACTTTCTATTGTGCTCAAATTTGATTTTATTAATCAAAGGTATTATATATCGTGTGCATCATGAACACAATGTACAAGCATCTAACTCATATATTACAGTAGATAAACACCATTTAAAGCTATGGCCCAGCATACCTTGCAGTACACCAGTTTAAAATGCTAATTCTTTTTGTTCATTAATCTAAAGAAAAATTACAAATTTTCCTTTCCCATATTCTGGGTCACAGCACAGTGTGCGTTGGGAAAGGTAGGCTAGATGCCAGATGATGAAAGAAGATATAAGGCTAAAAATAGCACAAAACAAGTATACTTGTTAAAAAGCAATCCTGGTTCCTGAGGTCAGAGAAAGTTTCGAGTGTACAGTAGCTCATTTGTTAATGAATGCAGAAAGTACCCGTAAATAAGAGACCTGCTTCATTATAGCTGTCCCACAGTTACACTCAAACTTATTTTGCAACAGCATGGGGAGAATAAGAACTTCTTAAGCTGGTTGTCCTTCACTCTGAGACAGGATAATCTTAGAGAAACATTTTACGGTGCATCTTTTGAAGAAAAGTGCATTAGTCTTTACTGAAAAAACATTTGGTTGACCTTGAAAATAAAAGCATTCATGAGAAGTATGAGCAGAAGTTTTCATTATTCCTTAAACCCTCCCTTCAGAGAGACAAAAAATTCCACCCTCCATTGCAGCTCCACAATACCAAGTTGCCAGGCAACTGATCTTTTATGGTGGATCGCCATGGTGACTGATGTAAACAAAATCGTAAATCCCATTACCTAGTTAAATACTAGGACTGTGTTGTAAAAAGGAGCAAAAGAGTCACTCTGAAGTTTAACGAAATAATATAAAATAGTGACAAGACTTATTAATAAATAATAATAATATTAATTATTAATAATAATGGTTGTAGATGATATTGTAGTTAGAATAGGTCTTGACATTATTATTTTGTCCAGTGTGTAATCAACCAACCCAATGTAGATTAATCATAATTTTATAAACCCATTTCCATCATGGTCAAATCAGGAAATTGCCACACTCCATCAGGTAGTCTCGTTCCCCTCCCCCCCACCCACCCACCCCCTTTGACCCTGCAAGGCCAACCTGCACTCAGAGGAAGCTGTGTGAACATCACTATGGCAGAACAGAAAGCCATTCAGAGAGATGAATCAAAGCTAAAAAGTCTCTAGTACAATATGCCGCTACACACCAGTGTTCTGTGACTTTCTGTATTGTGGGAAGCCAGAATAGGCTTTGCCTGTTGGCTGATCTATTCAGCAAGAAGCTCAGGTTGGCTGCAAAACCATGTTAGATATAATACATTCACATACACTCCCCACAGAGGATTGCTGGAGAGGGAGACTACAGGCCAAACTCACTCCTGCTGCACATGGGCACAAATCCATTGATTTTACACCAAAGCTAAATATGACCTCTTATGTCAATGAGCCATTTAACACCTGTGCTCTCTAACATCTGTTTAAAAGGGTTGGTCTCTATACCTTTGAGTGGATTCTCTGTACTTAAAACAATCCAGCTTTTGCCTTTTTTTAAAAAAAAATCTAAATCAGTTTTTGTTAAGTAAGAGTCTATTAATTTAAATGCATATCACAGCCAGGGAGCAACTAAGCTTGGCGTCCTCTTGAATCTTCTTTCCTTTGAGTGAAACGCCTCTGGTTTTAAATGCCAACTTCTACTGCCAGCTCTCCTAAGCACATATTTATTTTATCAGATTTAGGTCAAAGTCTTCTTGCTATTTAGTGCTGACACTAGCACTTAGCATTGGCATGAGTCTCATGGAAGCCAATGGAAATTGCAACAGCACTAACACTAGCATCAATACTAAATAAATAGTCAGAGGATTGCACTGTTTTGCTGATTTTCACAGTCCATTCATTCTGAAGTAACATTCGATGTTTTCAGACAGACGCGGAGGCAGCCTGTCCCAGAGCTGCTTCGGGGATGCACCCCTACATCCCCCTGAATCCAGCCCCACCTAGGTCGGGTTCAGATGGACCCAGAAGGTTCCCCAGCCCATGTGCAGTGCCACTCCCCCTGCATCCAGGGGCGGCTGGTGGGTTTTTAGTTTGGAGGGGCAGTAAGGCTGTCTGGCGAGCCGGAGGGCGGAGCCAGGGCAACGGTAGGTGGAGCCAGGGCAATGGTAGGCGGAGCCAGGGCAACGGTAGGTCAGTGACCCAGCAGCAAGGAGTTCCCAGGGTTATCATCGGATGGAAGAAAACACAGTCTACATGCACATCAAGCTTAAAATAAATAATGTATAAACCCCAAACACAGGGAAACTTAGAAAACACTGGCAAATACTGACAAAACACAGCAGCAAGGAGTTCGGGGTGGGATGCAGGGGGGGGACCGCCTAGGGGTGGGATGCAGGGTGGGGGAGGATGCAGGGTGTGGGGGGGAACAGCCTAGGGGTGGGATGCAGGGTGGGTGCGGGGTGGGGGGGGGAACAGCCTAGGGTGTGGGGTGGGGGGGAACAGCCTAGGGATGGGTGCGGGGTGGAGGGGAAAACAGGCTCAGCGTCTAGGGGGGTGGCTGCAGGGGGGGAGGGATCAGTCAGTGACTGATCCCCCCCCCCCCGCATACAGTCAGTGGCAGTGCTTACCTGCAGGCTGCTCTTCTTGTCTTCTGACTGCTCCTTCAGGAGGCAGCGGGAGTGGGACCTAGCGTGCTGCACGCGGGCGCTCTGAGACTCTCGGGGGACTGACTGAGGCAGGGAGGATGCATGCATGCGCGCTTCCTCCCTTCCTCAGTCCCCTGAGTCAAGCTATCTCCCCAGGGCTGTCAGCACGACCGCCCTGGCGAGATCTTCCATTGCGCCCATTGAGCGCAATGGAAAGGCTTTGCCCCTCCCTCTGCAGCACATCCCATACATGCTGTGGACGGAGGAGTTCAGCCACCCAAATCGCGTTTTCCATAGGAAAACGCTTTGGGCTGCTGAGCAGCTGAGCCTTTTTGTCCCTTCAGGGACCCACTCCCTCTACCAGTGGAGTGGGTGGGTCCCCGAAGGGAGAACAACAAGTTCAGTGACAGCTACAGCAGCCTCTGCAGCATTTCAGAGGCTGCTGTAGCTGTCATAAGTGGCAGCGTGGGGGTGGTGGTTTTAAAAACAGTTTTGCCGCAGCAGAGGCCCCCACAGGGCTTTGGGGGGCACCGCCCCAAATTTCCTGCAGGGGGAGCTGCCACTGCCTGCACCATAGAGTTGAGTGATCGCCCAACACTCTAGGCTGGTGCCTGCAACTTTATGGTGTTGCCTGGGGCAATGGCTGGCTGGAACTGGAGCAGCAGCATGGACCACTGCTCTGCTTCGGGTGCTATGGGTTTGGCCATCCCACTCCACTGCCAGCTCTCCAGGATGTGCTTCAGCATCTGGCGGGCCACCTTTTGACAAACGGGCCACCTGAAGTGGACTGGCACAGCCAGTCTGTCCATCTGGAAACACCCATTGTGTACTCCTAATCTTTTTGATTAGGTATTCAATTATTACACCAACAAGTACAGCTGATTGAAAAATAGGATTTCAATCTCAGGAAAAAGTGATTTTTAAAAAAAAAAAAAAAGATCTCATATTGAGTCTGTGTTTTCATGTGAAATTTTTCAGCCAACCCTAACTACAAGTGCAAGAAGACCAATGAATAGAAAATAAGAACATAAAAATATAAGTAATGCTGGACTGGGTCAGAACAATAGTCCATCGAGCCCAGTATCCTGTCTCCGACTGTGGCCAATCTCTGTCTCTTGGGAGAAGTACCCAACAAGTCACAATGGGAAATCCATTCTCTGTTGTTCCAGCCCCCAACAGTAAGAGGTTACATCCCCAAAACCTACTTGGCTAGTAGCCATTAATGGACCTATCCTCAAAGAACTTATCCAATCCTCTTTTAAAACTAGCTACACTACCGGCCCCGACTACTTCCTCTGGCAGTAAATTGCACAAGTTAATTGTGTGCAAAAATACTTTCTCTTATTTGTTTTAAATCTTCTGCCAGTTAATTTCATAGTGTCCTCTTGTTTTAGTGCGGTTAGAGAGGGTAAATAGCTGCTCCCTATTTACATTTTCCACACCACTCATGATTTTATAAACTTCTATCATATCCCCTCTCAGTCTTCTCTTCTCCAAGCTGAACAGCGCCAACCTACCAAGCCTCTCTTCACATGAGAGTTGTTCCATACCCTTGATTATTTTTGTTGCCTTTCTCTTTACCTTTTCTAGTTCTACTATATCTTTTTTAAGATGGGACAACCAGAGCTGCTCACAATACTCCAGGTGCAGTTGTACCATAGATTTATATAGGTGTATTAAGATATTTTCATCTCTATCCCTTTCTGAATTATTCCTAACATTCTGTTTGCTTTTTTGACCGCCACCACACACTGAGCTGAGGATTTTAATGTATTGTCCACATTGATTCCGAGGTCCTTTTTCTGAGTGATAACTCCTAATTGTGACCCAGCATTGTATACATATGGTTTGAGTTATTTTTCCCTACGTACATCACTTTGCACTTGTCCATGTTAAATTTCATCTGCCATTTGGATGGCCAATTACCCAGTCTTGCAAGATCCTCCTGCAATTTTTCACAGTCCACTCAGGTTTTAACTGCCTTGACTAACTTTGTATCATCTGCAAATTTGATCACCGCACTCTTTACTCCCTTCTCCAGATCATTAATGAATATATTAAACAACACCGGTCCCAGTACAGATCCTTGGGGCACTCTACTAGTTGCTTCTCTCCACTGTGAAAACTGACCATTTAGTCCTACTCTTTGCTTTTAACTAGTTACCGATCCACAATAGGGCACTGCCTCTTATTCCATGACTCTTTAATTTCCTCAATAGTCTCTCATGAGGGACCTTATCAAAAGCCTTCTGAAAGTCCATATATACTATATCAATTGACTCACCCTTATTCACATGCTTATTTATCCCCTCAAAAATTCAAAAAGATTAGTGAGGCATGACTTCCCTTTCCTAAATCTATGTTGACTTTTCCCCATTAAGCCATGTTTATCAATATGCTCAGTAATTCCTTTCTTAACAACCATTTCCACCAATTTGCCCAGCACCAACATCAGGCTCACTGATCTTTCCTGTAGTTTCCAGGATCACCTCTGGAGCCCTTTTAAAAATATTGGTGTTACATTTGCTACCCTCCAATCCTCTGGTATTGTGGCAGATTTTAGCGATAGGTTACAAATTACCTATAGTAAGCCTGCACCTTCATATTTCAGTTCCTTCAGAACTCTGGGATGAATACCAACTGGTCCTGGTGATTTGTTACTATTTAGTTTGACAGCTTGCTCTAGAACCTCCTCCAGACTCGCACTTATTTGTGACAGTTCTTCCAATCCTTTACCTACAAAGACTTGGTCTGGTGTGGGTAGCTCCCCAACATCCTCAGCGGTGAAGACCGAAGCAAAGAATTGATTCAATTTCTCTGCAATGTCTGTATCCTCCCTGAGTGCCCCTTTCACTCCCTGGTCATTTAGTGACCCAACCGACTCCCTAGCAGGCTTCTTGCTTCTGATGTACTTGGAAAAGTTATTATTATTATTATTGCATCCTTAGCAAGTCACTACTCAAATTCCCGTTTGGCCAGTCTTATTAATGTTTTACATCTGATTTGGCAGTTCTTATGCTTTTACCTGTTCTCTTCATTATGACCAGCTTTCCATTTTTTAAAGGGCGTTGTGGCAGAGTAGCTGTCTGAAGCAAAGACAGGCCTCTGGTCACAAGCCATTAACATAGGAGGCTGCCCTAAAAGGAACTAGGCAGCCTGTTGAATCCTTTCTTAAAAGGGTGATGGACTCTTTAAGAAAGATTCCCTGAGATGAACAGGAAGTAGAGGGGTGTGGCTACCGGCCATAAAAGCAGAGGCAGCAGTGAGGGTAGTCTGCCTTGGGCTCCTGAGGTAGACGGAGCTGCTGCCTGCTGGAGAGAGCGAGAGCGAGCATGGAGGCCATCAAGTTGGCTGAGTCACAGAGGAAGGACACTACCCCAAGCCTGGAAGGAACTGGGACTGTGACTTCGCAGATGGCATAGGAGAACCAGATGGGGTTGTTGCGATACAAGGGCTCGAGCTGAAGACTTTGTTGAATGGTGAGAGACCCCGGACTTTTATTTGCCCAGTTGGGGAGAACTTTATGTTGGTGCACAGGACTAAGTTTATATTGGGGACCCACTTGTTGGATGAAGCACCTACCCAGTGTAAGGGGAGATGAGGAGGTTGGAGGGCCATAAGCCCTGATCTGGGGTGATAGACCTCAAGGTATCAATTAGTGCAAGACTGTTGCAAAGTGTACCCCAAGAAGAGGGGACAGTGATATATACATTGGTGAAGCAGAGACTTTTGTGTGGATGGGACCCCAGAGCTAATTCCCTAGAAATGGGGTTCCCCCTTGTGGGACAGATGTCTTTTGGGCTCCAATAGCTTCCTTCACCTCCCCATTTAGGCACACTGGCAGACGTTTGGTCCTCTTTCTACCTTTATTTGTGGAATACATTTTATTTTCCCTTCCAAGATGGGGGCTGGGCAAGGATCCTGGGGAGAGCTGGACTTGGCTGGGCTGGGCTGCAAAGCTGCCCTGAGGGATCTCTTGCAGCTGGTTTCCCCTCCCCCAGGTAACTCCATACAGAGGGGGCTGCCTTGAGGGCAGTGCCCTCTGGGCAGCAGCCAAAGGATGCCGCCAAAGGGTGAAGAGCCATTGGCGGGGCATTAACGGATGGAGGCAGTGGAGGTGGCCATCTTATTTGCAGAATCCAGGGAGCACCTGCTACACCAGAGGGGTCTGGGAGTCAGTCGGCCTTGCTCCACAACCGCTTGCCCCCACCATAGTCTACCAGGGAGTGACTGGGCACTTTGGCCCCTGTGTTTACTTCTCCCCTCTCCCTGTGGCAGAGGGAGAGGGGGTGGGACTAAAGGGACTTCCCCTGGCGGCCTTGGGGCAGGGTCTCTGGGCCAAGAGGGCTGAAGAGTGGTGTGCCTGCCAGCTCCGCCCATTCCTTGGCTGCTCGGAGTCCAGGGGGCTGGGAACCAGTTGGGCTTGCCCCCACCAGAGCCTACCGGGGAGTGACTGGCCACCCTGGCCCTGTTCTACTTTTCCCCTCTCTCGGTGGCAGAGGGAGAGGAAGTGGGACCGAAGGGGCTTCCCCCGGTGGCTTGGGGCGGGGTTTACGGCCCGAGAGGGCTGAAGAGCGGCGTGCCTGCCAGCTCCACCACACCGAAGGACCCTTAGGTGTGGCCCCTGTTTTACTTCTCCCCTCTCCCAGTGGCAGAGGGAGAGGGGGTAGGACCAAAGGGAATGCTTACGGGTGGGAGGGAAGAACTCCCCTGCTGCCAGGGCAGGGCAGCCTGGGGAGGGTCGGGGGGGGACAGACGGGGTGGAGGGAGCAGCCAATGGGGTCGTGACGGGCCGGGACAGATATGGTCCAAATTGGGGCGAGGTGAGATCAGTGAGACGGGACAGGTGTATATTACAGGTCCCGCTCACTACCCCCTAGGCAGATGGTTCTCGCTCAGGGGGCCCCCGTCCCTGTGTTGTTGTTAAATGTGAGATCGGTGGCAAATAAGGCAACAACTGTCTGGGAGGTAATCCTGGACCATGCCGCCGATCTCATATGTATCATGGAAACCTGGCTGAACAATGAGTTTGGGCCCATTTTGGCTGACCTTGTTCCAGCCGGGTATTCCGTGCAGCATCAACCACGTTCGAAGGGACGGGGGCGGCAGTGTAGCCAGGATTTTTAAGGAGGGTTGGACTGTGAGGAGTTATCCAGTGCAATCCATATCAGGTACTGAGGGTCTTCACCTTGTGTTTGATTTGGCAGGTGACAGTTTGGGAGTGCTGCTTGTATACCATGCACCTACCTGTGCAGCAGCCTCCCTACATGCTTTAGTGGAAGTGGTGTCGGGGGTGGTGTTGCAGTCCCCAAAGTCAGTAGTCTTTGGGGACTTCAACATTCATGCCGACGCTGAACTTGTGGTAGCAGAGCATGAGTTCATGGCCACCATGGACCTGTCCCAGAGAGTTATTGGCCCGACACATCGGGAGGGAGCATACCTTAGACCTTGTATTTTGCACCAGCCTTGGGGCAGGTGTTCCATTAGTGGGGAGTTATCAACAGCACCCTTGTCATGGACAGACCATTCCCTCCTGCAGGCCTCACTCCTGGCGCATGTCTGCCCCCAGAAGGGTGCAGAACCGATTCAGATGGTTCGCCCTCAGAGGCTAATGCAACCAGATTGGTTCCGAAAGGCTCTGGGTGAGTTTCCCTCTGACCTTGATGACTGTTCCATCGATGACCTCGTCTTGTTATGGAATACCTTGCTGACTGAGGCCATTGATCTGAGAGCTCCTAGGCTTCCATAGCTGCTCATGCAACAGACCTCCCTGGTTCTCCAAGGAAGTGTGGGAGCTGAAGTGAGGAGGACGGCGGTTGGAGCAACGGTGGCGTCATTCATTGTTCTTGTGGCTGTTAGGGCCACATTTTGTGAATTAGAGCCTTGTCCATCCTGGCTGATTAAATCTTGCCGGGAGACAAAGGGGCCGTTGCTGGCTGAGGTGGTCAACACCGCCCTTCGGGAGGACAGAGTGCCGAGCTTTCTCAAAGAGGCAGTGGCTCGGCCTCTGCTCAAGAAACCAACGCTTGACATTGACTCCCTTGCCAGCTACCGGCCTGTCTCTAACCTTCCCTTTTTAGGGAAGGTTATTGAACTGGTAGTGGCTCAGCAGCTGCTTGGACATCTTGACCGCATCGGTTATCTGGACCCCTTTCAGTTAGGATTTCATCCTGGGTCTGGCACCGAGACTGCGCTTGTGGCTTTGGTGGATGATCTGTGCCGGGAAATGAACCAGGGTCATTCGATCCTGTTAATTCTATTAGATCTTTTGGCTGCATTTGATACAGTTGATCACGAGATGTTGGTGACACGACTGCGGGACTGTGCAGGGGTGGACGGGACTGTTCTTGAATGGTTCCGCTCTTTCCTGACTGGTAGAACCCAGCGAGTGGTTCTTGAGTAGTCTTTTTCATCATATCCAGACCTCTCGTGTGGAGTCCCGCAGGGTTCGGTTTTGTCCCCTCTCCTGTTCAACATATACATGCAGCCACTCGGTGATGTGATCAAGAGGTTTGGCGTGCGGTGTCATCAATATGATGATGACACCGCACACCAAACCTCTTGATCACATCACCAAGTGGCTGTATGTATATGTTGAACAGGAGAGGGGACAAAACCGAACCCTGCGGGACTCCACACGAGAGGTCTCGATATGATGAAAAAGACTACTCAGGAACCACTCGCTGGGTTCTACCAGTCAGGAAAGAGTGAGTGTCATCAATATGCTGATGACACCCAGCTGTATCTCTCTTTTTCAACAGACCCAGGCCCTGCAGTCTCAGTACTTACTCGGTGTTTGATGGCTGCGGGAGACTGGATGAGGACTAACCGACTGAAGCTGAATCCCGACAAGACGGAGGTGATGTTGGTGGGTAAGGTGATGGAGATGGTGGCCCCCATTATTGGTTTGGTCTCCCCTCCATTGGTACCTCAGGTACAGAGTCTGGGGATGCTCATACCTTTTGCCAATTACATCTGGTGCGACAGCTTCGGCCGTTTGTCTCAGACTCTGACCTGGCCACCATCATCCATGCTTCCATCACCTCCAGATTGGACTATTGTAACATGCTCTACGTGGGGCTACCTATGGTCACGGCTCGGAAACTGCAGCTGGTGCAGAATGCGGTGCAGAATGCGGTGGCCCATCTTCTGGTAGGATTGGGCCGCCGGGAGCATATTACACCAGTGCTCCGCTCTCTGCACTGGCTGCCAGTGGCAGTGGCTTTTCAGGCCCGATTCAAGGTGTTGGTTTTGGTTTTGGTCTATAAAGCCCTAAACGGCCTAGGCCCTACCTATGTGTGGGACCGCCTCACTCCCCGGGTGCTGGATCGACCCCTGTGGTCATCTGGGGGCGCCCTGCTCAAGGTCCTCCAAGTCTTCCAGGGGGCCACACAGGAGGGCGTATTCGATGGCCGCACCACGGCTGTGGAATTCCCTTCCGTTGGAGGCCCGGTTGGCCCCGGATCTCCCCTCTTTTCAGAGAAGTTGTAAGACCTGGCTGTTCCACCAGGCATTTGGTGGGGGAGATGGGTGAGGGGGTGGAGGGGTTTTTGGGGTATGTGGTTATTTCCTTTTCCTTCTTTTTATGTTGTTGTTTTTATGAATTGTAAGCTGCCCCGAGCTGCCTGTGGCAGGTGGGGCAGGGTAGTAAAAGTTTGAAAATATTTTTATTTTTTTAAATGGTGTTTTTAAATAATATCCATGTCTCTTGCATGCATTTAACCCTCACAACTGCTCCTTTTAGTTTCCCTCTAACTAGATTCCTCATTTTTGCATAATTCCCCTTTTAAAAGTTAAATGTTACTGCAGTCGTTCTATTTTGGGTTTTTTGTCAATCTCCCTCCTATAGCTATGTCAAATTTGATTATATTATGATCACTATTACCAAGTGTCTCTACCACCATTACCCTTTGCACCAGGTCCTGTGCTCCACTTAAGACTAGATTCAAACTAACTCCTCCTCCCATAGGTTTCAGAATCAGCTGCTCCAAGAAGCAGTCATTTACAGCATCTAGAAATTTTACCTCTACATCACACCCTGAGGACGTGACAGAGTAACACAGAAATATCACCTGACAATTATTGTAATCTGGTTGAGTAGCTTGTTCTTTTGATTATGATATACTCAAGCTATAGGAGGCAAAGAAACTGACACTGAAATTGTGCATTGTACTTTTCTCACCTGTGTTTATAGTACAAATGGACTGCACTAATTTTAAAAACTCATTGATATCCAGTAGTTTAATGATGGGCTTTTTCCAAAGACTTGTGTATTAATCTCAGAACATTACATTTTATAAACTGATAGGATTTAAGGCAAGAAGGGATCTTTCATAATGATCTTAGTTGGCTTCCTGCATATCTCAAACCATAACATTTCACAGGCCAGAAATTTCTGCACCAGTTCTATGACAATTTAAGCTACAGCATATTTTGTAGAAATATATCCTATCTTGATTTAAAGAATTCTGGAGAATCCAACACCGCACTAGACAAGTTGTTAAGCTGTTATTTATCCCTACTTTTTAAATTGTTCTGTTCTGCCTGCTTCCACACAGTTAGTATATTTATGTCTTTTTCTGCTAGATTAATGAAATAGAATCTTTTCCATTTGTAAACTCTATTATACATGTGATCAAGTCACATGTCTACCTTTTTCTGAATAAGCTAAGTAGATTGAGCAACTTTAGGGTACAATCCTATAGGGATGGGTGAACAGATTGCGGTTCGGGTTCGGCCGTTCGGTTCGGCAGTTCAGTTAGTTTGCCGGGTTCAGGTTCAGCCATTCAGCTCGGCCGTTCGGTTCGGGTTTGACCATTCGGGAAATGTTTTGTTATGGGTGTTTTTGTTGTTTTTGATATGGTTTTTTGTTTTTTTATTTGGTTTTATATGTTTTTTTTAAAATTTATTTGGGTTTTTTTGTTTTTATATGGGTTTTTTTTATTTATTTTTTTATCTAATATTATATCTATCTATCTACACTAAATCTAACTGCTATTAACTATTCTAAATGCTATGAACTAAATGGATTATCTAATAAATATACAGGCCTACTCCTACAAACACTAAAACTAAATCGCTAATGCTATCTCTATCACTAAGCTAACTCCTACAACTGTCTATTGTCCCTAACCTCTATCTATCTATCTATCTATCTATCTATCTATCTCTATCTCTCTAGAGAGAGAGAGAGAGAGAGGGGTTAGGGACAGTAGACAGTTGTAGGAGTTAGCTTAGTGATAGAGATAGCGTTAG
>QEPC01008874.1:7377663-7421485 GCA_003113815.1 Sphenodon punctatus | reverse complement strand
GTTTCAGTTTAAGGTTTAAGTTTCATTTCAGTACAAAACTGAAATGAAACTTAAAGCAATCTAATAATCCTACTCAACGCCTGCTGTTCAGGAACAGTGACTAGTTCAGAAGGTGTTGGGAAGGGGGGAGGCAGATAGTTTCATTTCTTGCAAGTCTCTCCAACCCTGGTACCTGGAAGTCTGCTCCTCAGTGACTAGTACTACCCCTCCCTGTCACGTTTGACCTTCTAATTAACCTTTTTTTGCCACTCGAACTCACCCGAACGCGATCCGAACTGACCGAACTGTTCAGTCATTTCGACATTCGGAATTGAGTTCAGTTCGGCCAGTTCGTGTTCGGATTCAGGTTCGGATTCAGTCGTCCGAACAGGCCGAGTTCGGGCCGAACTCCGAACTGCATTCGCCCATCCCTACAATCCTCCATTCTTTGGCATCAATAGCTCAACTCCCATTGAACTGATTAGTGGAGGACTAAGCCCTTAGTTTCTCACTGGAAAGCAGGTTTTCCAAATCTTGAATCATTTATTTTATTTATTTATTTCTATCATTTATATCCTGCCCCTCTCGCCCAAAGGCAACTCGAGGCGGCTCACAAAAAGAGGAGAGCAGTAAAAAATGTCTTTTTTACTGTGTCCAGTTGTGATGTCCAGTACGACAATTATGTTCTTATAGTTGGGTTTAAACAAGGACTGTATAAGTTCATGGAGAATACATCCATAAATGGATATTAGTCAAGTCAAGGTTAGGGTACTTCTCCAAAGTGACCAAGGGAGGGCACTGCCAAAGACAGGTTCCTGACCTCATGGACCATTGGTCTGATCCAGCATGGCACTATTTTATTCAAGAAGAGTGAGGTGATCAAATTTTCAGATGACACCAAGTTATTCAAGGTTAAAACACGAGCAGACTATGAAGAACTGCAACTGCAACAGACTATGAAGAACTGCAACTGCAGCAGAATCTTACAAGACTGGGTGCCTGGGCATCTGCATGGCAAAAGAGATTTAATGTGGACAAGTGCAAAGTGATGCACATAGGGAAGAATAATCCAAACTATGAGTACACATAGGAGTTACCACTCAGGAAAAGGATCTAGGAGTGATTGTGGACAATACGCTGAAATCCTCAGCCCAGTGTGCAGCAGCAGTCAAAAAAGCAAACGGAATGTTAGGAACTATTCGCAAAGAACTAGAGAATAAAACTGAGGATGTCATCATGCCTCTATACAAATCAATGGTGCAACCTCACCTGGAATACTGTGTGCAGTTCTGGTTGCCCCATCTTAAAGACATAGCTGAACTAGAAAAGGTACAGAGAAGGCAACGAGAATGATAAAGGGTATGGAACGGCTTCTGTATAAAGAGGCTTGACAAGCTGGGTCTCTTTAGCTTAGAGAAGAGTGAGAGGGGACATGATAGTGGTTTATAGAATCTTGAGTGGTGTGGAACGAGTAGATGGAGAACGGTTATTTACCCTCTCAAATAGTACTAGAACTAGGGGACACCTTCATGAATCTATCTGCTGGCAGATTTAAAGCAAATAAAAGGAAGTACTTTTTCACTCAACGCATAATTAACTTATGGAATTTGTTGCCAGAGGACGTTGTCAAGGCCAGTAGAATAGCNCAAATAAAAGGAAGTACTTTTTCACTCAACGCATAATTAACTTATGGAATTTGTTGCCAGAGGACGTTGTCAAGGCCAGTAGAATAGCTGGGTTTAAAAAAGGATTAGATAAGTTCTTGGAGAGTAGGTCCGTTAATGGCTACTAGCCAAGTAACTTACGGGGTGAACTTCTGGCTGTCGGGAGCTAGGAGTGAACAACGGGGAATGGATGGTCCATTGTGACTGTTGGTTCTTCTCCCATGAGATTGAGATTGGCCACTGTCAGAGGACGGGATGCTGAGCTTGATGGACCATTAGTCTGACTCAGTATGGCACTACTTATGTTCTTATGTAAGAAATGGTGTCACCAATTTCAGACACGGAAGTAACAGTAACCGACTCCCATTTAATAGTCTCCTGTTTAAACATTTAAGGATGGTGTTAAGACTGCATGTTCAGCTAATTTTCCACCATGATCCCCAAGATCCTTCTAGCATCCATACTTCCACTTATAGTTTCTTTTATCATTCCAAAGCATAAATTATCAGCATAGCACTCTTTTGAAGGAGCAGAAAAAAGCCTAGATAGCACTGTGTACTGCATTGACATCTTTAAATATCTGACAAAGTGATGTCTCTTAAAGAGTTGTGGATTCCTGAAGGGCAGCACAACCATTCAATGCTCTTTAGCAGGGGAAGGTGAACGCTTGGCTCATACCAGAGATGGTGAAGAAATAGAGTGATTTCCACCTAATATAGAACAGGGAATTGTATTAGAACATATAAAACAGTATTCTTTCTCAGGTACTCTGGGACCTGGAGCCATGTTTAGAGTTCACAGGTACTTCCAGAGAGAGAGAGGGTGTGGTGTAGTGGATAAGGTGAGACTTGGACCTGGGAAGGGTTCAAATTCTGCCCTAGCCATGAACTCACTGGATGGCCTTGTGTAAGTCACAACCTCTCAGCCTATAGAGCCAGTGTGGTGTAGTGGATAAGGTGTTAGATTTGGTCCTGGGAAACCAGAGATTGAATCCTGACCTTACCATAAACTCACTGGGTGGCCTTGGCCAAGTCTCAATCTGTGCTACCTGCAATAATGGGGGAATAGAAGTTTATTAAAAGGATATGTGGAACCCATAAAATCACAAGACTCGCAATAAAATCCTGAGAGATGGCAACTCTGTAGTTAGCAGAAACCTCATATGCAACAGCATATTTTGAGAGTCAAACTTAGTCAGTAGAGCATAGGGTGAAAACAGACATGATGCTAACCACCCTTTACCCACCCTTGGTGGTTATTTATGCACGTTGCAGGGCTGTATTGGTGCCCTATGCAGCCCTGAAACATGCATAAATGACCACCAAGGGTGGTTAAAGGGTGGTTAGCGTCATGTCTGTTTTCACCTATAGTCTCCTGAGTTTGTAATGTTTGGTCGATCCTCCAATCCACAGTTGAATCACATAACTACTCCAATTAAACCAATAAAACTACAAGCATAAGTAAGAACAATTTACATAAAAGAAAATAGCAGAGTTGGGACCTACCATAGCAACAGAAAAGATGAGATTCTATATTTGCCATATAAAATTATAGCCAGGCTAGAATATAGAAGTAGACTCTTTTCAAGATGAAAACCTGGGTGTCCCTGAAGCATGGGAGTATTGGACTAAAATAAATATGATAGAAATCCCACATCAAATATTTCACTATTATTTGTAGTAATATCTTCTTGTTTTGTCTCACACAGACTACAGAAAACTGGGCTATAACTGACTCTGTCTTGTAGGTTTTCCACCCAAGTGCTTTGTAGAATCCCTCTGACCTCCTAACCACAGCATTAATGTCTAGAGTTTATTCTGGCATAATCTGCAGATTTTCCCAGCTTCATAAGTCAAGCATAGATGATAATAAATGGAGTGATGGGCTGTCTAAGAGAGCTAGAAGCATGCAAGAAAAACAGAGGTAACCAAATACTTAAAACTTTACATGTCTTAATGTTGTTTGGATAAGAAGAAAAAAAAAGGCTAGGAGCTCTAATTGGCATTTGTCCACATCACAAAACCACCACACCGTCTGGCACAGTTTTGCACAATTTTTTACTTAGGAGAGGCCTCACGCTGACAATACAGTGATGCTACAAGTTAGAAATGCATTGGAGAAGCTATGTTAAAAAGTTTGCAGTGTGTACCTGAACTTTGGCAGACCGGCACAAAGAGGGTGGGTGAATATCGTGTTATTCCTCTATAGATTTCTGGGATTGTAGTGAAAAGATCTCGTGGGAAGCATGCATAGCAAAGATCAGGGCTACTTAACCTGCTCCTTGCTTGTTTACTTTGAAAACTATAAGGGCAAAAAGAGATTCAATAATTCAGGAAGCTAGGTCCACCAATGGCTAAATAAGTTGATCAAGGGATAAAATTTCTGACTGCTAGGAGGAGCTAGGAGTGAATGACAAAGAATGGATCACTCATAGTGTATGTCTTGTTTGGGACACTTCCTCTGAAGACTCTAATGTTGGCCACTGTTTTTATATAACTTTATCAATGTATCTGGTGCATTACAATAATAAATTATAGACGGGTCCCTGCCCCAGTGGACTTACAATCTAAGAGAGAAAAGGAAGGGGAATCAAAGGGGAGGGGAACAAACGGAGAGACCGGAATACAGCTACGAAGTTGCAAAGTTGCAGGTGCACATGCTTAGCTTAGTTACAAGGAACCTTAAGAAAATCAGGGAGGAGACTAAAGGAATGAGGAATTACGGGAAGCATGATGAAAGAGGTAGGTTTTCAGCAGGAATTTGAAGTTTGGGGAACCTTCATGATATAGAAACATAATATTAGATTAGATGGACCATTTGGAGTGATCCACTATTGCAGCCAGGGGCATGGCTATCATAGGGACAGGAGGGACCTTTGTCCTGGGCCCAAGCCAGGTGGGTGGTGGGGGAGCCCACAGGGGCCAAGCTGGGAGGGGAAAATCCTGTCCTGTTGTGGCATGGCCAGGCAGAGACTGAGCTAAGCAGAAGCACCAGCAGCGCACAGCATGCAGCAGGCGTCTCAGGATGGAGCAAGCACGGGGAGCACGATGCAGGCAGCACAGCCACAGCCTCCAGGGCTCAGGTGCAGCAAGTGGAGGGAGGGAGAAGCACTGGGGGTGGGGGGGAAGGAAGGGGGGAAGACAGGGGAGAAGATGGTGGCGGAGGGGGTCCAAGTCCGTTTCTTGCACCTGGGCCCATTCCAACCTAGCTAGGCTCCTGATTGCAGTTCTTATATTCTTATGTTAAAAAAATTTTAAAAAAAAATCATTCCCTTTTCTGCAACCTTGGGCATAACCCTTGAACGTTTTAAGCTATTCTGGTCAATAACTAAGCAAAAAATGTGTTTTGTTTTCCATCTTTTTCTTTCTGCTGTATTCTGTCTAAGCTTCTATAAAGGGTAAGGTAGTCAAATGTGAAGATGACAACGTTATTCAAGGTAGTTTATTATTTTATTTATTTATTTAAAAAAATTTGCTACCCTGCCCATCCTGCCACAGGCAGCTCGGGGCGGCTTACAGTTACTAAAAACATCAAAAATCAAACACATAAAAGGAAGAAAATAACTCATCCCACCCCACCATACCTAAATCCCACCCCCATTACTCATCTCCCCCGCCAAATGCCTGGCGGAACAGCCACTCAGTCAGGTCTTACAACTTCTCCGAAAGGAGGGGAGATCCGGGGCCAACCGGGTCCCTACTGGAAGGGAGTGCCACAGCCACAGTGCGGCTACCAAGAATACCGTCTCCTGCATAGCCCTCCCCACAAAAAAGCTCAGGGGATCTCGAGCAGGGAGTCCCTGGATGACCGCAGGGACAGATCCAGGACCCGGGGAATGAGGTGACCTCACAGATAGGTAGGTCCCAGGATGTTTAGGGCTTTTAGTTTAGACCAGGATTGTGAGGAAGTACAGGAGGACCTTAAAGACTGGTTGACTGGACAACTAAATGTGTGCAGAAAGTAGGGTTTGCCATTTTGGTCTCAAACAAAGGCAATAGAGACAAAGTAGTAGTAAAGTGATATCTTTTATTGGACCAACTCCAGTTGGTGGAGGTATGCAAGCTTTTGGGGTAACCCCAGACCTGCCTGATGAACGACCCTTTGAGTGTCAGGGTATGGAGGGGGTGGGTTCCGCAGGGACAATGGAGGAGGTGGCAGAGGGCAGCTTGGGGTACCATGGGGGTCACGCTCCCCACCCCCACAGTACCTGTGTCTGGAGAGGCTGCCCCTGCTTGCAGTCTGCGGGGGCAGCGATTACCTGATGAGAGGTAGCTGCGGCGCTCTGAGCGCCTGCAGCTGAAGCAAGGGCTGGGTCTGAAGCAAGGCACATAAAAGGAGGGCCATTAGTCTCTCTCCTTTGCTGGTGATCAGAACTTTTCGGTTCCTGTGATCTGGCCCGTGTTAGAGAAAACTGTAGTTTGCTAGAATCTCTTCCCTTTCCCTGTTCCTGTGTGAAGAGTGCTGTGTGCGGTGAGTGATTGTGTTCAAGTGGTGTGTGTTTGTGTTTTCCTTACTGTTGCCCTAATCCCTCCCCGCTCCTCTCTGGGGTTCCCAGGGCCTGGGGTCCCTACCCCTTCCTCACTTGCTTCCCCTCCTGGGCCCTGTGTGTGGAGGATCACTATAACCCAGGGCGTGACATCTCCGGTAGGCCCACTGATGAATGGTGGCTGGGTCAGGTGCCTTGCAGCACACAATTGACCACACAGCGATACACCATACTGAGGGCTCTTGTACCACTAATAGTGTGTGTCTGGGAGTGGGGGGGTTGTGTACTCATGTCGGGTGCACCCCTCCTTCATTCCTGTTTCCCCTTGCTATCCATATTCCCCACAGTATCACCACCATCTATTCCCTAAAATGTATCCCCTCCCCACAGCACGAGCTGGGCCCCAGGTAAGCGAGTTAGCTGAACTCACTCGGGCTATGCATGCCATGACCCTCGAACTACCTGAGGTGCGTGGGCGTCAGGACCACTTGGCGACAGCTGTTGCAGCCATTCCCCAGGCCACCCCTGTAGCCCCCGCAGTAAATTCCCCAACCCCTCTTGCAAGAGGCTAACCCCTGAACCTAAAGACATTAAGGTGGGTAGGTATGCAGGAGATCATAGGCAATTCCAGGGATTCCTAGCCCTGTGTGAATTAGTGTTTAGCATGCAGCCGCAGACATATAGCAATGATAGAGTGAAGGTGGCTTTTGTAATTAGTCACCTAGAAGGAATGGCCTTAGTTTGGGCTAACCTCTGCTTACAGGCAAGAAGGCGGTGCTTGGGAATTATCGGGAGTTTGTTCAGGAGTTCACGTGCCTCTTCAACTACCCACACCGGGTGGTGGAGGCTGAGGCTGCTATCCTGTGCTTGAAACAGGGGAAGGGGCCACTGTTGGAATATGTAACCCGATTCCAGCAGCTCGCCTTTGACCTGTCCTGGCCAGACAAGGTATTGCAGGTACACTATCAAAAGGTGTTATGTGAGGAGTTAAAAGACCAGTTGTCCTTAACAGCAATGCCGGACTCTTGGTGTACATTAGTCACCCTCACCCTGCAAATTGATGAGCGCCTGGATGAGAGGCATCGGAAGAGGAAGCAGGAGTGGGGACACGCCCTTGATGTTAGACCTGTAGGTGGAGCTAATAGCAGGGCTCACTCAGAGGAGCCAGAACGTAGGCAGTTGGGGGCATCTCGGGGACCTTTGACAGCAGAAGAGAAAGAGCGTAGGTGACATGGGTGCCTCTGTTTCTACTGCGGTACATCAGGCCACGTTACCAGAGGGTGCCCCCAACTACCCACCCACACCCACACGTAAAGAACCAGGAAATACCCTGTACCAGGTGGGGACAGGGGGTTGCTCGGTAAGTTCCCTGTGGAACCCGTGTTTGGTGAGCTCTGTGATGCACACAGAGCTTTGCTGTTCCCATGTGTGTTCCACTAACCTTGTCTCTTTCCCCAACAGTTTCCATAGTAGTGCAGACCCTTATTGATTCGGGAGCCTCGGGTAACTTCTAGGGATGAGCGAAAAGAACCGAATTTGGAAATTCAGTTCAGTTCGGAAATTCAGTTTTTCCGAACCGCATTCACCCATCCCTAGTAACTTCCTGGATCAACAGTGGGCGGCACAATACCATGTTCCTACACACTTGTGGGACAGGCCAGAACTGGTACATGCCATTGATTCACCCCTGATATCGGGCCCTGTTATTAGGCAGACCCAGATACTGCTGGGTGCTTTGGGGGACCATGTAGAAAACCTCAAATTTTATATTGTGGCCACCCCCATGTTTCCGGTAGTGTTGGGGTTGCCCTGGTCGCAGCTCCATAACCCAGTAATTGACTGGCAGAAGAAACAAATGAGATTTATCAGTCCCACGTGCATGCACTGTCGTGTGCCCCACCCTTGGGGCGTTCCAGGGCACAGATTTGTGCAAGTGACATTGGTTCCCCCATCGTAGCGCAGGAGAGGGGGTTACCTCTGGAGTATTCCCAGTTCACTGATGTGTTCAGTGAGCTGCCGCCGGCTCTTCTTCCCCCGCATCACCCCTATGATTGTCCTATTGACCTTCTGCCAGATACCGAACCCCCTTTCAGAGACTGAATTACAGGCGTTGCAGGAATATACAGAGACTAATTTGCAGAATGGTTTCATTTGCCACTCCTCATCCCCTGCAGGTGCCCCTCTATTTTTTGTGGCAAAAAAGATGGGGGGTTAAGGCCCTGTATTCATTATCTGGGATTGAATTCTATTACTGTTAAAAATAGATACCCCTTGCCCCTCATTCTAGAGCTGTTGAGCAGGCTCCAAGGCGCCTGGGTTTTCACCAAACTAGATTTATGAGGGGCATATAAATTAGTGAGAATATGAGCAGGGAACGAGTGGAAGACAGTCTTTAGAACACGCTATGGGCATTTCGAGTACTCCATGATGCCCTTCGGCCTGGCCAACGCTCCGGTCACCTTCCAACATTTTACGAATGATATTTTTAGGGACCTGATGGACCTTTCTGTTATTGTTTACCTGGATGATATCCTTATATTTTCCCAAATGGAAGTAGAGCATGCGACCCATGTGGGGTTGGTTTTGGAACGGCTCCATCAGAACCATCTATGCTGCAAGTTGTCGAAATGTGTGTTCCATTTAGACTCCATTAGTTTCTTGGGGTTTATTGTTTCTGCTACAGGAATTAGTATGGATATGACTAAGGTTCAAGCTATATGGGATTGGCCTTCCCTGGGGTCTGTGAAGTCCTTGCAATGCTTTTGGGGAAGCGCCAATTATTATCAGCAGTATATTCCCTGGTATGCACATTCTACCGTACCCCTCACTTGAGTACTTCACAAGGATCAAAGTTATGTGTGGGTGGAGGAACAGACACAGGCCTTCGAGGCCTTGAGGCAAGCCTTTATGCAGGCACCATTGTTATGACACCCCAACCCCAAACGGGCCTTTGTTGTAGAGACAGATGCATCCAGTACCACCCTGGGAGCGGTCCGTCTACAAAAAGCCCCGGGAGCTGAGGATCTGCATCCCTGTGCTTTTTATTCCCAACAACTTTCTGGGGCAGAGCAGAACTATACTGTCCTGGATAGGGAATTCATGCTGCTTTTACTGCTTGGTGCCATTACCTAGAGGGGGCGCAGTTTCCAGTGTCCATGATCACAGATCATAAGAACTTGGTATATTTGCAAACCACCCGCATTACTAACTGTAGACACACCCACTGGGTGCTGTTCTTTTCTCGTTTTAACTTCCAGATCATGTATCAGCCAGGACCGCAGAACACCTTGACAGATGACCTGTCCCGATGCAGAGAAGGCAACGTGGCCCCTTCGGCAGTGGGTAATCAACTCTTGGCCTCTAGAGTGTTTGAGACCTTTGTAACACTGCCCCAACTCCAGTGGTTGACCGGAGAGGAACCCACTGTAATGGGGAATCCACAGTACAAGGTACTGGATGGGGTGGCCTGGTATAAGGGGTGCATCGTAGTCCCTATGAAGGGATGAGCAGGCATCCTATGGGCCCATCACGATGCCCCCTTATCAGGGCATCCGGGGCAATGTCAAACTTTCAGCCTTATTGCCAGACACTTTTGGTGGGTCACAATGTGGCAAGACGTTCAGCGGTACATCTAGGACTGTGCCGTCTGTATCCAAACTAAAGTGCCCCACCAATGCCTGTGGGGTCTATTGCAACTTGCCCTGATGCCCCAGGGACCCTAGCAGAAGGTGGGGTTGGATTGTATCATGGAATTACCCTTGTCCCAGGGGTATGACACCATCCTCGTGGTCGTGGACCACTTTACGAAGTACTGCCATTTTGTTGCTTGCCCAGGCCTTCCTACTGCACAACAAACCATGGACCTGGTATTGCGACATGTAGTCAAGCTACACTGGATGCCTCAGGAGATTGTGTCGAACCAGGGAACCCAATTTACCGACTGGTAACCACTGCCTATCATCCGCAGGCTAACGGGCAGGTGGAGCAGGTTAACCAAAACCTGGAACAATATCTCCATTGCTATGTGGATTATTTGCAGGACGATTGGTTTCCCTGCCTCTCTCTTGCAGAATTCGCCCACAACAATGCCCCTAACGCTTCTATAGGGACATCACCTTTTGTAACTTATGGATATCATCCATGGTTATGTGTTCTAGACCTTCCAGACTGTTCGTTCCAGATGGCTGGGGCCATAGTGCAGCAGTTACAGGCAGCCCATGCCCACTCCTGTGCCATGTTGGCAGCTGCCTGTCAGAGATATAAATGACAGGCAGACCAACACTGCCATGAGGGTCCCCAGTTGCAGATAGGAGATCTAGTTTGGGTGGATCAGCGGCATTACTCCTCTCTCAGACCATCTGCGAAATTGGATCAGCGATTTATGGAGCCATTCTCCATCCCAAAACAGGTTAACAGTGTCACTTATAGAGTGCAGCTCCCGCCGCACCTCCATATTATTCATCCTATCTTCCATGTGTCCCTCCTAAAGGTTGCACATGTCCCCCTTTTCCCGCAAGTTTGTGTTCCCCCACTGCTCGCGATAGGTGTCAGTGAATCTGAGTACGAGGTGCATAAGATATTAGACTCCCACATCAAACACGGGAGATTGTTTTATTTGATTGACTGGAAGGGTTATACCACTGCAGACCATTCGTGGGAACTGGCTGGTGCAGTGCAGGCTCCCCATTTGGTCCATCAGTTCCATAGTTTCCACCCTTCTCGGCCTCACCCTCGGCACCTTCGTATGCCTTGGAGGTGGAGTGCTGTCAGGGTATGGAGAGGGCGGGGCCCGCAGGGACAACGGAGGAGGGGGCAAGGGGCGGCTCAGGGTGCCCAGGGGGTCATGCTCCCCAACCCCCACAGTACCTGTGTCTGGAGAGGCTTCCCCTGTTTGCAGGCTGCGGGGCCAGCGATTACCTGATGAGAGGTAGCTGCGGCACTCTGAGCGCCTGCAGCTGAAGCAAGGGCTGGGTCTGAAGCAAGGCAAATAAAAGGAGGGCCATTAGGCTCTCTCCTTTGCTGGTGATCAGAACTTCTTGGTTCCTATGATCTGGCCTGTGCACTGATAGTTGGAGAAAACTGTAGTTTGCTAGAATCCCTTCCCTTTCCCTGTTCCTGTGTGAAAAGTTCTGTGTGCGGTGAGTGATTGTGTTCAAGTGGTGTGTGCTTGTGTTTTCCTTACTGTTGCCCTTCCGTGCCTTCCTGTGTGTGGTTGCCCTAATCCCTCCCCGCTCCTCTCTGGGGTTCCCAGGGCCTGGGGTCCCTACCCCTTCCTCACTTGCTTCCCCTCCTGGGCCCTGTGTGTGTGTGTGTGGAGGATCACTATAACCCAGGGTGTGACATCCCTGATAGGCCCACTGATTAATGGTGGCTGGGTCAGGTGCCTTGCAGCACACAATTGACCACATGGCGATACACCATACTGAGGGCTCTTGTACCACTAATAGTGTGTGTCTGTGGGTGGGAGGTTGTGTACTCACGTCAGGTGCACCCCTCCTTCGTTCCTGTTTCCCCTTGCTATCCCATATTTCTCACATTGAGGTACGTAAGCTTGCATGCCTCAACCAACTGGAGTTGGTCCAATAAAAGATATCACTTTATTAGTTTGTCTCTATGGACAACTAAATGGCAGATGAAATTCACTGTTGACAAGTGCAAAGTGATGCACATAAGGAAAAAATATTCAAACTATACATACACAATTCTGGGTTCTAAATTAGGTGTTACTGCTCAGGAAAAGGATCTTGGAGTCATTGTGGACAATTCATTGAAAACTTCAGCTCAGTGTATAGCGGCCATCAAAAAGGCAAACAGAACGTTGTGAGTTATTCAGAAAGGGACTGAGAACAACATGGAAAATAACATAATGCCACCATATAAATCTGTGGTGCAACCATACCTTATGTGCAGTTCTGGTTGCCCCATCTCCAAAAAGATATAGTAGAACTGGAAAAGATCCAGAGAAGGGCAACAAAAATGAACAGAGATATGGAATGGATTCCATATGGGGAGAGGTGTGACAGGTTAGGGCTTTTCAATTTAGAGAAGGGACAACTTGAAAAGGAATATGCTAGAAGTTTTTTAAATCATGAGTGGCACGGAACAAGAAAATAGGGAGTTGTTGTTTACCCTTTCAGATAGTAAATGACTGCTTCCTAGAACAGCTGGTTCAGGAACCAATGGGAGAAGGTGCTATTCTAGATCTAATCCTGAGTGGCACACAGGACCTGGTGCAAGGAGTAACTGCGGCGGAGCCACTAGGCAATAGCGATCATAATATAATCACATTTGACATAATTTCTGAAGTGAGAAAGACAAACAAAAGTACAGCAGTAGCATATAACTTTTAAAAGGGAGACTATTTATTTTTATTTATTTTAGCAATGTTATGGAGGGAGAAGCGACAGGATTTGGCAACAGAGTCGATGTAGGGTTTAAAAGAAAGGAGTGAATCAAATATGAAGCCTAAGCTATGGGCTTGGGAGATGGGAAGAATGGTGACCCCGTTGATGTGGATCAACAGGGATGAGGGAGAGGAAGGATGAGGGGGGAAGATAAGGAGTTCAGTTTTAGCCATGTCGAGTTTGAGTTGATGTTGAGACATCCAGGTAGAGATGTCGGAGAGACAGCTGGTGAGGCGAGCTAGAATAGATGGAGAGAGAGAGAGAGAGAGTTGAGTGTCATCAGTGTAGAGGTGATATTGGAAGCCATGGGAGGCAATGAGTTTGCCTAGGGGCAGGGTATGATAGAGAAGAGGAGAGGGCCAAGGACAGAGTCTTGGGGAACACCAACTGAGAGTGGAAGGGAGGAGGAGATGGAGTTGGCAAGAGACACATTGAAGGAGCGGTCAGAGAGGTAGGAGGAGAACCAGTCGAGGACAGAGCCACAAAAGCCAAGTGAGTGAAGTGAGTTCAGCAAGAGTGGTCAACAGTATTGAAGGCAGCAGAGAGGTCAAGGAGGACAAGAATGGAGTAGAGGTGATTAGATTTAGCCACAAGAAGATTGTTGGTGATCTTAGCGAGAGCAGTTTCAGTAGAGTGAAGGGGGTGAAAGCCAGATTGGAGGGTGTTAAGGGAGGAGTTGACGGAGAGGAAGTCAAGGCAGCGGGAGTAGACAACACGTTCAAGAAGCTTGGAAGCAAAAGGAAGGAGTGAGATGGGACGGTTAAGGGTCAGAGGGGTCAAGAGTGCACTTTTTGAGGATAGGAGAGACAGCGGCATGCTTGAAGGCGGAGGAGAAGGAGCCAGTAGAGAGGGAGAGGTTGATGATGTGCAGGAGGGCGACAGTGGAAGCAATGGAGGTCAGGAGGTGGGAGGGGATGAAGACAAGGGGGCAAGTGGAAGGGTTGGGGGAGGAGAGCAGGGAGGAGATTTCCTCAAGAGAGGTGGAAGGGAAGGAGGACAGGAGAGAAGGAGAGGGGAGGGAGTAGAAAGAGGAGAGGAGTGGGAAGTGATGTCAAGGCGGATTTTGTCTATCTTGGAGGTGAAGAAGGAAGCAAGATCCTAAACAGAAAAAGAGGGAGGAGGAGGACAGGGGGGGTTGAGGAGGGAGTGAAAGGTGGAGAACAGGAGGCGAGAGTCCCGAGAACAGGACTCAATGCAGGAGGCGTAGTAATGCTGTCTAGCAAGAAAGATTCAGAAGTAAGGGAGGAGAGACAGAATTTGAAATGAAGCAAGTCAGCATGAAAGTGGGATTTGCACCGAGGCATTCAGCAGCACGGGTGCAGGAGTGGAGGTGGCGGATACTGAAGGTGAGCCAAGGACGGGGGTTGTTGGAGCGGGCGGGGCGGGAGGAGAGAGGGGCAAGGGAGTCAAGGGCGGAGGAGAGAGAGGCATTGAAGGCAGAAATGACAGAGTCAGGGAGGGAGGGAGGAGACGAAGACTGAGGGGAGAAGGGGGGAGAGAGGAGGCAAAGTCCAGGGGGTTAATGGCCTGCATGTCACGGACGCTCTTCTGTACAGCAAGTCCCTCTCCAGAGTTTCAAACCAGCTTCTCTCCCCTGTGCTCTCTCACTCTAAAGCTTTCCTGATGGTCTAACTTTTGAGCTGTGCTTCAAACTTTTATGGTCCTACTTCCCAGCTGGCCAGCAGCTCTCTGCCCAGCAACAGCTGGAAGTGCTTGTCCCTCCCAATTGGTATTAATTAGGAGCAGGGCCAGACATAGCTAGGGAGCTGAGAAACTAAGGCCCAGTCCCTACAGAGACTTACCACAGCACCCTGACACATCACATTTTTTAGATAAATGGGAAAGAATTGAAATTTAAAATAACCCAGTTAATGCTACAGGGTGTCAGATCAAGATATATTTCTACAAAATAAACTGTGATGGAAAAATAAATTCTCTTCACCGACACATGGGATGTTTCCACATATTCTCCCCACCTGCAGCAAGGGCATGGAAAGCAATACACTGAGTGAACTTCCATAGCAGCAATTCACATATGCTGTCAGATGCACGAGAACAGAACACCCATGGCTCTGTTAGGAGTAGCTCCAGGTTCTTCCCTGCCCAGAACTGTTGTCAACAGAATGCCTCCAGTTCACCAGCACACTGCCACCAGTGGGGCAGAGACTGGGGATGTTCTTGGTCAACTGGGAGAGCTCCCTCCACCTTCGATGCTTAGTGGCAGAAAGGGCCAGTTTGCTCCCCGCCAAACAGATAGTGTGCTTCCTGCCCTCTCTGCGGCGCTGTGGGCAAGGCGAGAGTGCTCCACCCCACACTGAAGTGTTGATGAGCTACTTTTGTGAGGAGAAGGCGATCCTCACCTGCTTCAGTGTGGCAGTGTCTTAATCCCTGCTGATTAGCAGGGAGACGAATGGCCCTTCCAACCCAGTCTCCCATGGCTGAAAGGAGAGCTGATATGAGTAGCTAATACCTGGAATTCTGGGTAACATGTTGGGTGCCCAATTGGTACCTAATTATCAAGCTGGGCACCTGATTATCTGAAATACCAGGTATTACCGTAGCCAAGTTGGTGACTCTCTGTTTTTCCGACCATTCTCCATTTTACTGACCCGGATTGACTTACCATTTCACTTTCTCTCATGTGTTTCTGAATGTTCCTGACCATTTCCCCATCTCGGTACATGGCAAAAAAACAAAAAATCAGTAATGAAAAAATAGCAATTTTGTAACGGAAACAGTATTTCAGTAAATTGGGCAGCCCATTGGGCACTAATTGCGCACAGAGGCTGCACACACACACACACACACCGCTTGCTTTCCAAAGGTTTGAGACACAAAACTCAAACCCCCCACACCCACAAAACATTTGGCACTGAAACCAGAAAAGAAATAAAAAACACAACATTTGCCCTCCTTGCACATCCCTAAATAACTCTGTGCTAGCTATATAGTATTCATAACCAATAATTCAGAACACCATTGAGTCTGATTGTGAATCAGCAAACAAATGACTTGTGTTCAGCATTTGGATGGGTGCACAGCCAGCTTGCAGATTACTATAGAAAACAGAGGGACATGAGAAGAATATTGTTTTCTGACCATGAAAAGACCACACACATGGTCCCATGTGGAATGCAAACTGGAGCATCTTCAAAAACATAGAAGTAACATTCTCTGTAATGTTCACAGGCTGGTTTAATTAAACATAGGCACTACGCAGTAAATGGACTGGCAGCATTACACGGACATGCTGTTGTCCTCCTTGTGAGTTCTTCCATGTAGTATATCCTTTTAAAATGGCATTGCATTTTTAGATTTCTGTTGTGGTCTGTGAAAGCAGCTTATTTTGAAAAATAAGATATAAATGCAACACTTACAGACTAGACCGGCAGTCTTACATTTCTAAACTTCAGCCCAATTCGCAGAAAAGCTCTTGTAAGAAATGGATTTGATGTTTTCAGTTCCTACATTGAATTTGTAGTTTGGCAATATCCTATACTTTCAATAAAATTATTATACATTATCTTATTAATGGAGTATTAAATCAATACAGCTTGAAAGATCAATTGAATATTGTGCTGTGATTATAGTATAGTGGCATGCACTACTTTTGAGTACGACTACAATTAGAGATAGTTGAGTTACTGTAAAGAAATCACTAAACTAAAAGGCAAGAAGCTTTGAGATCTTCTAAACAGAGAAAAGTCTTAAAATAAAAAGACAGCACATTATGTACATTTACATCAAATTCATGCTTTCATTACAGTTAATAACAAGCAGACTGCACATTTTCTTTTTAATCTTGGAATTATTGTGCTTATGCACACTCCTGGGAGAAGAGCGCACAGAGGCAGTCTTGTCCCCACACAAGCGAAAAGACAAAGTATCATCCTGCCACAACCTATAGCACTGGAAAAGAGTCCATGCATTCTGGAGGCCAATCACTAAAGTGGATGTTGGTGCTAGTTAGAGAACACACCCAAAGTACTAATTTGCATGTTGTCATCAACGGCATGTGCTAGCACGTGGGAGCATGTACTTCCCCTATTTACAGCTGCACTGTATGTACCTGAAAACTCAGTTTGAGAACTCTGGCATACTGTGCTAGCTTCAAAGTCTTTGGGTAAAAACAAGGTGTGTGGGTGGTGCAGTAGCTCAGGGGCACAGAACAAATGTGCCCACAGCCAAAGAGCCATCTCGCTGCCTGCACGGCCAGAGCAGGGAGCTAAACAAATGTGCAGGTGGCCAGCCCTGCTCCTGGCCTGCTCTCAGCGCCTCACCATGATAACCATGGTGACCACTCATAGCACTTGGCCATGGCAGCCCCTGCCCTGAGGTGGATATGGTGGAGCTGAACACACATGCTCCTCTGCATTGGCCCATGTTGGCACACGTGGGTAGCCCTTAGCCCAGACTGCATACTCGGAGATCTTCCAAGGACGCAGCCCGGACTAACTGTCTACCCACCCCAGGGCTGTAACAAGCTAACATCTGGCAGTGCATAAACAGATGTGAAGGTGGGTCCCAGGCCAAAGCAGCCCACCTTCACGTCTGTTTTTACCCTATGTTGCCCAAGGTATGCAACATGCAAGTTTGGCAGCGTGACTACACATGGGAAAGAATATGTAAGTGAACTTTCCAAGTTATATCACACGTCATTGTGAGGGCTTGTGTGGATGTTTCCATGGCTTCTTAGGAGCCACATTATTTTCATATCACTCATGGTGTCATAACAGCTAGTCTTCCTTTATCTCTAGGCATTTATGCTGAATCCTGAATGGATTCTTGAATGGTTCCACTTTTTCCTGGCTGGGAGAACCCAGCGTGTGGTGCTGGGGGAGTTCTCATCTTCTTCCCAGGGCCTCACATGTGGGGTTCCGCAGGGTTCCATTCTATCTCCTCTTTTGTTCATTGTGTACATCCAACCTTTGGAGGAGGTTGTCAGGGAGTTTGAGGTGAGGTGCCATCAATATGCTGATGACACCCAGCTCTCTCTCATTTTCATCTGACTCAGGCCCTGCAGTCTCAGTGCTTACCCAGTGTTTGCCAGCTGTGTGGGACTGGACGAGGACGAGCCGCCTGAAATTAGATCCTGACAAGACAGAGGTGATGGTTTTGGGGAAAACCGAAGGAGTGATGAGGTCTGTCCTCCCTTGGTTTCATAGGTCCGGAGTCTGGGGGTGCTCCTGGACTCGCAGCTCTGCCTGAATGTCCAGGTGGGAGCTGTGGCAAAGGGGGCATTTCACCAGTTACATGTGGTACGTCAGCTTAGGCCGTATGTCTCAGACTCTGATCTGGCCACAGTCATTCATGCTTTTATTACCTCGAGACTGGACTACTGTAACGCACTCTACATGGGGCTACCCTTGGGGCTGGTTTGGAAACTGCAGCTAGTGCAGAATGCAACGGCCTGTCTCCTGACTGAGATGGGCTGATGTGAGCACATTACACCAGTGCTTCACTCTCTGCACTGGCAGCCGATAGTTTTCTGGTCCCAATTCAAGGTGTTGGTGTTGATCTTTAAGGCCCTAAACGACTTGGGCCCCACCTACCTGCAGGACCGCCTCACCCTCCAGGTCCTGGATCAGCCCCTGTGGTCGGACAGGGGCGCCCTCCTCGGGGTCCCCCGGGTTTCCACCATGAGGAGGGCATTCTCTGTGGCTGCGTCACAGTTGTGGAACTCCCTCCCATTGGAGGTCCGCTTGATTACCGACCTCCCCTCTTTCCACAGACAGTGCAATACCTGGCTGTTCCGCGGGACCATTATCGAGGGAGATGGGGTGGGTGGGTATGGGCTTTTTAGGTTGTTTTAATTGTAGTTCTATTACTGTGTATTTTAATATGTTTTTTAAATGTTGTTAGCCGCCCTGAGATGTCTGAGGCAGGAGGGGGTGGCATAAGTTTTAATATAAATAAATAAATCCATCCCTCCCAGCATACATACCTCCCTACATTTCCAGCAGCCAGTGGGACAAGACCCACCCCCTCAGCCAATAAACCCCACTCCTCACACACTTACACATGTACACTTACACATGTACAAATACCTAACATTCTAACTGTATAAAAAAGGGACAGAAGTTCTCCTGCTTATCATTCCACTTGTTTCTTGTTATTCCATCATCTTCCCATTGACCTCTCAAGTGCTTTTCCTGGGAGGCAACCAGGAAATAAAAGAGGTGCCAGAGGCTAGAATACCAGACTTTTAGGGCATCAAAGTTCTTGGCCCTTTTCACACAGACACTCTAACACTGCTAAAATGGGTACTATATTTTGTTATACATGTTGCAGGGCTGCAGGTGTGCTCTGTGGGTGCTCTGCAACATGTATAATAAAACATGACACCCATTTTATCAGTGTTAGAGTGTCTGTGTGAAAAGGGCCCCTCTTTCAGGAAAGAGACAAAAAGAGGGATAATGGGATATGGGATTCAGGACCTAAAGAGGGACTATCCCACCTAAACAGAAACTGTTGGGAAGTAGGCTGTATCCTTACTTTAATGCAAGAATGCTTCATGCAAGTTCAGTTTGGATGCCATCCAGAATTAGCCTATGCCTAACACAAAAAGAAAAATCCAGTTTTTTAGGGGCTTAGCAGGTTATTACAGGAGTTTTGTTCCAAAGTTCAACTCCATAGCTGTGCCTCTAACAGACTTGTACTTCAAAGATAGAATGGATAAAGTGTGCTGGACAGACTGCTGTCAGAAGGTCTTTGATAGTCTCAAAAAAGTCTTAGCTTAAGCTAGGCTGGATTTTGATAAGCTTTTTGCTGTTTTTACTGTGGTTTGGATACTGGAATAACAGTGATCCTAAAGCAACGTGATGGTAGCATACCTGAGTAAAAAGTTATCGCCAAATAAAAAATAGATTTTGCCAACATAAAAAGGAGTGTTTGGCAATAGTAACGGTTCTGAGGAAGTTGCATCTCTACCTTTATGCAGGACCCCTTCACTATTTCACAGACCACTTATACCTTTAAAGTGTTTACAAACAAAGAGGGGAGCAAGTCAAAGTTCATGTACTAAAGTCTGCTGCTCCAAGAATACAATATGAAATTGGAACAATCAAGGGGAAAGTTATTCCGGGATGTTACAGATGTCCAATCTATGGGTATTTTCAGATGTGGCGGGGCGGTATTCGCCCCACCATGGAATCACCCAAATGATTCCCCACCAGAATCCCACCATCACGGCCAGCAAATGTGCTGGTCAATTCCAGCGGGGAATCTGGGGGGGCGGATTGTGCGGCGCAATGTGCGGCTGCACAGCCCTGCCCCCCCCGACGCCCCCCAGCTGGCCGCCCTCCGGGAGACGGGCGGGCGCTGCGGCCAATGCGGCCGCAACGCCCCCCCCGGGCATTGTCCATGGCCTGGAATTCACGGGGGTGAACATCTGGCGGGAATCACGGCTGGCCCCAACAGACGTTACAAGCTCACGGTCTCCATATGGGAATTGACCATGGTTCACCGTGATCTCGTAACATCTGAAAATACCCTATAATAGATGCCCCAGTTACAAACACTGTGGTGAGTCTGTGATGGGGACAACACCTCATGTCACTTGGAAAACTGTTGTGTGAATATATTTGTGAATATTCAATTTCAGTGTAAAAATGTGAGTTTTGTTTAAGCAGATGTAATCTGGGAATGTGACGGGTAAACTGTAAAGAGGGGCTGTTAGGATAGACAGACAGATAATATCAACATTGTTCTCATCACCCTGCATTTGCAGGGTGAAGGGCTGCTTACTGAACATGTTACAGACCAGCAAGACCTAGAAACTCTTAGGGGAAGAACTTACTAGAACAGAAGTGAAGACGAGACACACTCACTTTTACAGCCCATAAAATGCAATGGAGCAGGTAGAGAGGCAGAGCCAGCTCTGAGTGGGAAAAGGTGTTTTTAAATGAGCAAGACAGGGGAAGGGGGGGGGGCGTGTCCATGTCCACTGAGAGGCACAGCTACAGAACAGCCACTCAGGTGGAGTGCATGGAAAGGGATTCTAACAGGTGGCTCCCAGAGGCAAGGCTACCGCAGCAGCTGCCTTGCACACCATAGACCATGGGGAGTGTTGGAAAAACAGCTCCAGATGACATCACCTTTTGCACCAACAAACCCTAATGACCACTAGGGGCATTGGGAGTAGAGATAGTGAGTTAGTGCGAGTGTCACTTTAACCTTCCCTGATCTCTGCTTCTAAGCCCCCTCCCAGGCTGGATGTGCCCAGGAATCTCCTATTGGACTTCCTCCTTCTTCCTGACCTTTCGCCATTCCTAAATTCTCTCTCTGACCTTCAACATGTCTGGCCACCATGCTGGTGGCAGCTAGCTAGTAAGACTAGGGATAGGCCTTTCCTATCACAATGTACTTCTCAATAAAGTAGTTTATTTTAATCTAGAAACAATCTCCAAGGTGTTGATTACTACTAAGCTGTTGCTACTAACAATTCAAGCTGCTTTTGGTTTTTTGACCATTAATAAAATTCCAACAGGGAGGAGGAAGCACGCCAAACTAACCTTTGAAATTGACATGTCCTGGGCATGAGCCCTGGGGAAGTGGGCTCCCCAGTACTCACAGCGAGTTCCTCTGGTTTGCAAAGGCCATGTCCTCCACCCACAGTAGCTATGATTAGGGGACCTGTCTGGTGGCATCGGCGGCTGCCCCACTTCGTGTGGGCACCTGCTGTGTGATGTGTCCCTCCCCCCCCCAGAGGGAGCATGCACCCAGAGCCGCCAGGAGGCCACACATCAGTCACGCCATCAGCTGCAGAGCCCCGGGACACAACGTTGTGTGGGCCCCTGATGTCATTGGGCTGCACCTGCCAAAGAGGGACTTGCAGTGCGCAGGCCCGAGAAAGGACCAGGGCAGCTGCAGCTCCTAATAAAAGGGCAGAGTGCCCGGAGAAAGAGGCAGATGAGATGAGCCAGGAGCAGGAGCCCAGAGAAGGGTTCCACGGACTCTCCAGTTCCCAGAATGCAACCTAAGGAGGAGGTACTCCAGTAGAGGGCTCGCAAGGCCAGCCCTCCACCTTAGGTACCAAGGGGAAGGGGCAGACAAGGTAGTGAGATGAGGTGGCTAGGGCTGGTAAGGCCCCAGCATGGGGGCCAGGGGGCCTGTCCCTGTGCCCCTACTGGTTTGGCCACTTCAGAGCAAAACCTCCCCAACCACAGGGCTGGGGTACACCTACCAGGGAGGAGAGAGAGAGAGAGAGAGAGACCCCTCCTGGGGAGCACAGCAGGTGGACGGCCTGCCTGGGGGGGCGGGACCCCGATGGAGAGTCCACACGTTGCCACACACTTTTTTGGCTTGCCCTGCAGAGCACACATTGAATTTCTCGGCAGTGCGCTGTGAGTAGCCATGAGCAGTTCATAGGAGTGTGCATCCCCCTGCACCACTTTCAGATGGGTGGTCAGATGAGTGGCTCCTGGGTGGTCATGCGTGGTAGCATCTAGTTTAAAAACACCCTTTGTTGAACGATAGGGAGCTGTGCAGAGTGGATGAGAGAGGCTCCACAGACAGCTTCTGTGTCTTCAAAGGTCTAAGAGGAACCAGGTGATGATTCACACCCAAGTATGAATCAGTGGGTCTGAGGTTTTGCAGCAGCTGTTAACTGCCTGACATAGAGAGTACACACTTTACTCCCCTGGAAACATGCATATTTCCAGTGGTCTTCAGAGAAGCTGTAGTGGACCCATGGAGAGACTGGGAAGTTTAAAAGGAGCTAATGATTAGGAGCTAACTGTTTTAAACCTTTATTCCTCATTTCTATCTCACCCCATACCACACAAGAACTTATCTTAGTTAATTATTGGCCATTCTGTTTTTGTAAATAAAATGTACGTTGCATTGGCATATTAGCAATGTGAATTCTACCGCAAGGGTTTTGCTCACTTGGATTCAGTGACAGTTGGTACCTAGGTTGATTCTTTTTTAGCTTGTCCACCCTGTATTTTGTACCACACCAATGAATAAGACTTTCTACAGGTTTTCTGAGGTCCAAAGAGAAAGTTGAAATTTCCCTCCCCCACAACTTTACACATCTCTGCATGCCCTCCCTTATTCAATTTGAATGGATATGTATCTCTGCACATCTCATGTTAAAATTTGGCCCTCAAAACATATGTGGTTTTCATTTACTGTATGTCTTGCATCACTAGTAACCATCTCTCATCTAGTTTGCCTGAACAAAAGAAAACAAGAGCCAACCTTTAATGATTTTCCATTCCTGCTGTTTATATTTTTATAGTCTGTATATTAATTGGAGGCTATTAGTAAAACAATACTGCGTACATTATTTAGGCACCAAGTATGAAAGGGACTCATTAGTTGACAAGCTGTTACAGAGAAGTACTTTGGTGATTTAACTAAATAGAGGTGCATACATTTTGACTGAGCATTCTGCAGTTGGCATTATAGGGAACACTACCATTTTGTACAAGTCCTTCCATGTGGGAGAGTGAGCTCACTTCCTAAGGAAATTACCGCAGGGGGTGTCTGCAAGAGAAAACCAGGCACTGCTTTGTACATCTAAAACTGCAACCTGAGTAATCATGAATGAATACCGAGTCAAACAAATTATGCATGTTTACATTCATGTTTACTATATCATTCATGCATGCACACAAATATGTAGCTGCCTTGAACAACTGCCATTTATAGCATTTAGCTCTAACTATAAGATTTAACTCAAGGAATAAACATAGTTTTGTACATTAAACTTTTACAACAAAATATCCAGCTTTAAAAGAAAGTTTGAGAAATCTGTAAAAGTGAATGCTTCATAGTATGTTGCTAATTGCATTGGATGTGCAGCATGCAGCAAAAGATATGCTTGATCAGAAGCCAAGCAGACTTCTGGCCCAATTCTTATAATATTTATACTACAATCCCTTTATGTTACTCTGCTTGGGACCCACTGTAAACTTCATTTACATTATCCATGTACTGAAAAAAAAGCTTTAATTTAAATGAAAATCAGGACTTTTGAAAATAGTGAACTTTATCTTTGGAGGTTGAAGATTTTGTTTGGTTTTTTTAAAGGGACAGTGACTTTAGATTTTTGTTACAGGGCCTTGGATGCAATCCTCCCTCTTCACCCTTGTATGAGGAATTAGCTGGGCCACT
The DNA here is from genome assembly GCA_003113815.1 of Sphenodon punctatus. Lineage (NCBI taxonomy): Eukaryota > Metazoa > Chordata > Lepidosauria > Sphenodontia > Sphenodontidae > Sphenodon > Sphenodon punctatus. Next base: position 7,397,831 of record QEPC01008874.1, on the reverse strand, counting down.
GCCATGGAGTGTTTCTCCACCTAGCCCCTTGGGCCTGAACCCCAGTTGGCTTGGGCAAGTTGGCTGTTTACACTGGTCTCCCTTCACCCCTTACAGCCAGTCCCAGTCCCCTCAGAGTAGGAGCTTATCCCACAAACTAGTGGGACTCCAGGGGCTTCCTCCCCAAACCGCTCTAGTTCAGTCAAGCCAAGCCAAGCCAAGCCAAACCCCCTCACAGCCCGGTTAGATCTCACCTTGTACTCCAGGCTCTCTCTCCAGTTGTGTTCACTGGGAAGCTGCTCCACACTCCTGGTTCTCTCTAATAGCTCTCTCTCTAATGTCTCCTGCTAGCACAACACTCTGCTAGCTCCCTCCATGTACTCCTCTCTGCCTCAGCCCAGGTGCTGGTCAGGTAACTCATCACTTCCCGTGTTTCAGTCTCTTAAGGGCCAGTGCTCCATTCCGGTATCCCATTCTCAGGGTACTTACTCTGCAAATCACTGTAGTCCTGTTACAATTTTGTTTTCATAATTCTTGCAGCTAATAAATGAAATCAAGTTATTACTCAAGACTAAAGTAACTTTAGTGTCGCCAGAGGATATTTAAAGTAGGTTTAAATCTAGTAATAATTGAAGAAATGTGGAAACACTTTTACATTACTAATCTCTGCTTTCTAGGTTAGTAGGTCAGCATGATAAAAGCCTGTAGCTCAGCTAACACACCATTAGTTTCAACTGAAAACAAAAGGCCAATAGCAGAAGGTTAGTTGTGAAAATACATTTCTCAAAAAAGTGCTGGTGAAAATGTATCTTCACTAAAACCATCTTTGAAAAAAGTGTTTTCACAACAAGAGCATGCTTCCCTCCTTGCATATTGTCCTTGCAAATTTTCAATTTGCACACTTATTGCACGCTGAGCGCACAGCCTGAATGCCTCCCTAACATGAGAATAGGAATACATGTTGATTAAATTCTTTCAAACTCCTTGACATGAAAATGAGTGTTATAAAAGAGTGCTGAAATGGAATGATTCAAGTAGTATTACATTCACCACTTAATTCCTTGAGCCCTATTTCCTCTGGACTTATTAACTTCTGAAATTCTTTAATGCATCATGTAGGCCAATACAGAGAACAAATTAGCTTGGAGGCTGAAGCGGGCCAGTATTCACACACACCTGTAAATACTGGCACAGGTAGTAATCCTACTGTGAAGTTCTATGGGCAGTAAAATAGGAGTCTGTAGACAAACAGGAGGTTGATCAGCACAGTGCCTAATTTCTGTAACCCTTATGCACCATGAGTAGCCAAGTGTAACGACATCCTGTGCTACTCTGTAGCCACAATGCACTGGGTCTCTTGGGGAGGAAGCGGTGGGAGTGGGGAAGTTAAGTGTATTGTCAGTCAGTAATTGTGCCAGAACTAAGAATCACATTTTGTAGTACAGCAAGAATATGTAATATTTATCATTTGCAATATAAGCACTTGAGGGAAGTAATGGAGAAAACCCGACAGTTATGTTGTATGAATTAAGAGTGATCCAACTAAAGGGCAATTCTCAATGTGTGATTTTGTAGATTACTTTTATACTCAATTTAAGAAAAAGAAATGAAGGGCATTTCATAGCAATACTTTGGGTTTGAACAGTTACAGTAAATAAAACTCAAATCTGAGTATACTTTTGACATACATAATCTTTGATCATGTTCGCTCAGTTACTATAAAGAATACATTCTGTGTGTTTAGTATTAGTAGTCTACGCCTGTCAACTAACGCATCATCAACACCATCATTATAATAGCAGCAATGGTGACGGAGCTCAATCCTTCTTCCTGAAGGAGGATGATCTCTGTCTGGCCCCAATGATCTGTGCTCTAACACACTACAGAAGTTACTGCACCCCATGGGAACAAAGCACCTTGGAAAGCTCAGACTCCAACATGAAAGAACAATAGAAATAGTCTCAATCAAGAGATTTTGCCTGTGGAATGAGATCTCTGCTAGGGCCTGCTACTATTGGACTCTTTCTCATCATAACGAGATCTTTTTTCTTAACTGATGGAATGATTAAAGCTCCTCTCCTGTAACATCAAGGTAAATGAGCAGTGCCAGACATAGGGGGGCTGTGTGCCTCTTGTTACTCATTCACTTGCTACGATAATCAAAATGGGTGTCTTTTGACAGACCTGAGGCTGGCCACCCCTGGACCTCCTCCAGGGGTGGCCAGCCCCACATCCCCAACATCCAGGCCTGCCCGCTGGGTTGACATGGACCTGGCACCTGCTGCAACCCTCAATCCATCCACGTGGCATTCCCCTCCCCCACACCATAGTGTTGTGGGTGGATTGCCCTGTGCTCTAAACTGTCACCTGCAATTCTGTGGGGTTGTCTGGGGCAACTGCCAGCCGAGAGCCGAGCTGGAATGGCCATCCACCAAGCAGACAGACAGCCGCTCCTCCTCCACCCAGTGGCCCAGGTTTGGGCAACCCCTCTCCACTAGCGGCACTCCGGGATGTTCTGCAGGACCACAGGGGGGGCTGGAGTGGAGCAGGCAGTGCCTATTATGCTTCTTCTCTGCCTGCACATGATGACAGTCCGTCTTTACGTGGACAGGTCACTCGGGGTGAGGCGGAGCAGAGACGAGGCTGCCATCTATCTGTTTACACCCAATGTTAATTGTAGAGGATGGTGAAGATTCAGACCACTACATAACAGCAGTAAGGCAAGACCCCAAGTCCAAACTTAAAACCTTGAACCTAAAACACTATCCATCCTAATATATTGTTTCGCCTTCTATCTTTTTCTTTCACATCCGTTTCCCCAGATGTGACAATGGAAGAAATTTGTATTCAGTCCGATTGTTATTTAGTGATGTCTGTGGATTAAAGTGGAGACTGATGGTTAGCACTAGGGCTGAAATGAATACCTGCAGCAAGTATGGAATCTGGCCACTTTGAATCATTTTGCTGACTCCTCCAGATATGAAGCATTATTTGTGTCCTGATTCATTTCTGCATTTGGATATTTATTTGGGTTATTTCAGCTTGGGTATTTTGGCCACTTAATTTTTTCTTTATTTTTATTTGGTCTTTTTGGTATTTCATTTTCGGTACCTCATTCACTTTGTTTCAGTATTGTTGCACACCAATATGGCACACGTGGTACTATTGCACCCCAGACCAATCCACAGTGGTGCTGTTGTACACCATACTGATCTGCAATGGTGCCATTATCCTAATAACAATAGTGTAATACCACTGTTTCACCGCATACTTTTTGCCCAATAGTACCAAAAAGTAAACAAAGGAGCAAAAAAGAATTAGTGAATTCTGAATCAACTGAAATATCAAAACAAGGTAAATGAAATGATAAATATGCAAATATCAAATGGTGAAGATTCAGATATTTAGTTGTGTATATCTAGTCTTCACCTATAAAGCTCTTCACAACTTTGCTCCCCCCTTCCTCTCTGCACTTATTGCCCTCCATACTCCAGCCCATGCACTTCGCTCCTCCTCTGTCCCTTCTCTCGCCCTTCCACGCCTTCCCTGCTCCCCTAAGCGCCTTCGTCCCTTCTCACTTGCTGCCCCCCATGCCTGGAACTTCCCTCCCTGTCCACATCCGCCTTGCCCTCTCCCTTCATACCTTCAAATCTCTCCTTAAAACCCACCTCTTTCGCTCTGCTCTGTCTGACTCTTTATCCTGCTGAGCCACTATTCCTATACCTACAGTCTGTTTACCTTATCCTTGCCACATGGACCTGCCTGCTGTCATTCTCATCGTAACCAAGCCAAGTACGTGCACTTGAGACCTCGCATCTTCATGAATGTTAGACCCCTTGTCTCTCCCTTTGTTCCCCTTCCTAAGTCTCTCCCCCAGCTCCTGTCTCTCAGATTGTAAGCCCTAGGGGCAGGGACCGTGTCTATTTTATTACTTTGTAAAGTGCCAGGTACACTGCTGGCGCTATATAAATGTTTGTTAATAATAATAATAATAATAATAGTTGTATCCAAATATATGAACCAGCTTCATGGATACAGTTTCCGATATCTGTTTCATCAGTAGTTAGCAGCAACCCAGTCTGACAAGCTACCTAGTTCTACCCAGGTGCATTTTTATTAGCTCTGTAAGAACTGGCATACCATTGCCAGGTAGACCAATGAATCAGAAGAGATCTAGAATTTTCCAGTCAAGAGTAAGTGGATGTGGCAAGAATGCAGATATGTAGGGAAGAAAGACTGTCTTTGTGCCAGATAGTTAATTACACAATTTTCCGTATATGAAATACTCTTGCCAAGTAGGGGACTGTATTTTACACCAGGATTAGTGTTTTGGGTTAACTCTCCATGAAAAAGCATCACAGTTAGTCCTTTGAAATGGTCCTAAGCAGCCAAACTGGACCTGGAGGCCTCAATGGAGCATTAATGGCATCTGGAGCTTTTCATTTCTAGGTCACTAATTTCAAACCCGCTCATGCTGATAGTGGGTGATTTCAGATGTGACGGGGCACCTATTGGCCCTGGCACGGAATCACCTTTTGATTCCCCACCGGAATCAAAACATCATGTCCAACAGACGTGCCAGCTGATTCCGGTGGGGAATCTGGGGAGGGGGCGGGGCTGCGCAGCGCAATGTGCGGCTGCACAGCCCCGCCCCGCCCCCCCCCACGGTCCCCCAGCCGCCAGCCCTCCTGGAGACGGGCGGGCGCAGTGTCCGATCCGGCCGCTGCATCCGATTCCATCCCGGGGTCTGGGCCACGGCCCGGAATTGGCACCGGTAACAGACGTTACCATCCGCCGAGTCCGGGCCGTGGTTCAATTAACCACGCTTTCGGAGATGGTGCCCGGATCATCCCTGAAAGCGTGGTTATTTTGCTCACCACCGGTGGTGAACATCTGGCAGCAAGCAAACAGACGTTACGGGACCATTCGCCACCACAGGGGATTATCCATGGTTGAGCGTGCTCTCGTAACGTCTGAAAATACCCAGTGTCTAGAAGTCATTAGCATCTCTGAAGGCTGTTCAGTGGTCTGTATCATGCCATAATGACTTGATGGCCTCAGTCCAATTTCTAGTAAACCGGTGTCCCCATCACAAAATATCACTTTTGTCACCCTCATTGGCAGTCTCAGAAGACAGGCGAATTGCCCTCTTGCCTCACAAGGTCTCTCTTCAGGTCACGATTGAGACCTGGTGACAAGATAGAGGCATTGCTGCTGTTCAGGATATATCAATTCTGTTATCTGCAGCAAGGCTAGTATCTTTCACTGCTATCCTGCTCCATATTTGTAAAAGCCAAGATAATACATAGGGACACCTGCACAATTATCCTGGCTGGGCTCAGACTCTGGGCTCAGATGATTTTTGTTGGCTTACTGCACCATTAGAATTGCTCACCAGCTTCCCAGATGTGACAAGCTAGTCTCTATTTCAGGAGTGGGGAACTTCAGGCGCAGGGACCAAATGTGGCCCGCAGCAAGTTTTTATGTGGCCCCTTTCCACTTCCTGGATTTGGCCCTTGGATCCAGTTCTTACCTGCAATCACTGAAAAACTGAGCTTAAGAGAAGGGAGCAGAAATAAGGTCATGCAAACAAGGATTGGGGACAGTTCCATGGCACAAATCCATGATTTGGGCCCATCTTTCCTTGAGTCCATCTCTTAAGCACCCCCATCCCAACTTATGTGTGGCCCTCAGAGCTTGTGCAAGCTTTCAATGTGGCCCCCGGGAGGAAAAAGATTCCCCAGTCCTACTCTATTTATTTTGAGATCATATTCTCTTCTTTGTCTTCTTTCTCTATATCAGGTGTGGTAGGTGGTACCATCTAGGCATGAATAACAAAAGACACCTTCTCACCTGTAGGTGCTCCTACACCAGGAGCTCAGCACAGAACAGCACCAAATTCCTTTCCCTTTTCCTCCAGGCCTACTACAACTGTATTTTAATATGAATAAGTAGAGCACAGATACTCTGCATTAGCACCTGGATGCTCTCCAAAGGACCATGACCAATATTAATGAATCATTCAAGCATTTCAGTGATGGAAAGATTCCGCTGAAGACCACATGTGGATGGCTGGAAGCTGCCATTGAAACATGCGAAATTGCATAGGACAGATATATAGAAGGATGCTAAAGGTGACCAAACACCTCATCAAGAAACTTGAAAACTAGGAACAGGATTACAAGAATTAACAGATATAAAGATAAGTTATCAAGTCAAGATTCAAAGATGGTTTGTGATAAGTGTTTGAAGCTTCACAGTATTTTGAACTCTGCAGCAGTTTTGGAATCAGTAGACTTCTTTCCTGGCAAAGAACACCTCCAGTGAGAGCCCAGGGATAAAGGACTGGGATTATTACTTGTTCTATAGTATAGAGAAAGAAGCTGTTTTTACATGAGCATTAATCCAAATTAAGCGGCTCTTAATGCGGATTAAGGTGATCATGTGATCTGGGAGATATCTATCCAGCCTAGATCATCATAGGGCGGTGAAGTGCAACACCAGACCCTGTAAGGGACTACGCCCCCACATGAGGCTCTACTACACCCGCTACCACCTTTCACACAGGAACCAGGACCAGGGGGCTTGGGACGGAGCAAAGGTGGGAAAAGGGGTACGCATAAGATACCCAGGGAGAACGGGACGGGGGGATAGGGTACACACAAGCAGGGGGTGCACAGGACCCACAGGGAGGTAATAGGTGTAGGGGTATCACACGACAGGGTAATGTACTTAAGTTTCCACATCGTCCACTCTGCACTGACTCTCACTCACTCTCTCAATCTCGCCCACACTCTCACTTGATCACCATCCACATGCAAGGAAATCCAGGGACCAGTCTCTCAGACATAGGCACTTATCACCGGCAGTGCAAGGAGGTCAGAGCCCTCCCTTTATACTTACTGGTGTTGCAGAGCATGCTGACGCAGGTACTCTGAGCGCCGTGGTGGTGCCGGAGGAGGTGTGTCCCTGGCGGCCAGGTCAGGAGTGCCTGGGCAGAGCGACACGTCCTCAGCAGCACCGCTGAGCTCTGCTGCCACTTGTCTTGACGGTTGCAAAGATGCGTTTCCTGGAGTCTTGGTGTCACGCTGCATCCAGGGATGCGAGCGCGACGGGTGGTGTCATGGGTCACTAGGCAACCCAGGAGTAAGTTATGGAGTGCAGCTCCGGCTGGCAGCGGCGAGTGGGTGGCGGACTCAGCTCGGCCCACACAGCCGCCCCCCATAGGAACCACCGAGATGGCCCCCACCCCAATGCAGCGCACAGCTGGTGGGGCTACACATGACATAGGGGCGGGGTCTTTACCCCACCCCTGCCACAGACACTGCCAAGAAAGCTATAAAAGCACCAGCGGGGCAGCACGACCCCGCTGGTAATCGCGAAAGAGACTGGCCCCTGTAGAGAGTGCAACGTTGTATCCGAAGTTTGATTGTCCCTTGCCCTGTTGCGTGTATTCTTGGTGTGTGTAGTTCGTGTTTCCCCTTAGTGCTTTTATAGTTGTGTGTGACCTAGAGTTGATCCCTTTTCCTCCCCACCACTCTGATGCCCTCGCCCTTCCCCCGTGCCTCCTCGCATTCTTCCCTGGAAGCTAGTCCTCTCCTGTCCCTCACCTCCTTCCCCCCTGTCCCTTCCCTTCCATTGCACCCCGGAAAACCCTTACCCTCTGTTCCCCCTCACTTCTCAGAGCACGGTACCCTGGAACCTACGGAGTCCATAAGTATGGTTGTTTGTGTTTGTGTGTCTCCCCTTGTTACCCTTGTTCGTGGGCATCCTCTCCATCCCTGTGATGAGTCAGGTTGCCCCCTAGTTTGGGGGGAAAGCCCAAACATGACCCTGAGGGAATTACCCATATGCCAGGCACTCCTGTGGAGAGAGAACCTTGCCCAAGTCTTATCCTCATCTCCTGTTCTCCCCCTTCCTTCCCCTTTATTACCCCCCTTCCCCATAATACTTGGGGACTGGTTGTGCTGGGGGGGCACCGTGGTTCACTCTCCCAGGGACCGGCTGGACACGGGCGTGCCGCCGAGCCCCTATGCGGACCCTCCCCCATCTCCTCAGGCCCTGCGGAGCTGGCCTGACGGTACCCCCTCTCCAGGGGTGGTGCAATGCAAGGGGAGTGGGCTTCAGAGGGTGGTGATAGTGAAACTGTCGTGGAGCATGGACATTGGATGCTTTTTCCCCACGATCGATCTGAGGGGCCATATCCTTTCCAATCAATTAGATAGTACAGTTGGCCTCTGCAAAAGCGGGAGTCGAGAATTTCCTGTACTTTGTACTCAGATTCTGCAGCGATCGGGGGGGGGGGAGGGTCGTGGTCTTGGTTGGTAGTAGCTGGGTTTGCAATTGCAGATTTCAAAAGGGAGATGTGGAAGGACGGATGGATATGGTAGTGTGAGGGCAATTCCACGGTATACACAATGTCATTGATTTTCCATTTGATGGGAAATAGACCCATGTAATGATAATCGAGTTTGGAGGAGGGTTGATTGGAGGGGTAGTATCGTCAGTCGATCCATACCAACGTCCCGGGAGCATAGTCAGGGGCGGGTTGCCACTTGCGGTCTGCATATTCCTTGTACCGTTGTCTTGCTAGCTTAAGCATGGTTTTGGCATGGGCATGGACTTGTTGTATGTGCGTTACTAGAGCACCAGCTGTCAGAACGGTGAGTGGTTCAAGATCAGGGCTACACATACATGGGTGGTACCCATAAGTGACAAAGAATGGTGAAGATCCAATGGAGGCATTTAAAGTGTTGTTATACATGAATTCTGCAAGAGGGAGGAACTCATATCAATCATCCTGTAGTTAATTCACATAGCATCTCAGATATTGTTCTAAAGTTTGGTTTGTTTGTTCCATCTGCCCATTTGCTTGTGGGTGGTACGCAGTGGTCAAGCTTCGCTTAATTTGAAGGGCCGACAAGAAGGCCTTTTACAGTCGGGACGTAAATTGCATTCCCCGATATGAGACGATCTCCATAGGTACTCCATGCAGTTTGACTACCTGTTGTAACAAAAGGTGGACAGTTTGACTTGCTGAAGGTACTCCTGGGCAGGCAGAAAAATGATTGAGCTTCGTGAAATGATCCACTATCACAAGGATGGAGGTGCACTGACCGGAAGGGGGGAGAGCTACAATGAACTTCATACCAATCCATTGACATGGACCCTGTGGCAACGGAGAGAGGTGTAGGAGTCCCTGGGTTTGCTGCTGTGGGACCTTGGTCCGAGCACACGTACTGCATGCTTGTACGTACTTCCTAATGTCATCTGCCATACCTGGCCACCAATAGTGTCATTGCAGAAGATCGTAGGTACGTTTGACTCCTGGGTGTCTGGCCAATGGAGTATCATGATGGCTCCATAGTGCCCGATGGTGAGCCTTTTTGGGCACTACTATTCTTCGCTTGTAGTGATAGATTCCCTGGTGTTGTTGACAGTTGAGTGTTCGCACTAAGGTGAGATCTCGATTAGACAGACATTGCAAATGGTTGCAGGTTAGGATGGTAGCAGTGAAGGTTTTCTCATGAGGAGGAGGTCTCCTTGATTGGCGGGTGGTTCCCCAACTTCAGTACAGCGTGATAGTGCATCTGCGAGAATGTTTTGTGGGCCTGGCCAATATTGTATTGTGAATGTAAAATGTGCAAAAAACAAGGCCCAGCACCCATGTCTGGCATTGGTTATTAGATTGGTCTGTAAATAGGACAAATTTTTGTGATCCATGACTACCCCTCCAGGTAATGAAGCCAGGCCTCAAAGGCGGCCTTGATGTCCAACAACTCCCGATCCAAGATAGTTGGGGTTTTTTCTGCGCTGGATAGTTGCCTGGAATAAAATGCACAGGGCAACAATTTATTTCCATCCAGGCCAGATTGTAAAAGTACAGCCCCTAAGGCCTCATTGGAGGCATCTGTGTACACTGTAAAAGGCTTCTCAAAATCTGGATGTTGTAGAATGGGAGCCCTCGTGAACGCTGCCTTTAAAGGGAAGAAAAGAGTGCTGTTGTTACTCAGTCCACTCGTATGGGACACCTTTACGCAAGAGCTTGGTCAAGGGTTGTGCGAGCCTAGCGTAATTAGGAATGTACTGGAGATAGTAATTAGCGGTACCGAGGAAGTGTTGCAGGGTTTTCACAGAAGGGGAGGGCAATCCAGGTCAGAATGGCCTTTACCTTCTTTGTATCCATTTCAGTGCCACTGGGCAAGATGACAAACCTCAAGAATTCTATCGTGTCTGCATGAAAAGTGCATTTCATCAATTTACAGAACAATTGATGGTGGCGTAACTTCTGCAACACAGTGGACACGTGTTTGACATGCGCCATTTTGGTTGAGGAGTATATTAGGATGTCGTCCAAGTAAGCTATCACATAAATGTCCAGGATGTCCCGGAACACATCGTTTATAAAATGCTGGAAGGTCGCCGGAGCATTGGCAAGGCCAAACGGCATCACCAGGTATTCTAAGTGACCATACCGTGTTCAAAATGCATTCCCTTCGCATATTTGGACCAAATAGTAGTCTCCACATAGGTCTAGTTTTGTGAAAATCCATGCTCCCTGTAACTGGTTCAGTAGTTCTGGAATTAGTGGGAGTGGATATCAATTCTTGATCATGACCGCATTCAGTCCCCTGTAATCGATACATGGTCGCAACCCCCCGTCCTTCTTAGGGACAAAAAACAAGGGAGCCCCTGCGGGGGAGGAGGAGTGGTGAATAAACCCTCTCCACAGGTTGTCGTCAATATAGTCCTTCAAGGTGTTCAGTTCTGGGCCAGAGAGAGCGTAGATGCACCCGTAAGGGGGTTCTCCCCAGGGGATTAAGTCAATAGGACAATAATAGGGCGTGTGGGGTGGCAACACCGCTGCCTCTTTTTCATCAACAACATCGATGTACTCTCTGTATTGTGGGGGCACCTGACTCCCAGTAGCAGCAGTTATGGTGGTCATTAGTTGTTTCTGCTGGTCGGAAGTCCCCGGTGACCCAGCTCATCTGAGGGCAGAGTAACGGTCCGGTTGCTCCAGTTGATACAGGATTAGCTTGTTGCAGTCAGGGCATCCCCAATACCAGGGGAAATATGGGTGTACACACCATGTCGAACTGTAAGCGCATCCGATGTCCTTGAATCATCACGGGCAAGGTCTGGGATCACATACTGATAGGCCCTGATACCAATGGGGAGCCATCTACAGAGTGCACCATCTCGGCTGGGACTCAGTGGGTATATGGAACCCCATAGCGCTGGAGGAAACCTTCGTCCATAAAGTTCCCAGAGGCCCCTGAGTCTATTAATGCCCATGCAATAAGGCTTCATGCAGGCCCTAGGCTTACTAAGAGTGGGGGCTGCACATGCTTCGCTGTCGTGGGCATGGTGAAGAGAATGACAGGGGCAGATGGAGGGGAAGAAGTAGGCCTTACCAAGAAGCCCCCTATACGTCCCAGGGCTTGATGTTTCCCGCTTCCCTTCGGACCTTGGGAAGTGATGGACAATTGCGCGCAAAGTGGTTTGGCTCTCCGCAGTAGAAGCACAGATGAGACATTTGACATTGTTCCTTTTCTGCGGCAATCAATGGTCCCCTGGATGACCCCAGCTGCATCGGTTCCATGTCATCTCCCTTGTATGGTTCCGTCTTGGGTAGTAGGTTCCCCAAGGTTCTGGGTAATGCAGGCTGGACAGACTCTTGTCATCGCTTGTGTTTTCATTCAGTCAGTCACTCGTCAAACTCCAAGGTAAGTCACTAGTTCCCCCCAAGTGGGGGGTAATGTGCTATACGCCAGTTGGTCTTTCAACTCCTCATTTAAACCTCTCCAGAGCATGACCCTCAGAACATCATCTGGCCATTTTAATTCAACCGCCAGTTGTTGGAACTTAGTGACATAATCCAATAAGGGCCCTTTTCCTTGTTTCAGCCCCATAATTACATTTTCCGCATCTTTTACGTGATGCGGGTAGTCAAACAAAAACTTAAATTCACATATAAACCCATCGTAGTCATTTAGGAGGGGACTCTTGCTAGTGAGGAGGGGTGTTGCCCAAGAGAGGGCTAATCCATCTAGGAGACCAATGATAAATGCTACCTTCAATTCGTCTGATATGTTTTGGCTTGTAATTTAAAGGTTAATTCACAGAGTGCAAGGAAGCTCTGAAATTGGCGACGATCCCCTGCGAACTTAGTTATGGTGGAGCCCTTGGGTTCTTGGGGAACCAGGTTTCCTGCTGCCGGGGGGACCTCCGGAGCAAGGACAGGGGGAGAACCTTCTCCCTTGCCCTGTTGTTTTTTTAGGTCCTTCACTTCTAGGGCCAAGGATTTCATGGCTCTTTCCAGATCCCTCACCTCTGCCAACATTTTCTCAATGTGATCCCTTTGATGGTAGATATGCCAGTGATACTGTGAGGAATAGGGGTTTTTAAGTAAGGGGAAAGAGGCGGGCCTCTGGGGACAGTCGACACTTGCCTGAAATATAGCCCTCAGGACAGGGGCAGCTGGTGGGTTTTGAGGTTGGAGGGGCAGTAAGGCCGGCTGGTCTGCTGGTGGCAAAGCTCCCGGTGGGCCGGAGAGTCTAGGGGCAGAGCCAGGGCAATGGTGGGTGGAGACAAGACAACGGTGGGCAAGACACACACACACACACACACACACACACACACACACACACACACACACCACACAGCAGAGGGCAAGAATACTGCTTCAGAAAGAAGGGACTTGCTGCATGTGTGTTGGAACACAGCACAGTCACCCCCAGCATCACCTCCCTGCACCCCAAGCCCTTCAACACCCCGGCACAGCCAGCCCCCAGCACCCCAGTAGAGCCACCCCAAGCACCCTGAGCATTACCTCCCAGCATCCAAGTCCCTCAGCTTCCCAGCACAATCACCACCAGCACCAGCACCCCTCCCTTCACCCCAAAGCTCTCTGCCCCCCAACACAGCCACCCCAGCATCACCTCCCTGCACACCAAACCCCTCAGCACCACCTCCCTGAACCCCATAACCCTTATCCCCCAGCACAGTCACCTACAGCATCACTTCCCTGCACCCCAAACCCCTCCACCCCCAGCAGTTGCCCCAGCATCAAATTCCTGCACCCCAAACCCTCAGCACCCCAGCACAGCTACCCCAAGCACCCCCAGCATCACCTCCCTGCATCCCAAACCCCTCAGCACCAACTCCCTGCACCCCTACCCTCAGCACCCCTACCACAGCCAGCCCCAGCACCCCAAGCCCCTCAGCACCCCAGTACAGCCATCCCAAGAACCCCCAGCATCACCTCCCTGCACCCCAAACTCCTCAACCCCCAGCAGAGTCACCCCCAGCATGGCCTCCCTGCACCCCAAACCCCCAGCATGGCCTCCCTGCACCCCAGTACCTCAGCACCCCATCACAGCTACCCCAAGCACACCCTACCTGCACCCCAAACTCCTCCGCAACCCCCCTGCAGCCCCACATCCCCAGTCTCTCTCCACACACACACCCCACACACACACGCAAACCAGAAAAAACACATGGCTAGCAGGGATCTGGACATGCTTGTTGCTGCAACCTTCACAGAAAAATCCAAACTCAAGCAGAAAAACCATCCATTGCAGTACAAGCCCCACCCACCCAGGGTGGGGAGGGATTGAAGAGGACAACAGATTAAAAGCACAAGAAAGCAAACAAACAATGCACCGATCAGGGCAGGGGATTTGCTTTTTCAAAATTTACCAGGTTTCTGAAAGGATAAGACCTCCTGATCACTCTCTAGTCTGACTCTGATCTCTTCCCCCTCCCCTCTAGTGAATCTAGAGGAAGGAGCAGGGAAGAGTCAGCTCTTTCCCTCCCTCTTCCCACTCTGGTAGAGGAGGGGCCAGGGGGAGAAAAAGGAGCCATGAGGTAGCCAGAGCGTTTTGAAAAGGCGCCCGGACATGCCCCCTAGGCCTTGCTGATTGGCTGGGTTTCTCCATAGGAACTCAGCCAAGGAGCACATGGCACCTCCCCCACTCCCTCCCCAATCCCATCCATTCCATTCCATTTATTAAGCATAGCTTTTGCCATATGCAACATATAAAAGCAACAATACATAAAGCAATAATTAATAACAATTAATAAATATTAATAAAATTAATTAATATAATAAATTAAATTAAATAAATAATATTAAGCCAAAGAAGAAATAGCACAGTATACTTAGTAAACAATCCTCAAGGTATCATAAGCAACTATCAAAAACATTAACCTTCCTCAAATTTTAATTCAAATGATCTTGAATAGAAACTCTTTTCTTGGAGGCCAGCAAAACGAAAATTGCCAGATCTCTAATAGCCTCCTTCTTTGTCATAACAACCCTCAGAGTCAAAGGATTTACCCTTCAATAAGTGTGGTGCTAGACATACTGTCCTTAAGGAAGAATACCAGGGACATTCCAATAAAAAGTGATGGGTGGTCTCAACTACACTTATAACACAGCTACATTTTCTTTGAAGCTGTGGAATACCCTTACGTCTACCCTCCACCACTTCTGATTCAACAAGTTGCAGGCGTAAGAGGGTATATGCCCTTCACAATTTAGGATTAGTCAAGATATCCAGGTATAATTCTTGATTTGTGTTTAGCTTGAAGGCACCCAAATAAGGAGCCACTTTCCAAGCTCGTACCCTGGACATCTCATCTTGATCGGCCATATCTTTGAGTCTTTGAAAAATTTCAATCTTATCCCTTTAAGGGATAAGATTTATCCCCTTTTACTGACAAAGTGCTCAAAAGAGAATCCCATTTCTTTAATCAAACTGGCTAGATAATGAAGCCAAGGATATGCCCAGGTCCCGTTATATAGCAATTCCTCTTTTAAACAATGAAGCAATAATGATACCCCCTCCTGGCAAAGCAATCTTAGCCAGTATCTTATATAGGTCTTCTTGGCAAGCAAGGAAATAGAAGGGATACCCGTTTCAGCCCTCAAGATTGCCCCCAGAACACTCGGACCCACTTTGAGCAACCTTCTCAGGAATGAGTTCTGAACTCTTTCCAGAATTATAATGTCCGGGAAAGGAACCAGCCCAACACCAAAAAGCAGCATAGGGGGAATCTTGGCCTTACAGACTTTCAAGATATCAGAAATTGAAATCCCTCTAGAGATGTTAAAGGCCCTAGCCAGAGCCCTAATTGATTGCAAAGCTTTCCCTGCTCTCGCCTTCAAATGGCTTGCCCAAGTACCTCTTGAGGTAAAGGAAAACCCCAAATAAGTCAATGATGAAACAAGGCCAAACTCACCAGCTCTCAACTTCCAAACAGGAGGAAATTTCCTTCTCCCCACCACCAAGATCTTAGTCTTAGAAACACTTAGGTTCAGACCGTTTGATTGGCAATAGTCTTGCAATCGCTCTACAGCCCTCTTAATCCCGATCTCTGTTTGCGACAATAAAACTATATCGTCTGCAAACTGCAAAAGACTCAACGAACTGTCTCCAATCCTAGGTGCATGAAATTCCTCTGATTGCATAATTGGTGGAAGGTCAGAAAGAAAAAGACTAAATAGCAGGGGTGCGAGAACTCAACCCTGCCTAACCCCTCTCCTAATTGGGATTGGATCAGAGAGAGATTGGCCCTGTGCTCCCTTAACTCGAGCCTCATTATTTGAGTGCAATTGAATGATAGCCGATAGAAGTTTCTCATCCAAGCCAAATAACCTCAGTTTAACCCAGAGTCTCTCTCTAGGAACTGCGTCAAAAGCCTTGGACATATCGGTGAATGCCAAATATATCTTGCCAGACTTAATCCTGGAATACTTATATATCGTATGGGCTAGAATATAACAGCAATCCACGGTAGATCGACCTTGCCGAAAACCAAATTGCTCATTTGGGAGAATGGCAGCTTCATCCACCCACCACTGAAGGCCTGTAAGCCAGCACTTTGGCATAGACCTTACCTGGGATAGAGAGTAAAGAAATAGGCCTATAACAAGCTGGGTCGTGAATATTCCCCCTTTTAAAAATGGGAATAACCAGACTCTGTGACCATGATGGCGGAATATCTCCTCCTTCCATAAGTGCCTGGAAAAAAGGGGATAGAATTTGAGCCCACCATAGCGAGTCAGCTTGAAGAATTTCAACTGTTATCTGGTCTGGCCCAGGGGCCCTATTTGGTTTTAGACCCCTAATATGATCGAGGATTTTGACTACTGAAAAATCATCAACTTGCCAGCCCTTGTACAAAGGCCTCTCATTTGGGCCAACCAAGACCTCCTTTCCTACTTCTTGATCCTTATATAGGGCCCCCCAAAATCTTTCCCACTCTCTATTTGAGACCTGGCCTCTTAAGCCCTCCCTAGGCTTCAAGATTTGATTTAACGAGGCCCAAAATCTCCCCAAATTTCCCGTAGCCAGATCCACTGCCATAGATGTCCACTTCCGCTGATGGTACTGGTTTTTAGTAAACTTAATCAACTTCCCATAATCCGACCTAGCCTTGATAAACTCATCCTTCAACTGATTATTCATGCAAATTATCCATTTGGCCTTGGTTCTAGATAAATGCCTCTTAGTCACCCTACATTCAGAGTTAAACCAATTACTCCTAAATTTGGCTACATGGGACTGTTTTTGCGGGATAGTCTCCCACAACTTAGTTATTAAATCCTCATAAACTTGTGGCAACGTCCTTGGATCCTGAATTCCTCTCATAGTAAAGGTAAGCTGAATTACCTCCTGAGAGGTAACAAATTTGTCTAATAGCTGTACTGAAGAAACCAAGGACAGTCGCCTAGGGACTTTATCAGCTTCCTTCCAATTAGTAGGTCCAGCATAAGAAACCTTAAATGGGTTAACTTTTATTCTGGTCGCCAAGGTCAAGTGGTCACTCTCCACCCTGGGTATTAACTTTACTTCATCACATCTATGCTGCATATCCGCACCCACCATCAGTAGGTCCACCTTACTATGGCCCTGTGGGCCTTGAAAAGTGAAACAACCCAACGGATCCCACAAGCAGTCCTCATGGAGGACTACTAGATCGAACCTTCGTATTATACCAACCAAATAACAAAGAGTAGAGTGACCATTAAACTCATTCAATTCCCTGAGACAATCTCTGAAGGATCCAAAGTCCCCCCTGATATTAAACACCTCTTCCAGGTGGGTATTCCAGTCCCCTACTACAATTAAGGCAGCCTGGGGAAACTGAACCTCTACTTCCAGTAAGTCCCCTTCCAATGCTTGCTAAACCTCTGGATTATAATAACGAGAGGACCCTGGGGGAATATAGACATTAACTATTAGGTACATTAAATCTCAAAATTTGTAGTTCCCCACTCTAGAATCCCTATTTGAAACTCTGGTCTAGAAGTCTCTACAGGGGACAACTTCGCCGGGGCATTTTCCTTAACCAAAACTGCCAGACCACCTGAAACTCGACCCTTCTTCCCCATCTTAGAGCTCCCATGAAGGATGGAATGGAAACCCCTTAACTGGATAGTATTCCCTTCCAATATCCAAGTCTCCTGAAGGCATATCAAATCATACTCTAACAAAAATTCCTGCAAATCAGGGTCCCAAAAACAAGGTAAAAGACCCGAAATGTTCCAAGACAGTAAAGCAAAATTGGCCCCTATTACCTCATCTAATGAGTGTGGGAGGCTATCAATTCCCACATCTCCAACCCTCCTATTCATGCTGATCGGCCTAACTCCGTTAACCGGCCCGCTCTCATTGAGTCAGGATTGAGAATCCTCCTGCTCATTCCTAGGTGAATCGGTCAACACAACTAAAGTCTTACTATTTTGGCTAGTGCTGAGCATATTAGAAGATAGCTCTTTCCCCAAAGGGACCAAGGTCGAAAATTCATTTTGCCGATCAGGCAAAGAGATCTTGTCTACCGACTCCAAGTCTTGAGATATAATATTTTCCTGGGGGATGGTTCCTAAATCGCTATTCTCTGATATCTGGGAGGAAGAGGGGAATTCAGGTTGATGGGCTTGATATTGAGTCAAATTTGAAATAAAGCCCAGTCTCGACATAAAGATGCTCAATAGCAGACAACTGGAAGAAACTGTCTCTAATAAGCATGGCATTGCAAAAAGCCCCTTCACCCCACAAAAAAGAGCCTACCATCCCCGCAAATGAACCAGCAGTTTTGATGGAAACCTTATCATCCTGCAGAGATCCCTTCTGTGATAACCCTTGCACTAAATCAAGGGAGGGAGACTGCTGTACTTCAAAAAGATCCCTAATAGCTATAGGAGCCACCTTCCCATATTGCACCTCCATTGGCCGGACTACATTACACCTCCATTGGCTGGAAGAAGCAGACGTCAAGTCTACCAAATCTACCTTATCAACCACCTCCGCTTGGAAGTGGTGGGGAGCTCACTACCCTCTCCCAACCTCTGAGAAGAAGCTGAAGAAGCTGAAATTTTCTTAGAATGCCCATGGGCTCCCGATTGGGAGATGAAATTGAAAAAGTTGGTCTATCCTCCTTAGAAATATCGACCAAATCCTTTGTCACCCAAAACCTATCTATCGATACGCCTCTTAGGAGGAGATACTTTCTAGCCTTCCAAATATCTACTACCACAAGCGGATCGCAAAAGGAAACTCTTAATCTTTGATTATTCCCCTTCCTCAGTAAATGGATCATGCCATCAATAGAAGCTTCAGGAACCACCTTCCTCAACAAATATGAAAGGTGGGATGCAACTTGACTAACATTATCTCACAGATGAAAAACCCCATTAAAATCCTGACCAATAAACAATAGAATCTCTCTATTCCTAACAATAGGCTTCTGTTTAACCAGATCTTTGGAATGACTCCTAAAGAACCTCCTAGCAAACCCCCCATCCCCATAAGAGTCTTGATGAGATGCAGTCAAATTGTTTTTGGACAGCGGAGGAGCATCAAGAGTATCTTTATTGATGGGATTCTCCATCAGTCTTCTAGTGATGGCCGAAAGCTGTTGACTGACCCATTCGAGTGATGAGCCCAACTCCTGGATTCGAGCAAATAGGGCTTCCACTGTCTTAGCTATAATTCCAGTTTGATAAATAAGGTAGCTTTTTGTAGAAGAACTTCCGACCCCAGTGAAGGGACTACTCCCACCTGGCAGGGACATCAATTTGTCCCTCTTCTCCTCCTGGCCCTCCTCAAATTGATTTAACTGAGGACCTTGGGGCAATTAACAATCATCTCCATATATAGCTATCTGAGGCTTGAACCTACTAATTTTTGCTGGCTGCTCCTCCGAGGAAGACGCAGAAGAAGGCACCCTACCGAGTTTCTTCTCCATCTCAGGAGAGGGATGAGCCTTTAATAGCGAACTAACCCTACCCATTCCTACCAGCCCAAACACAGAATTAAATAGGATCCCGACTCGGCTGGCCCTATGGCTGGCTCTAATTCACACTCCCTCCACTCCGGACTAACATCTGAGCCCAGGGACCATCAAACAGACACCTATCAGGGCGTGGAACTTCAAGGAGTCAGGCTCCAGCTCCAGGAAGCGCCGAAGGGAGCGCAAAAGGGCACGCACTTGTGCGCGGCCCTTTAGCGTGCGACCTCAGTGCATGCCCATGGCACTGCCGTGGGCTCAGGATTATTTTATACTTGCGAGACATTGGCTCCACCCCAGCTCCAACCAGCACAGCTGACAGGCAGGTAAGAGGGTGTCAGTGGGAGGGGGGTAGGAAGGGGAGAAGCACCACCCGTTCACACCTCTCACACACAAGGGAGCTCTGCTTGCGAAGTGTGGGAAAAGGAAGCCCGTCAGGATAGTGTGTGGGTCTGCTCGTGTGCTTACGCACTCTGAACGTCGACCCCTATCATCATAGGGCGCAGAGCTGGGGGAGGGAAAGGGGGCCAAACTCACTACTCGCACTTGCCAGGGGAATGGTAGGGCGGATAAGTGAGGGAGGTGCCTGGTCCACAGGGGAGGGGTCCCAAAGTTCACGATAGGGTTCACGGGCTCACACACTCCAGGGGGAGAAGGAAGGGATGGTCCCAGGACGGGGAGGGGGGAGGCCCAATCGGGCGAGCCCGCAGGCTCTCAGTCGCTCACTCAGTACTCGGGTGCAGGGGGAAAAAAGGAGGCCACACATACACAAAGTATCCCAGGAAAGACAGAGGCACACTCTAACACAAACAACAAACGGGGGGCAGGGAAAGGGAGGAACAAACAGCAATCCAAACAAAGGTAGTCAATTTCACCACTTAGCTCAG